>JAQIUQ010004732.1:0-371778 GCA_030378365.1 Hybognathus amarus
GGCGGCAGGGGTGGTGAAGACCCCTCAGGCGGCGGCAGGGGTGGTGAAGACCCCTCAGGAGGCGGCAGGGGTGGTGAAGACCCCTCAGGAGGCGGCAGGGGTGGTGAAGACCCCTCAGGAGGCGGCAGGGGTGGTGAAGACCCCTCAGGAGGCGGCAGGGGTGGTGAAGACCCCTCAGGAGGCGGCAGGGGTGGTGAAGACCCCTCAGGAGGCGGCAGGGATGGTGGAAGACCCCTCAGGAGGCGGCAGGGATGGTGAAGACCCCTCAGGCGGTGGCAGTGGGTGAAGACCCCTCAGGCGGAGGTAGTGGTGAAGACCCTTCAGGCAGCGGCGGCGGTGAAGACCCCTCAGACGGTGGCAGTGGTGGTGGTGAAGACCACTCAGGCGGCGGCGGTGGTGGTGGTGAAGACCCTTCAGGCGGCGGCTGGGCCATGGCAGGGGCGGTCTCAGTAGGACGAGACTCTGGCTGGGCGGTCTCGGGCTGAACGGTCTCTGGCGTTGGAGTGGGGTCTCTGCACACGTAGAAACGTGCAGAGGCAGTCATCTGGGAAACTGGTTTGAGGTACCAAATCCAGGAAAACCTCCAGGTGTTCCTCAAGAGAGCTGTTTCCCTGCTCAAGGCACATTAGACTTACTGCAGTGAAATCCATGTTTGGTCGGTTCTTCTGTCACGGTGTAGTGTGGAATGAAGACAGGCTGAGGCTGATGCAAAGCTCCAATACAAAACATTTACTCAAAAACTCCAAACAGGTACAAGGAAGACTGGCAGAAGATTACACACACTATCCATGAAACATAATCAAGAACCGAAAAGCACAGACTGAAACAGAGAGAACTAAATACAGATACAAAATGAACACTAACAAGGTGACGACAGGTGACACAGATGATCAGGACGATGAACAGGTGGATGATTGAGGGAGTGAGTTAAGGTGTGGAGACAAGAGGATGCTGGGAAGTGTAGTGAAGATGACGAAGACAGAATGGTGCAGACAAAGACTGTGACAATTATATAGTCAGTGAATAATTTTTTCAATGATTATTAAACTTTATGAATTAATTTGCTGAAGCATGTCGATTCTCTTGCAGTTTTTAAAGTCTTAAAATGTCTTAATTTTTACCATATTAAGGCTTATAGGTCAAATATTTAACAATTTAATTAATGGGGTCTTAATTACAACAATAAACATTTGCATGTTATTTCAGCCATATTGAGGTCTAGAGAGAAAGCCATTTTACCTGGCCCACTTTAGCTGGAATAAAGTCCTGCTCGGATGTATTACAGTGGCTGCTTTCTAGTCTAAGCAAAAGAAAGATTAAAGTATAATTTCTGCAATAATGTGTTTAATTACCCACCAAATTGGTATCAAAAATGAAGATTATGCACTGGGGAAAATATTTAGACCTGCCTTGCTTAATTTGAAATGTCCTAAATACATGGAAGTGCTTAAAAATATTAAATAAATGTCATAGAAAGGATACATATTTTACTTTCTAACACATGTTGAGACATTGTTACAACATTATTTTTTTATTTATTTAATGTTCAAATAATGTTTTGGCAGATAGAACCTTGATAATTCTAAGCGAAAAGTGTTTTTTTATGAAGTATAGAAGGTTCTATTTGCATTTGACCCATTCCAAAAAATCCCCATTTACAAATTTGAGAGGATTTTGATATTGTATGTTTAGAATACATTTAACAGGGTCCCTGTTATTTTCATGTTTGAATGAAACTTGTTCCCCATATAAATTTTCCTATATGTAATGCAAAAACTTTGATGCTCAATATCTCAAAACTGAGATATTGATGAACCTTATAATTCCAAGGGGACATAGTGTGTGTAATCTACTGCCAGTCTTTCTTGTACCTGTTCTGGAGTTTTTGAGTAAATGTTTTGTATTGGAGCTTTGTGTCAGCCTCAGCCTGTCTTCATTCCACACTACACCGTGGCAATAATCACAAAAAATGTCAGACTCCCTTTTTAATCACACACACTCTCACTGATTTTTTTTCAACATAAAAAGTTCCACAATGAACACAACTTAAAAAAACACATCACATAACGTAAATAAGTTAACAAATAAGTCACAGAATAAGAATATGTGAATAACTCAATTTTGACAAAAATGCCAGATAGAACCTTATAATTCCAAGGGGACGCACTGGTGCTATTTGAGGCTCGAAAGCAAATTTGTAATTGCATTAAAAATGTCCTTGTCCTGCACCAAAGGAGTCATTTTTGGGTAAACTAATTAAAGTCACTTAAAGTCACCACTTACCTTCTGTCACCTTGCCCTCTTAGCAACGTCCAATGTTCTAGAGTGGAGTCTTTTCATGTCGTGTGGAATTGCTATGAAAGATAGCATTGTTGTTAAAAAGATAGATGTTACCATACACAACTATCAAACAACACCTCTTAGCAATCCCCTTAAGTCAATTTAATGCTCTGAGATTCAGGTGTTAAAGACTGGATTTAAATTTGCTGCCTGTCTTCTCACGGCTAGCTGAAGGGTGAGACATTTCTTTCATACGCATAAAGCCTCGGAATCATTTGTTGTAGCATAACAGGAAGCCGGGAGAATACTCTCACAATTGATTGAACTGTCAAAAAACACGTTGTTTGATTGATCACATTTCAACCAATCATGTCATGCCAATTTTAGATGCGATCGGTTTGGCTGACGAATCCTAGGAGAGAAAAACAGAATGAATAAAAAAATAAACCATTTCTAAGCAATCCGAATGTTTGCCATTGCTGTCAGTTGTCTAGTGAGAAGGGCCAAAGAGTTAAAAACAAGCTCTATCTAAAAAAAAACCTCACCTGTCAAATAAATCCTCTACAGCCCAGCAGTAGGTAAAGTTGACCTTAGATTTCCAAAAGATACACTCCTGTTAAAACTGGAGAGGTTTTTCGGCATCAAAACAGCATGCATGAAACACCCAGATGACCTTCCAACACGCGAAGGATACATCTGAGGGTGCCCATTGTTTGAAGGACTGAAGGGAAAATCAGGAGGTCAGGTCAAACGCACTGCACAGCCTTGACAGATGCAGCAATTATAATGAAGCTCAAATAAAAATGTACTCCAAAAAAAGTCGACAGCTGAAGCCTGTCAGAATGTGAGCGCATGGGCTGCTAAAATTTGGAAAGCAGAAGAATGTCTTAAGATCCTGTGAGAAAACCAAACAATAGAACATCGGAAATGAACATCCTTGAGATTATTTTGTTCTTAAGCAATTAGCAGCTACAACTTCCAACAAATAAACTATCCAATCCTGCTCATGATTAATACAAGCAGCAGAGCTTCCACTGGCGAGCATGTTCGACTCGAGGTTTCATGCTCCGCTTTAGCAGCGAGACCCAGTGTAAATGCACTTCGTCTCAGCAGTGAACTTGTATTGAGCTTGTTCACTCCGCCTCCCTCACCGTAGTACATTTCCTATTTGGAGAACCATAATGTCTGGAGGGAAAGGTCAAACACAGACAGTATGAGTAATGTGAGGGAGAAACGGGGGGCGAGAGGACATCACTCCGTATCTGAAAATCTCTGTGTTGAGGGAAAGGTGCATTACGTGGCTGAGAGGAGCTTTGACACTATACTTTTCCTCACCAGAATAAAATATCAGAAACGTGTCATTTTACTGTAGATATTGGCTAAACAAAACAAGACGGTTTTCAACATGTATGTGGCAAGACAGAGAACATGCCATGTAAAATACGGCACATGGCGACGCCTGATAGCGGTTTGATTTGAATAATCGCTTGGAGAAAAGGATGTTTTTCTCACTTGTGGGTCTCAGAGTCATATCAAATATTCTTCAGAGTTAATTTGTGAAGCGTTTGATAACCTGCTTCTAGCTGGATATCTGACAGCATATTTAAAACAATGCCAGGAGAATGGAAATGGGCACTTTAAAAAAAGCCATAGGCATTTGATATAGACCACCTTCAGGTGTGATAGCAGATGTCATTAATCAACGATTCAACATACTGTAAAAACATAGGCTTGAGCTTTGCTAGAAATATGAAGCAGTTTCACTACATTCTAGCAGCTAGCTAATTTGGACACACAGCAGAAGGAAATCATTTTAGCTGAAGATAGTTTAGATTTATATATAGAGACCATGGATACGACTTGGAAATCACTTCCTAGAAAGAAAATGTTTCAGTAATGTTTAAGGTTTAAATGTTATCTTTCAAAGACATAATATTGGGAACATATAGGCCTGGTTTCACAGATTAGACTCGGTACAATTAGGACATTTAGGTAGTTTTTATAGCGTGCCTTAGAAAAAAAACATTACTTGATGTGTGCATCTCAAGACAAAACAATGGAACCGACATTTAAAATGTGTCAGTCCAAGCAGCTTTCAGTTAAAATAGATCAAACTTGCATTTTAGTTTGGGACTAGGCTTATGCTCGTAACATATACGATCATTACAAACCACACTGTACGATATGGATCTAATAAACTTGGGTATGACATGCAAGTATGTTGCTTATTTTGCGCCTCTAAATATTTTTTTTTCCCTTCTCTAGTATAAGCTCCACATTCTCCTATATCATACTATATGCACCATAAACGCTTAAAGGAGAACTCCGGCAAACAATGAACCTTTGGTCTAATAAAACATAATTGGTCTGATAAGAGTTTTATCTCTAAAAACTGTTTCACGTATTGAGAATGAGGAGTTGACGTCATTGTACAGAGCCCCTCCCCTTTCCGCCATGTTGGTTGGATTCCACGGCAAGCCAGTATTGTTTACGTGTGTTTTTAGCTCGGTAGTAGAGGAGGTTCTCGCAATTCTGCACTGTTTAACCATGCCTGGAAGTCACTGCTGCTTTAGAAAACTACTCCAGTACCTCATACGATGTATATGGAAAACATGGGAACAATGGAATAGTTTTTTAGGTTAACGAAATGGACAGAGCATCAGAGAGAGTCTCCTGACATGACGAGGAGACGCTGGATTGCTTGGTTTGCTTTATTTGCTTTTTTTTCTTGGTATTGCTTGGATTGCTTTAGCCTTTAGTATATGATTTTCACTGTTTGCTGTGCCTTAACGAACATATGCAAAAGTGATGTTTGAGTGCCTGTTCGTTACTTTTTTATTTCATTGAAATAAATGTTTGAAACAAACAAAATATGGCTTTACAATATTTTACACAGAACTGAAATATATAGGCTAACGCTATATATATATATATATATATATATATATATATATATATATATATATATATATATATATATATATATATATATATATATATATATATATATATATATATATATATATATATATATATTATATATATATATATGGACAATATAAGTTTCATGTACAACGTTATTATTTTAATAATAAGTAGAAATAATAATACTGTTGTTAGTGCAAAAGAACAAATATCTTGACACTGCTTCTCCAAATACAGCTGTTTTGCACTTTGTGTGAGTTTGTTCCTGTAAGGTCCCTTTTCTTTCGCCATATCTTTTTGCATTGCTTTACTTTCTTCCTTTTTTTCTTGTATTCTTAGATCCGTCTCTATGTCCTGCCAAAATAATAAATGTGCGAAAATTTAAGAGCTCTGGAATATTTCAGTTCGTGTCTATGGGGTCTAAGGCGCTGTTGCCCTGGTAACCAGATAGCGTATTCAACCATCATGGCCGACCGGGCTCAGACCCCGCCCAAATCGGCACGTGACTCCTCATTCTCAATAATGCTAGCACTGGGGGCATTGACTAAGTAAAAAGAAATCGCTAAGTTTATACCACTAACAAGGTTAAAAATAGCCCCACACTAACACAGTAACATAATGAGTGTCCATACATGCAAAACGAAGCATTGAGAACTTTGTAAGTGCACAGACCGTTTAATAAGAAGATACGTTATAAAGACAGCTCACTTCATGTATACAGACAGGAGCCATCTTAGAATATAGTCTCGATAAGTAAATGGGCTGTAAATACTGCCCATTTACAGCCCACTAACGAGTGAGCTGAACTGTATGAAGTTCAGCGAACTTCTGAACTGTATGAACGGCGTTCCTGGATTCGACTTATCGAGACTATAATCTAAGATGGCTCCTGTCTGTATACATGAAGTGAACTGTCTTTATAAGGTATCTTCTTATTAAAGGTTCAATACCTAAGATTGGCATGTCGCTAGAGGGCGCTACATTCAAAACAACAACAACGGCTTTGCTTGACGACGACGTGGAGGAACGCGGAATGATGGGAACTGTTGTTTTCAACTCCACCGTGGATAAATCAGTCAGACAGGAATCGAAAATGAGTTGTCATGGATGAGGTAAAGTTCGAATTTTATAAATGTTGCGTTTAATGACATGCTTGTTTTTCATTAAACTGAAATAGCCGCAAGAAAAGTCAGGTTTAAAAGTAAATTAGTTATCACAGATGTTACTGTACGAGTCACTGGACGAAGCTATGGTGGAGAGGGTTTGAAGTCAAAATCGTTGCTAATGGATCCTGACTTCGCCCTATGCTGCAATATGCATTTAGTTTTGTATTCATTTACAGAAATCAGTTGCTTGAATGACAATTACTGATGTTATTAGATTTTTCAGGTGATATTCTCAATTCATTCAGTGAACAGATGTTCTGATGTAAAATTTTCAGACTGCAGACTCAGCAACGATTGTATTTAATTGTACAGAACAATCATAACATAGAACAGACATTATCTTCCTTTCATGATGAGAAGTGCGCGTCCGGTGTGCGATACTGGACTTTGTCCTAGACGTGGCGCGGCTCTTCTCGTCCAGTGTGCGACCCCCTTTACAGCCAACAGTTCACATTCCGAGAATAATTGAAAAGAATAATGCACCAGAATGTGCACCATTCCATTACAAATGCGCGAAACAAGCTGACGTTTGTTGCTTGATAGACGCAAACGCACAACCACAACTTCCGCATTTATCCAGGACTACACGTAGTACGAGCGGAAACTGAGGTAACGCGTATATGACGCGATTGACTGGCGACTCCCAGCTCACCCCTGCTCACATGCCCCGTTTCCTTTGTTAAAATCTCCATTTACTAGCGATTTAAACATAGCTTGAAACATTTGGAATATTGTAAGTTATCATCTTAACTAAATATATAACACTGGCCTTGTGATTTTGGGATATTTTAATGCAAAAATCTTAGGTATTGAACCTTTAAACGGTCTGTACTCTTACAAAGTTCTCAATGCTTCGTTTTGCATGTATGAACACTCATTATGTTGCTGTGTTAGTGTGAGGCTATTTTGAGCCTTGTTAGTGGTATAAACTAGCGATTTATTTTTACTTAGTCAATGCCCCCAGTGCTAGCATTATACGCTAAACAGTTTTTAGAGATAAAACTCTTTACATTCGATTATCATGAAAACAAATCTCAGAGAACGATTTGACTAGGTACCAATGTTTTATTAGACCAAAGGTTCATTGTTCGCGGAGTTCTCCTTTAATGTAGCCTATCAAATATGATAAAAGTTCATATTTTTACAATTGACAGGCTAATTGCAGAAAAGACGGTTCTTTGGGAAATCAAATTTGTCTCGTATCCTAGTCAACCTCGCCTTTTCTCACATAAAAAAAAAAAATCTTATTTGATTACAAATGACAAAGTTTTCATTTATTTATTTTTATTTGAACCAAGAATGCCAAATGTGTAAAACAGCAATCAGCAGATAACTCCCAAAGCATTACATAACATACATAAACTACTGTTCACTACCACCATTCTCAGAAAAATCAAGACAGAAAAAAATTAAAACCCAAACCAGAACTAAAATCCACAATAGCTTCTGACAATAGACATACAAACTGAATCAAACATCCGTCATGGGACCTCCGGTGGCCCAACACACTGTCATTTATAAATGCAGCTACTGAGATCAGCTTGGAAGTGAAAAAAGGAAAAAGTCGTCACACATCTATGCGCGACAGAAATGTGTACGCATGGCTTGAACACAGCTCAAGAAGCAACATTTTACCACCCACTGCGCAGACTAATGTGAAAAGCTTTTTCCCTGTTGACCAGTCAAATCACAGAGCAACTGCATTCGAAGTCATCAGCATCTCACAACCAATCAAGCATCATCCTTTACTTTCACAATCAAGATTATTAAATCGCAAGAGAAACAGTTAAAATGAACGCAGCAGTGCTGATGTTTTTCTACCCACAGAGATATTCAACAGATGAGCTGATAATGATGAACTCATTAGCTAGCATGGCCTTACGAGAATATCGATAACTGATTTTGAAGCTCCTTCAGGACACTTGATCCCATTTATCATTGGTGGTGCTCAGCGGCTCATAGATTTCTAGCCCGGTTCATCCACACCCATTCAGCCCAAGAGTTCTCCACCTCTTAGTGAGCGCTCCTCCGAATAAGAGGCGTGTTGATTCATTTAATCAGTGTCTGAGTCATGGAGGGATGGGATGAAGGAGGAGAAGAGAGGCCTAAGGCCAGTCTTCTGAATCTAAATACAGGGCTGAAGATTGAACTCGCTCACTCTCAGCCTCTCGTTTGCATTTAGCTTTGCCCTGCTGCTCCTTGAGATTACCGTGCGCATTGAGATTGTTCTCTCTTTTTTTAGGCAACTCCAGTCACCGAGAAAAAGCAACTAATCCGACTTTTTTGCCTTTCGAGTTTCACGTTTTCACAGGACTTTTTTTTAGGAGATAGAAAGTATTAATATTCACAAAAATTAGTCTATTTTACATTTAATCAAAGCAAAACAAAAAGTTATCAAAAAGTTTATTAGGCACAGCAAAATACAAGTGACTTTGGTCTTGAGACACTAAATCAAAGCCTATTTTTCTTTTATAGTTTCATACCAAAACACAAATATTGCAAGTGTTACAGTGAGAGTTTGCATAGGCATGAAGAATGGAAAAGAAAAACAAAAATCCGAACAGTAATGAGCAATATCGAAGCCCTTAGTGTGAAATATATAAAAGTCTTCTTGTAAAATACACTTAAATGTTTTTTAAAAAAATACACAATAGTCATCTAGAAAAAGGGGAAACGCACACAAACTGTGAGGGAATGCCCAGAATTTAATGTATGCCCCTACCTGTCCTCGGGAAGAAAACCTGTGTAAAGACTGAGCAGATTAATGCATTCGTGTGTAAAAATATAACGTTTGCTATATAGACCTCAGTGCACTCAGCGCACTCAGCAAAGCCACTTCTTATGGAAAAAGAGCAGATTGGTGACTAAGGTACAGGAATGCGTTTAAATGTGTACTTGCTAAATCTGATTTTAAGGCTCAATCTACATCTGAAACATAATCTAATGAAATGAAGGCTGCTTAAATACTATCCATTGCTTTGAACTCGCTTAGGGCCTGCACAGGGTTGACGTGCTTCTTTGAGAGGACCGCTTCACTTTGTTGGTCTGACCATCGTCTTGCTTCTCACGCTTGACCAGCGGCTTCTTTTCGGGAGCTTTCATCCTCCAGGAGATGGCGGGCATGTTGAGGTTTTGCATTCCTTGAGACTTCTGGTACTTGGTGGAGGCCACGTAGGAGGCCTTCACAGTGGACACCACAGAATTCATCAGATTCTTGGCTGCCTGGATCAGAGACATAGCACTGTCCACCTGCAAATTGAGAAGACATTGAAAAGACCAATGAATTACAAGCTCCCATGACACATTCAGCCATTTATGATGATTGTTTATGGATGTTTCACTTTCATATAATTTAATAGATATTTCAGATTGTATGTCAGGCACTAATCTTTCAAATAAAAAATATTTAAATTATTACACTTAAATGTACAAATGTCAAACTATCTAGCTTGTGGGAAAGTTTGACTTCACAAACACTTGAATATCTATTGGAAATGTTTTATTTATTTATAATTTAGCTTCTCTAAAGAATTCTGGTCACTATTCATTTTAAAAATTCCCTTATATTTACAGGTTTTCAAAAATGGTTTAAACCCTGTGATTTATATTAACATGCACACAATATTAAAGCTAATACCACCTCTTTAATTTACAACCAGATATTTTGATAAAATATTGATGTTGGTGATCTTTGCAGGAAAAACTCTTTAAAAACAACATTTGCCTTTACAAGACTAAGATAAAGGCAGTGTAATTACATGTATTATATATGCAACCAAGTAATTATGATTAAAAACATATAAAAAATAGCAAAGTTTAAAATAAGGGCTATAAATGGGCAAGCTGCAAAAGTACAGAGCTGTAAAACAAAAACAAGAAAATAAATGAGGTTATCTGCCCAGAACAAGAGTTGTTCTTGTCGTGGAGATACGGATGGGTGAAGATAACAGTACTTTTATTTTCCTTCAGATAAAAAGGTTTCACCACTGAAGGACAAGTTTGTCTTTCTGTCTATTTCTCCCTCTCAGTAAATATGACTTACCCCAGACACCACAAGCTCTCCGCCCAGATTCTGCACCTCTGCTTTGACTTTACTGCAGATATTGAGCTGGTGACAGTAAAGGGCAATACGCTGCAGATAGGCCAACAGATCCTGCTTGCAAGCTGAATCTGGACACTACAGGAAAAGAGAGAAACAACAGTTACTTTCTGTCAAGCATAAATATTTCAATAACTCTCAATCAATGGGCAAGGTTAAATTGTTCTAAATGAAGCAGTGGGTGCTATTTTAAGAGTTATTGGTAGTTGAAAACAAAAATTGGCCAAAATATTGGTGAAAAATTAACAAGGGTTTTGAAGTGTGTGAAAGATTGGCGTTTTGATTTAATCGCTGGAAATTTGTGGCACTTTGAAAAGCAGACTTTTTGTGTGCCTAATGATAAGGTTGCACCGTTCAATAAACCTGACAAGAAACAACGAAACTAACGCAGACTGGCGTCTATACAGAAAGAGTGCAACTGATATCGAAAATGAAAAAGCACGCTCAAGACGCTGGTTGTTTCTTTGACTCGGGAAGCGTTAGGGTCTCCGCAGGCAACAGTCACCTGTCCAGCTGCATGTGCAAGTCAAATTCATCCAATTCCTCATTGTGGCAGGAGCATTGGCCCACCAAGGGCTCACAGCCAAGCTGTCCTTATCATTTTAGTAAGCGGGGGCTCCTTGTGCATCCACCAGAAAAAAAAAGAAAGAAAAAAAACTTGCTTTTTATGCACTTGTGGAGTGTGCTTCAGGAAATATTTTGGTGTGAACCCAAACACAGTTTCTCCATCAAACAGTTGATCGCGCATCAACAGAAAGCATAATACATTTTCAACTACAACATTTACTAATTTTTTGGTACTTTCACAGATGAGTTTTAGGGTGAAAAATGCTAAAGACCCTGAACAAGGGTTGTTAAGGACATCCTATATAATTAAGCGCAGAAAAAGATATGAAAATGCAGCTCAATGGTTTGATACATAAATAAAAAAAAAATTATTTAGATTTAACTTAAATTATGACTACTAATAATAATAATGTCTGCATATGTACATATAGCAATATTTAAAGAAAAAATAAAACTTTGTATTGCAAAAAAAGTAGGTTGGATCTTATTTTTCTTTAAAGTAACACCTCTAACTATAACAATACTGAATTAAAAAAGTCAAGCTCACTAATCAATCAGTTGACTAGACAATTAACCAGTCGTTGCTGCAACAAAAAGCACAGTACTTGATTTCCCCCATAGTTCGATCAACCAATATCAATACCTCACCATGCTTCACCAGTCTCCAAGGCAACACTACTTTCTTCACAGTGATAATGTTCAAAAAGTCTTGGCCCCACCTCTCTGCATTGAAATGCTATAAACGAGCAGGACTTGAGGGTGTCTGCCTGCACATAATTACACAAAGCCAGTTTCCCAACAGTGTCTTTATCTCAAATAACTCTCTGCCCAATGCCGTAAAGCATTTGGGGAATGTCAAATTTCCATTATTGTAAACCACTAGACTGTCGATAAAGGCTCGAAATTGTGACCATTTTGGTAACATATGCTCCTGAAATTTAATCTGTGTGACCTAAAAATATAAAAATATATTTGGGAGCATTTGTGCGAGTGCAAATAATGGTTGTGGTGCGACCTGTTTTCATTCCTCTCCAAAACGTCTGCAAATTACTGCACAGTGTGTACCTACTATCACGGTGGCCAGACCATTATTCTATCCAACGTTACATAACCAATCAAACTTCATCCTTGCGTCTCTTAACTTTAAAGCAGATTTTAGATTGGTTAATATCAGCCATCAATCATTCTCACACCCTTTCACTGCACTTCGATTGTCACGTGACAAGGGGCTAACTACTACGCGAAAGTTAAAAATGTAGAATAAGAGAGATGATGAAACTAATGCTGACAGAGTTTACAGGTAACAACGTTCACAACTAAAATCGATACATTAGGCGCTTTGTTAAACTAACTATTCAGCTAAGTTAAAATAGTGGTTATTTAGCCATAATGTATAAAAATCGGGCAAGAAACTCCGAAAGACGAGAACTACTCATGACAAAATTATGAATTTGAATTAAGATCTAGATGGTCATTTAATATGATTCTTCCATGTCTACATAAGAGATGGAAACTCGAGTCCGCAGCTTGGACTCAGAGTTGCACAAATCACAAAAAAACAAACAAAAAAAAGACAAAAAAAAAAAGTTGGACTTAGACAGACACGTAAAAAAACAAGCCATTTTGGTACAGCATTTTTGACTACGTTCACTTTACTACCACCACATGACAGCATGAAAATATTTTATTATATTGCACAAAAGTATCTGAAGGCACGTGTACATCATCTCCCACTGGAAAAGTGCTGTTATATAAATGAACAACAAACAGTGACAATATAGACAAAGTCTTACATTGTGATAATCTTTGTGTCATTTAATTAAAAAAAACCCAATCAATTAATCCAAAGGGAAGCTGCGGTGTTACACAGTGTTCAAGAAGCTATCCATTTTCAAGTCATGTACACTTTTCCATGTCCTTTTTATGTCAGTATATCCAAATTTACCAGTTAACTTGCATATGGACTTGACGCACACTTTCATGTGCATTTTATGACCCTGTCCATCTCAGATCCTGTGTACACAGATTGGACTTGAGTCAGAGTGCATTATTTTATTACCTTGTCACAAATGAGAAATGCGGGAATGTTGTTATTTGTGTTCGATTCTACTGTACGCTTGCTCATGCATGGGTTTTGTGCACATTATTTTTTTCTTATGGTGACTGTCCCTGCATTCCAAATAGTATAATGTTCAGGGTTCCTGCACATTTTTTTTAAAGTAAAATTAAAGGCTTTTAAGACCTTTTTAAGACCTGAAGAAATCAAAATTAATACCATACATTAGGGGTGTGCAATATTGACAAAAATATATCTTGATATTTTCAATGTTTTGTTGATAATAATTAGATTATATTTACTGATCGTGTTTTTGTGCTGGTGCCATGGCTGGTATAGGCCTGTTGTTGACAGCAGACTTTGCAAAGATGTTCATATTTTTCATATTCTATACAGTGGTCAGTTCACAGCAGTGACAGAAATGACAATATTTGCCACCTTAAATTGATTTCCAGGGGCATTTTCACCTATATGGAGATTTTTTTTCTAAACTTAGAGTTATGCATCACGTTTTATGTCAAATACTAACATTCAAATTAAATTATTCAGTAATTATCCTTATTTATACAATAATACTTAATTACACAATAATTACATACTGTAGTAGGCCTACCACTGTTAGCAGTCAAATTAAATCATTCAATCAAAATCATCTTTGCAGTGCAGAGGTGACACAGAAGCAGCATCAGAAGTGGCATTAATATATACACCCCATTTATAATTGCATAAATAAAGCTATAAGTTTTTTTAAATCAATATTCAATATTTAAATATGAAATGATTTCTAATTTTAACGTTTTACTTTAAATATGAAACTAAAACTGCCAGTAGGCGGCGGTAAATCACTGTCTTAACAAGCGAGTTGAGGGAGTCGTTCATTCAACCGATTTGTTCAAACGGCTGGTTCATACGGGAAAGAAGCAAGTGATTGAATCATTAAAATGATTCGTTCAAAACGCGGATTTCATTCAAGAAATCATCGCTGTCTGTTGTATATAGTTTAAAGGTTTAAGAGGGGTTTTTTTATTGTGAAAAAAAAAATAATTCATGATTTAAGTAATACTTTGTGTGCAACAATCAAAAACTGATTACAATGCCTAACAACTCATGAACCCCCCAAAAAACTTGATGATTAAAAAGATCAAGGAAGACTATACATGGACAACACTGATAAATTGGAGGATGAAAAGGCAACCATCTTACATTAAATGCTGATATATTTAAAAAAAAGGGAGAGAGAGCATTTGATAAGAGCATTTTGCCAAGTGAGCTCTCAACATCCATCTATTCTAAAGTCAGTAACTCAAGATTAAAAAAAAAGTTAAATACAAAGCCAAACATGCAGAGATGTGCCTGTGGGAGATTCAACTAGAGATCCAGCCAAAAACAGTCTGGACATCTTCACTATACTTTAATAATCATTCGTCTGTCTCTACACCCCACTGAGAGAAAGGGGGAGAGATGGGCACAGACTGTTAGGGACAAGACAGAGTGACAGGGAGACAAAGGAAGAGGGGAGACAAGTGGGCGAAACAAGAGTAGGATGCGAGGAGGAACGGGAGAGAAACAGGTAGAGAGTGATGAGGGCAACAGGCTGCTCCTTTTTCAATGAGACATCTGACAATTAGCTGCAATCTGATCACAGTATTACCCTAAAGTTTCGTTAAAGGTAAAGAGAGATTAAGGTGCTACTACAAGCACATCATGAAAAACAACAATAATTGTTTGCAAATTGGTTTCCAAAACACTAATACCAGTCAATAAATTAATGGTTTAGTTATAGGCAGAGATGTATAAAGTACTAGAAACCCAGACTTGAGTAAAAGTACAAGTGCTCTATCAAAAAAGTGACTTGAGTAGAAGTTGAAGTGCTCTTTAAGCACCACACTTAAGTAGAAGTACTAAAGTATTCAAAAAAATTTATTTTAAAATTCACTACTTAAGTACTAAGAAAGTACAAGTATAGTGTCATGTAATTATTAAAGAAAGCAGTCAAAAGTTTGAACTACAGTGTAAAAAAATTGGAGTAGGATTTACTTGAAAAATGCTTGCTAAACTATCTCACTCAGAAAATGCTAGTAAATTTACAAAGATTTGCCAAGTAAAAACCTAAACATATTCATCAGTAGCTTTAATTAGAAATCTTTAAGGTAAATTTACTTGGAATATGGAATTAAGTAAACTTTACAAAAAATAAGTAATTTTAACTCAGCTAGTAAAAGGTTGATTAATATCGATTTCCTTTGCCTTTTTGTATTACATTTCACAAAAACAATAATCTTAAATTTTATTAGTCTTTTAGAGTATGTGCTTTACTTAGATCATCTAAGTAATGATTACTTAGATCATCTAAGTAATCGTGTCAGATTTTAAACATGTGAATTCAAACACCTCAATACTTGGTAGACAATACAAAATGTCGGTAACATTTTGATGGATCGTTTTGTGTTTGATATGTCATTTTGAGCAAAAAATTTACTCGAAATGTCACAAAATGGCAAGTTACTAATACTGACAACAAAAATCAATGATAAATAAGTGTAAATACAGCTGGAAACCAGTGAAAAATGAGCCTCATTAATTATTCAAGGTCCAGTCCATGATGGGAACCCCAGTATCAGAAAAGTTGAGTAATTTTTACTTAATTTTATTGAGTTGATATTTACACTTTCATTTCTACTCGCTTGAATTAAGTACTGATATGGAATTTACTTAGTTTTTTAAATTCTTGCCTGAACTAACTTTTTCAAGTAAATTACATTGTTTTTTTTCACTAGTATTTACTTTTTTATTTATTTTTTACTATTTATTTTTTACAGTGTAGCAATCAAATAAGGCGTTTTGGCGGATACAAATTTGCTTTGGCGGGCGCCAAAATGTCATTGCAGGACAACCCCTGCATTAGTTGTCAATGTGTGTGTCAATCAATACCATTACCCTATAAAACTGGCATGTGATTGCCACGAATGATTTGTAAACATTTTATAATTGTAACGAGTAACTAGCAGAACATTAAAAAAATATCGAAGTAAAAGTATTAAATTCATCGAAAATATCTACTGAAGTAAAAGTAGAAGTATGAGAAAAAAACAATACTCTAGTAGAGTACAGATACAGCATTTTAGTACTTAAGTAGAGTACTTAAGTAGTTCTACTTCGTTACTATACATCTCTGGTTATAGGAGAGACATTTATATGTATATACTACATAAAAATAACAAAAACGTCAGGAATCATTCAATAGCTGCACCATTCCTTTAAGAGACACAAATGCTATAAAAAAGCACTTTCTCTGCCTAAGGGAAAAGTCTGTTTCACCTACAGTATTACAATATTTGCTGACTCTGACTGCAGGATACTGTAAAAGCATTTTGTGCCAAGGGTTGGAGGAGAGGATTACATTCACAGCAATACAAAGCAAGCATTTTCCTGCCTTTAAGGGCTTCTCACCCCTACATCTGGCATGTTGATCCAGCAACAAGTTTGGCTATGGTGTGAGCCCCAGCAGCGCTGCTGGAATATTCAGCGGTGTATCTCTGACTGCTTTAGCGTTCGCAGTTTCCACTCCAGCTGGCTCAAAGCATTCTGGGATTTGTAGTAAAGATTATCCAGCTGGGCACATCATCACTCCCCTGCGGGAAGTCAGGATGTCTGGGAATCAATGGGCAGAAGTTCTCCCTCTCTTTCTATCATAAAGAGCCAGCAGAGGCACAGAGAAAGCCAGAGTTCAAAACACAGAAAGCTAGAGTGTCCACCTCTCATCTACTTTATTCCACCCATTATTCCAGCAGCCATTAATAAAACCAGGCCCATCGTGACAATTGCTTGGTGCCCCGAGCTGGCATGGGGCCCCAAGACAACAACTGGTTAAGAATAGAGGGAATGCCCGTCACCTCCGGCCGGAGTGCTGCAGTTTCTCACAGTGAGTGGCAAAAAGACTGAGCGGCTGTATATGTGTTCAGCGTGAATGCCGCGAAAAACAAACACAACACATATAAAGTGGGAAAGAGCTTTACGATTGACTGTACAACTAGATTTGACAAAAAAATCGGAGGTATATTTTTACAGACTGCTATAGAAAGAACAAATGGATCGCTGCAATTCACAGAAACAACTGGACTCCAGTCAGCGAAAGGTGGATTTGCAGTTTTCATTTTGTGTCAATATGCTGAATTTAGCTGTAAAACCATACCCATATATTTTGTATTGTTATATATATATTAACAACTCATTAATTAAATATATCATTCCATATTCTGCATTATTGGATGTTTTTTTAATAAACACTGACTAAAAAAAAACTAAAGTTTTAGGGCTGGACGATATGATGATATATAGGCTATATATAACACTGATCTAAGTGATCACCCAGATTTAAACCTATATTGTATTTATATAAAACATTCACAGGCAAATTTGCTTTATGTTTAGGTCTATATTGCTTTTATTTCCCCGTGTTCGAAATCAGGCAAACATAAATGTCAGGCAACACAATTCCTGGCTGCATGTCAATAATATCCATGGATCACGATATTTAGTAAGTTGTAAGGAACACTATATTGAGTCCAACATTTAATTTAAATTGATAAAATTGTTCGTTTTAGTCGCATTTTCGCAGTTTCCCCTATTAAATCCGGTCACGCAGCAGATCTTTTGCCACTCGGTCAGGCTGAGAGGGAGTTGTTCCGGCGGGAAGTCACGCTGAATGCATTCCCTCTATAAAATGCAAAGACAAACTGTGCGAGCACCCCTTTGATAGTCAATGTAGTAAAGTGCAATGACACTGTTACCAGAATAGCCCCTCTCAGTAGTCGCTGACAGCAGCCAGCCAACCACAAGATCCCTGCTGCCGGCAAAATACAACCCTGCGCGGCAGTCATCATGAAGTGGAATTATGCTTCAGGACGTCAGAAAAGAAAGAGGATAAGAAAAAACAAGATAGTGGTAAAGTGATAAATTACACTGGATAAAGTAGCTCTGCTTATTTTGTACAAATGGTGTAATTTTGCAGCAGGTAGGCTAGCAAAAATATGTTAATACGACAAATGCTGATTGTAACAGTTAGTGCCACTTTTTTTTCAAACGGACGGAATATGGTTACAAACCGTAATACGTTTTTTGACGGGATGAGGAAGACGCAGATCTGTTCCAGAATCACTGTTTATCGTATTTAATGGCGTGACATTGCTATAGCTTTGTAATAGGTTTTGATGAAAGTGGCATAGCATGATATACCAACTATTCCACTGTGAGGGTTATGAAAACCAACAATCAATTCTGTGCATCAATCATTAACGTTGGCTTGGATTTTGCTTGTCCATTTGCTAAATTCCTTCAAACGGGCCTGAACAAAACGCAAAAATTATATCAATCACTGAGCTGCTAGAGAGCTTACTGCAGAGGAAGTCAGACAAACAGCAGAACGAGGGTGGGGGTGGGGGGGCAGTAGCAGTGGTGAATCAGAACACAGCCCTGCTAAAATGAAACCTGCTAAGCATACCAATTAGAGGCTCGACTCCTGTTTGAAACGGCTCTGAATTGGCCCTTTGAAAGCATCACTTGTGCATGCTCAGCTGCTGAATTCATCCAAGTTGAACAGGAAATGCAGCCTGCCTGCCTGACCTAGACGCATGTGAATACATGATGCACATGTCAAACCAAAGTCTTCTCTGCTTTCTTAAAATATTTTCTTCCTCCACATGAAGGCCTCATGCAGATCACATGCAGATTACACAACCAATTCTCGGTGAAGAGATGTGTAAAACTGCATTTTTCATTTGTTATTTTTATAGTGTCCCGGTAAGTCCCTTATTAGGCTGGTCCAAGAGCTGATTCTGCATTTACCCATCACTGCATTAAAATTTAGCAACTTGTGAGAAGAGTGTTCTTAGGTAACTCATAAAACCTTAAAGTACATAGTGTAACCTTACAATCAACTTCAGCCACCACTTCACCCCCTTAAAGCAATGTAAATGCATGCACTTAAAGAGATATTACCTTGCTTGGTCACAGACTTTGTACTTTAATAAAAAAAGGACTCTGAATCTGGTTGAGATGGGACAACTGAAATGCATGTTTTAATAGTTCCCACTTTTGCTTTTCTTTTTTAGAGGAATCAGTAAAAGAAAACTCATTTCTGGCTCATATACACTGGCTAATGATACAGGTTGATGAAAAGTAATGGGCTGTCTAATATGACTGAGTCTTTATAAACCTGCCATAAAAAAATAAATTAATTAAAAAATTCCGGCACACTTGGCACCTTAGTTAGACGAGGTGTCACCATTGTTTCTCACCTGCACCATCAAAAAGAGGTAAACTAACGCTAATCAACTGACCTGGATAAACTCAAATGTGTACAACAGAGTTGATGGTTTTGGGAAAGATGCTAAGTGATAAACACTACAGCTATCTAAACAATAACAGATAATTCCCTCTGACAAAAAAAAGGAAGCATATTACCCAAAAATAAAAATATTGTCGTTACTCACCCTCATGTTGTTCAAACCTACGCTATCTTCACGACCAATTCGTACGAGTGATTAAAAATTGGCTAATTCGAACTAATTCATACGACCTCACTTGTACAAATTCGTATCATTTTGTCTAAACCCACGTGATGGGTAGGTTTAGGGGCGGGGTCAGGGGTAGGTAATTCGTACAAATTCATATGAATTGGTCTATTTGTAAAATATGTACGATTTAGCAAAAATCTTACTAATTTACGTATCGTACGAGTGAGGTTTTTGCGAAATTGTAATTGTTACGAATTAGCCACCTTGTAAAATTCATACAAATTCCTGTGAGATCGGGTTGTTCAAACCATTTCTTCTGTAAAACAAAAATACTGAAATTCTGATATTCTGGTGTTCAATGTTGAAGCATTGTAAAAAATATATTTTGTATTGGGACATCATGGGGTGAATATGAGGTGAACCATTCCTTAAAGTTTAAGCTGTACTGCTGTAGCAAGTAGTTTCACTACATATTCATAAATTAAGTGTTAAAAAAACCCAGCTGACTCTCTCTCTCTGCAAATATGTACATTATATTGTGTGCATGATGTGCTGTCCTCTGGCATGGAGGTAAACAACGACTGAAAAAGAAAGAAAAGTCAACAAGACCCTGAAAAAAATAGTTCAAAACCACAAAAACAAGGGGGCAGCCCCTATCAGGATTGATGAGCAGAAGAGAATACAGGTGTTGGAAAAAATAACGGATTTCACACCTCAGTGTTAAAAATATCCAGCTATAAAAGTGAGTAGGAAGGTCAGGCCGCATCGCAGAAAATGTCATCTGGCCTGCTGAATTCCATTCTAAATGGACTGCGGTAGTAGAACAGCACAAGCAGGGTTCTGACCTTTCTCAACACATCGGGGAAGAGAAATGCCAGTTTCCTCTATTTACTGCCATAGCAGCATTTTAATGTAGAGCAGCCGTGATTATAAATGGAGCATATTGTGTAATACATTCTTTTGTGGGTTATGCCCACAAAAGCCTGAGGAGATATCGATACGTTGCTCCCTCCACTCCTCTCGAGAGATGCAATGAGTTAAACTAAACAGAGCAGATGACATATGGAGGTGATTAGAGCAGTGATGAAATCGTTCTGCCCACCCATAGGTCTTCAGCAAGAGAATTTCCATAGATATGATTACCTGGTGTTTATATCCGTCCCAAACCACAGAAAGAATTACCAATTACCTTTGCGTGCCGACAGACTTGCCACAAGCCTAAGCCAACATCTGAAGTTTAAAGATCTTCTACAAAAGAACAATGCATGTCAAGATTTTTTTTTTTTTTTTTTAAAAGGTTCCTGGGAAAAGTGAAAAAAAAAAAAAAAAAAAAAAGCAAAGCAATCTCAAGAGGTCGGAGGAAACCAATACTTTTAAGAGTCTCACTTGTGGACTTTCGCATGAAGGCACCCTCCAGATGTATGAAGTATGAAAGAAACAAATATGTGAGAGTTTAGCACTCCATAATACTAACATCGTCATACTTTGGATTAAAAAAAACTAAAATATTCCTCTCTAAAGATATTTGAAGTTAAAATCAATAATTTTTTATCCAAATGAGAATTTTTTTTTAAATGCCTCAAGGGAATTAATTCCCATAATGGTATATTGCGACTCCCCTACTTCAAAAGTCGTACTAAGCTGTCCCCCAAAACAACACATCTTCCACAAAACTTCTTTGGTCCATCTGAAGACAGACCTGAATCTTAATTAAAAAGAGAACAGTCAGCAGTAAACAAACTTCATCTTCCATAAGCATCTGCTGGAGACATCTTCCAACACACCTCTCAGGTGTGAACTCATTCTGGATTGTATTTACAGGCTGTGCAAACAACATGCTAGAGGAAGTGGTGGATACAACAGCAACAAAACAGATATACTGCAAAGATATATATATAAAAAAACCACAAACATTTACATAAATTATCTTTCTACAGAGGAGAAAGAGGGCAAGGGAATTCAGCCCACTCAGTCATCAGTATTCAACATACTAACTGAGAAACGGCAAAGTACCCAAAGCAATCGAAGGTTCATTTTAAAAGCACCTGTTAATATCAAAGTCATTTTTTACAGAGATAAAAGATTTATCTGTAGTTTCTTTAATAGAGAGAACTCTAATGCACTTGGAGAGAAGAACGTCCCTTCATGTGGCTAATGCGTTTCATATTGCGTTTAATGGTCTGGCGGATCACTTGTTTTTTAAACGGCTAAATATAAAGCCATCATGGACCATGATAATCAATCAAGTGGCATTTTAAACAGAGTGATGATCTTGCTCCTTTCCAAACAATTACCCAAAAGAAAAAAGAAAAAAGAGACTAATATTTGCAAGTGCCAATTCTATCTCAGTCTAATAAAGTCCTGATCTAGGATCAGAGGGAAGAATTATAAACAATCATTGTGACCGAGGGAAAAATGTTCTTGGATCAACAACTCAAATTTAAAGATGATGTTTTCTGATGAAATATCAGATATGAATCAACTGCCTTATATGTGCATCACTGGAGTAAATGAATAGGCACAGCATGACATGGCAAAAGCTGCCAACACGTCTGCCAAAACAGACAACCACTTCCCTAACAGTTATCAATAGGACTGCCTGCTCCACTAGGATATTTTCAAGCACCTATTTCACACGCTTCATACTGAGACCACTAAACAATTCTCATTTCACCAAATTACAAATGGAACATTGAAATTTTATTTTACGAAACGCAAATTCGAAAACAATGGACGTGTTCCAAACATGGTGATCATGTCTTAAAATGCAGCTCATTAAATATGTATTCTCTACATACTTTCTAATCTGTACAGACAACTTTTTCAGATCTGCTTCAGGTTGTTCAGGTTGGTTGAATGATGCCTACACACTACACTTGTTAAATTGTACCATGGAACTGGAGAGAGATCAAAATGTCTAAGGAACTGTAGGGCTTTTTGTTCTTGAGCCACACCACTATTTACTTGGCCTCGTGTCTGGGTTACTCTCCTGCTAGAAAAATGTACTCTCTCCCAAGTCTTTTGAGTTCATATTCTCACATCAGAATATGATGGACAACTTTTCCTAGAACCAACAGTGCCCACTGAGACACATGTATAGACTTTTAACCAATGGATTTATTCGTTTATCTCTCATATTTCCTTTATTTCTTCCCCTGCAGCAATCCTTAACTGCTATCTTTTTACCCAATGCATTCCCTATGACCCCAGATTTAACAGAATATGGATTCTTTAAAAAAATTTAAATTCAGACCAGAATTCGAAGAATAACTTTCTAAAGAAATAATGCAAATTTCACTTTTCAACTATCACAAATCAAACACTGTGGCTTGCAAGAGCAGATAAATATTTTACAAGAAAAAAAAAAAAAAAGAACGAGAAAAAAAGAAGGTGTAATTTCCATGACATATTTTTGACATTTTCTATGATTGTAAAGAGTAACTTCTAACTTTGGATATTTGAAGAAAATGTTATGGCTTATTTAATGATTCATATGTAGAAATTGATTTGTGCTGCAGCTACAGCACTAAAACATATCCTAACAAAAAAAAAATACAAATTAGTTCAAATTATTTCTGTGTAGCTCCTGTAATTGAGTAAAATGAGATGACTGTCTAAGGGTCTGAATACCTTTGAATAACTACTTCTGCAAGACACTTTCTACGTAAAAAATGTTAAAAATATGGTTAAATTACCCAATGGAAATAATAATCACCATTATGCCAGAAAACCATGAGCTTAGACTGGTGGTCATGTAAGGTACCAAACCCTAAAGTGCTGAGCTGAGATTCTGTGAGATCGCTTCTTGATTTTTTGTTTTTATGCTTTTTGCTCTTCTACTGTAGAGAGGGAAATTTACAGGCTTGTCACCGTTAAGCAGCCAGGGGCCAAAACTGGGATTAATCCAACCGGTGGTGGTGCCTATGGATCACCATAAATCTTCCCTGATTGAATGTAAATTGGAAAACTATGTATGTCAGTATACATCACTGGGATAAAGCGCATGTGCTGCTGTCCGCAGGTCTGCCTCACAAAAAATATGCAAAACCTGGTGTTGCACGGTCATGTCTGTGTGTGGTGGCTACATGCCTTCATGTGCATGCATGTAGGGCAGAATATTTATGGGCAGTGTGCTGGCTTAGACATTTGCATTATAAATCTCAATTACACTGCATTACTTGATCAGTACTGTGCTCAGATGAAATCCTCAGAAGTTGCCCCTGCAGAATCTGCTTGTAAATTCTTAATAAACTGCAGTGCAGACCTTTGTGTGGCAATGACCTAAATCCTGCTGCATCCTCATATGCACTACACTCATTTCTTTAAATTTTAATTCGAAGCTCTGTTACAGCCATTTAAGTGATTATTAAACCTGGCCGAACATTTTTGGCAGCACTCTGCAACAATCCAAAAACTGTTCTCATCCAACAGCTAGATGTTACAAAATGGATTCAGAGGGGCCGATTCTCAACTAAGATGCATTTTTTTAAAGACCTCTCGCTTTGGCATCACGGTTCTTGTTTGCATCCTTGGGTGTCCTCAGGATTGCATAGTAGTATGTGCTGTCACCAGTGTTTGAGAAAGTTACTTTTGAAAAAGTAATGCATTACAATATTGTGTTACTTCCATTAAGAAGTAACTAACAGTGTTATTTAAGGGGGTTTGCATCGGAGGAACCTTATCATAGTTCCCAGAACTATTTGAGGAATTAATTAAAGGAGTTCAATTAATAAAAAATAAAAAAATAAAAAAAAACTTTTGCTGATAATTTACTCACACCCATGTCATCCAAGATGCCCATGTCTTTCTTTCTTCAGTCGAAAAGAAATTAGGGTTTTTGAAATATTTCCATATAATGGACTTTAATGGGAACCAAATGGTTCAAGGTCCAAATGAGAGTTTCAGTGCAGCTTCAAAGGGCTTTAAACGACACCAGACGATGAATAAGGGTCTTATCTAGGACCCTTCGAGTCATAACTCGAAAAAGATTTGTTCATTTTAATGAACGAGTTGGAACAGGAGAGTCACAAACGCTCATCACAGAACAGAGCAAGGCGACCATTTGTGCTTATAAAACTTAAACTTTATTTTTTTAAATGTCTGAACGTTTCGTCTAGATAAGACCTTTATTCATTGTCTAGTGTCGTTTAAAGCCCTTTTTTTATTTACTAAGGCTATGGCGTTTCTCAGCGCCGTAAAATAAAGGTCCGTAGCACCGTCAAAATAAATCAACAACAAAGGCGGCTACAGTCAGAGGACGAAATTTAAACAAACCGTTCAGCTGTGCTGCTATTCTGGATTATAGAGGAAGAAAGTTCAACACGCTTCAATGAAAATGTGGAAAAATGAAATGCAAATGTGATGTTTATCTAAACTTATTTTGCTTTGTATGGTTAAAGTGGATCATCGAAGGTCAGCAGCAAAGACCTTGGTTAATAAAGTGAGATTAAATACATAAAGTAAATTTGTGTAATTTAATATTTATTGCAGGTTTACATAATATTCTTAGATCACATTTCACAGATTTTTTTTGATTTTTTCATTTTAAGGAATACTAATTCTTACTAAGTGTAAGATAAAGTACTTGCTAAAACTACAATAACCATGTTTACACAACTTATTTGAAAAAGTAACTCAGATATTCGGTTGTAAATTTAAAAAACAATGCGTTACTTTACTAATTACTCAAGTTACGCAATCTGATAACTTTTCAAGTTACTTATAATGTATAACCCCCCACACTGGTTGTCAACCTAATTTTAAATAGTAAGGTTTTAGTTTGCTGCTAGGGTGCATTTTGAGTATTATGCAATACAATACATGCTTTCAACAATTTGTTTCATATCATTTTCCGGCTCTGCTGTGGTTTCTGTTGACAATCTCAGATGTAACAAAAGTACATGACATGACAAACTTGACAAGCAGTCAGGAGTGATGCTATAGCCCACCACTGTGTATTCTGTGGCAGGGCTTTGATATGACAAAGAGAGCGAGAAGGACAGAGAGAGGGGAGGAAGGCCATGATTATTTGCTTTCCATCCCTCCGCAGGCTCCTCTGAATCTGATGATTCATCCTTCGGTATAAGGAACTGCTTTCTTTTGTTCATTTTTCAACAGTTAGCCTCTGGCAGCCTTGTCTGCACAAGGTAAGAGGGGCAGTCTAAATATAGTTTATATATACATACATAGATACACACAAACACAATATACACATATATACATATACACACACAATATATATACACACACATAACAAAAAAACACACACACACACACACACACACTATAATATATATATATATATATATATATACACACACACACACACACACACATATACATATATATACATATACACACACACATACATACACAGTGCCACTTGGTAATTATGCTACTAATTAAAGACGAATCACACTTAATGGATTCAGATCTCATATGGCTCCGCATCCCTCTTTCTTTTCACTTTTCCTTCACCTACTGCCCTCATTTCCTTAATTCGTAGGCAGGACAAGAGGAGGAGGGACCATTTGGGAATGGGCTGGCTCCAGCTGTCTGGAGTTGCTCACACCTGTTAAAAAGCAGGGGGTGTCGCACTTGGACAGACATTTTCGTCCCACAATCAACACACTTATGGCGCTTTTCCACTGCAGTTAGTACCACTTCAAAGTGGGTGGGATAATGGACTGATCGTTATGGTCTATCTGCTCTTCGACAACCAATGAGAGGAACGTCTGCACTTCGTCCACTGACCATGATTCAGCCATTTAAATTTTTTGGAAGTTGTTTTTTTTTTTTTTTTTGTCTTCAAGCAAGTCAAAAAAGTAGTTTTAAAACAAGTGCTACAGCGGTGGCTTTTAAACGTTCTTTAAAATCGAGTGGGTTTGATGAACCAAGCAGTGGATAAGTGAAAGTTTATTAATGCGCACAGTAATTCACAACATTGAAATTCCTAAATACACTCGCACAGCATTCAAAATGAATGTTTATCAAAATTAATAAAAAATCTATTCACATTTGTGTAGAGAGATGAAGGCTTGTTTCACAAATTTTATTGTTATTATTTGATTGTTATTATTATTATTATTTAATACAATTATAGTAAAATTAAACATAACAATGTAAAGTAAAATCTGTCATTACTGTTATTATTAGAAGTTATTATTATTATTATTATTATTACAATTTATTCAACATATTAAAAGTAAAAAAAAAAAGGATGAGAATTGGTGGGTTCAATATAATGGACGACGTTTATGTATAATGAATTTTATGTGCCAGTGTGTGCAGAAAAGCAAACACATCCACAGACACACAAGCACCTCCACAGTACCCATCTGTTTTCTGCGGGGCATATCATTGTATTCACAGCACTGAATAAGCAACATCAAAGACATTGCGGGACGTGGCCGTCTATAAAAGATTTCACATTATCTGAACTGGACATTTTGTATTCCTCTGCATATGGGTCAGCACAGGTAGCATGACTACAGATTTGAAAAGTGGAGCTGCTTCACATTGGATCAAAGTGCCATCTAAATAAAATATCAAAAGTGCAGAGCTTTAGTTTGTATGAAGGCTCATTATTATGCAAGATTATTTAAAGGAATCTTTTTGAAAGCACACTGCAGATGTTCATTGGAATGGCTAATTAACAGCCATGCGGCAAATAGGATAACGCGCATATCTTCTACATTCCCTCCCTAGGTGCTGCACTGCTCTGCATGGTCGAAACGTGCTTGCCACAAATGCAAGAACTTAAGAAATTAGCATTTAACATGATACAAAGCTCAGGGATGCGAACACATATTTGGTCAAAAAGAGGTCATTGAAGCCTCTCGCCCCACAGCAAATTTCCAGATGCATTGCCACCAACTTCTGTGCTTGCGGCATTCTGAAAAGTTGAGGTATTTTCATCTCACCGCACCTGGACAAAATGAGCGCGTCACTACAATTATGAGCGCACTTCTGCGCCTACATTTAAAAAAAATAAACTTTTGCAACTGGTAGCTCACGAGTGACGCGTTGGAGTAAAAGATATGCAGCAAGAGGAAACACTAGTGGTTCAGGCATGCATACTGCTGTTGATTTCCTATTGAGGCAATCCAGAATTACTGTTGGTGAAATTATAATTCGAAAAAAAAATTGTGTGAATTGCACGATTCACACAAGTCACCCAAACTGACATGAAAAAAGCGCTGTTTGCATCCATGAAAGCTTTACAAGTTTGAGGTGCTAATCCTTGAGCGTAACAGTAAAGTGTAAAAATGTCATGTAGTTCTTAAACACACACTGCAAGTGCTATTGGTCCGTAAACTGCTAGTCTGCATGATGCACAATGATGTTAGCGCAGCATGACACACTTTTAATTAAATGACAAACTGAAAGGAGAGGCCTTCGAGGAGGAATGAGTGATAGGTGATGATTCTGCTATGCAAAACCCCCATCCCTGAGCTCACAATATCCCTTTCAACTGCTCTATTTAAAAGACAAGAACAATCTTAAAGAACCCTTGCAGCACATGCGGCGGTTTGATGTTTACTGGAAATGCTCCCATATTATTTTCACGAAGCCTGTGATCCTGTCATTGTCACTCAGCTTAAGGAATAAGAGGAGCTTTCCAGGAAAATAAGTGTTGGACTGTAGGGATTGCATTTACAGACCCACAGTGCTTTCTTTATCATCACGGTCTGTCGCAATTTTTAAAAGGTGAGGAAAAAAGCCAGGGATATGAGTTGGCTGCGAGATAAATTATGCACTGTTGCGTTTCTCTGTAGTGCATCACAAGGATTAAGATCCTTAGGAAAACACAAGAGAATGGATAATTCACCAAAAGATGATCATGTTTTTTTCCTGCAAAAGACTTAAAGTTAACTTACTTGATCCGCAATAGCGCGCGGCCCAGCTTGTCCATTCTTGATCCAGCTTCAGCAATTTTCTTCGCAGCACTAATCACATCAGAGGTGTTTTTAAGAGGACCTTTCCCCTGAGGAAAAAAGATAGCAGTTTTAATCACAGTCACTGTTTTGTGTGGGGTCTCATGTGAGTTCTAGCGAGTATGTGTGAGCATGGATGATACACGTCAAGACGTGAACACGTTTGACATAAGAAAGGCTGGTCACATTGACAAGGTTGAAAAAAAAAACAACTCATTTCACAGACTGAGCCACGGTTCTCGCAAGGTTTGTTTCTCCATTCTGCCACCTGATGGAGTTTTGGTTCCTTGCCACTGTCGCCTTTTTCCACCTTTGTTGCCACTGGCTTGGCTTGCTTAGTTAGGGGCATTAAATTTAATATTCAACCAGGGTTCCAGACTGCGACCAATTTGAGAATGTGCGAGTTAAAATTTTATGTGGTCGCATATGTGTGAATGGACACTCGCGCAACAAAACGCTGTTATATCAGCTGCTGCACTGTCCGTAACTTATTGTAGCATCTCACAAGAGGCCAGAGTTCAGTTAACTTGTTCTATTCGCCAGAGCACGTGCAGGCATTCAGAAACACAGCTTCTGAATAGATCATCCAGGAAACAACAGACGAACTTCGACCCTCAACCCGGCGCCCTCTTCCCAGGCCGCCAACCAACAGCGCACCCGGGGTTCCACATAGCTGATTGACAGCCACACAGCCATTGACAGTCGCTACATTATGTTCAAAATTAACGTGTAGGCTATATCATGAATCCATTTTCCAAACCGTGTTTTTGATTTATCCTGAATCACTACGGGACGCCGTATAATAATAATAATAATTCCTTACATTTATATAGCGCTTTTCTAGGCACCCAAAGCGCTTTACAGAGAGAGGGGTATCTCCTCAACCACCACCAGTGTGCAGCATCCACCTGGATGATGCGACGGCAGCCATATTGCGCCAGAACGCCCACCACACACCAGCTTACTGGTGGAGAGGAGACAGTGATGAAGCCAATTGGTATATATATATGGGGATGATTAGGAGGCCATGATGGACAGAGGCCACTGGGCAAATTTGGCCAGGATGCCGGGGTTACACCCCTACTCTTTCGAAAGACATCCTGGGATTTTTAATGACCACAGAGAGTCAGGACCTCGGTTTAACGTCTCATCCGAAGGACGGTGCTCTTTTTGACAGTATAGTGTCCCCATCACTATACTGGGGTGTTAGGACCCACGCAGACCACAGGGTGAGCACCCCTGCTGGCCTCACTAACACCTCTTCCAGCAGCAACCTGGTTTTCTCAGAAGGTCTCCCATCCAGGTACTAACCAGGCTCAGCCCTGCTTAGCTTCAGTGGGCAACCAGTCTTGGGCTACAGGGTGATATGGCTGCTGGCTAATAAGTGTTTATATCCGGACTATTTTATCCCAGGATCGACTCGGATGCGAGTTGCCCAGTGCCTGCGTGACTCACCATAGACATTAATGGAGAGAAGTAGCTCCGGCAACAGTGTTCTTCCGCAACACACGTGCAGTTTATTTATTTATTGATACGTCACGCGCATTGCACACTGATGGTGGAACGCGCAATTCAGGAATTAAGCCCCTTCTTCCTACGTCATTTCAGCGGTTAGATGAGAGTAATAGCTCGACTGAGGAAAGGAAATTATTATAAAATGCAGAAGGTAAGGAGTGTGAGATTTCTGTTTTTATTACAACTATAAACTTTGACAAGGAAAAATCTGTATTAGCTTATTATAATACTCTAATCTATTAAAATGTAATGAATACATTTGAATGTTTAATGATTTTTAAAAGATAGAAAGATGATGCTGATAGAAAAATGATAAAAGACGGACGGACAGATGAGAATGTAATTCAAATGTAAATAGATTGCATTCAATTGAACTATAAAATGCTTAAAATTACAGATTAAAATTACTGTCCAAAATCCATGAAAATCCTGAAATTTGGCAATGATAATTAATATATTACAGGTGTCTATGCTGCAACCCAGAAAGCCTTTGCTAGCTTTGGTCCATTAAAACCACTATTCATCAACATGCACTGATTAATCCCATGGCCTGTAGCAAAAAAAAAAAAAAAAAAAAAAAAAAAAGGTGCGATCAAATTATATGCTTGTGCGACCAAATGAAAAAGTTGGTAGCACCAGTGCAACCAGTAGAAAAGTTAGTCTGGAGCCCTGTCAACAGTTATATTGATCTGCCTGCATTGACACTATTACACAAGAACTGAACTGAGCTGGATGATGACATCACAGTTTACTCCAATGCGGCTACATATAAATGAACTAAATTAATATATTTTTTTAAATCAAAAATGAAACCTCTCTGAACTTAAGTTGGACTTTGATGCTGTTTTCTTCTAGAAAAACAAACTTTGCATTATTTTCCTGTAACGTCTGTAAAGCCTGCTCCGAAACAATCAGTATTGTTAAAAGCACTATATAAATAAATGTGATTTGACAGCCTCACGCTCAGGAACACAGCGCAGCATGAACAAAGCTTTTTGGGAAAGACGAGATCAGTTCGCTTCCAATTGATTAATCTCATTAAGGAGGAGCATCCCCCTCCAACACGCTTCCATTCACTAGTAGCCTGAAGACTTCGAGAATGAACCAGAAGCGAACAGACAGACAGATGGAGAGAGCTAGCAGCAGCTCCCACCCACTTCTGTGATGTCTGGTCAGGCTTCCTGGGGTCAATGCCACTTCAGTTCATTTAATAGTTCTTGCCTCATCCATCCCAGTGTCCCATCTCAGCCCACCCCCGCAGCTCTCCGGCTACGATCCGGCCAGTCATTTGCCAGTTCTGTGTGCCCACAAGGGACAGCGGGGGCACAGTTGGCAAGTGGCACAACCTGGATTCAAAGCTGCTCTCTTCAGGCTAAACTGAACAATCCAACCCACAACAGATGGAATTTTGTGTTTTTGCTCTCTCTGAACACTCACCCCTCCCAATTCCAGTTCTCTTTCTACGCCATTCAGACAGGGTCCTTCTGGCAGCACTGCATCCATCAAAACAGTTACCCAAATACACCAGAGACAGCGTCTCAAAAAGAAAATGCACCCCACAAAGAGCGACCAACATTTCAAACATTTTGAAACACAAAGAACAGGTTATTTTGATGTCGCTTTGGTGTTGGCCCACCCATAACCCGCCCTAGGTGAAAGCGTGGCCACTACAAGGTGACTGTCGAGCAAGGGTGACTTCATCTCACTTGACAATCCCACACTCAGATATGCAAATCTGACTGAGTGCCCATGAATTAGCCACTGATACTGCTTCCAGATGGGGGTAGTGCGTGTGTGTGTGTGCGTGCATATGTGTGTGTGTGGTAGCAGCTCAAGCACTGGACCACAGCATGCACAGACAGGTGGCTCCAAAATATGTGACACGAATCCAGGCGACGCATGCTTTATTCATGAGCAGGAAGGGACATAAGCAGAATTGGTAGCAAGCAGCTTCTCTGCAGATATTGAGGCTGGATAAAGGCTCCCGAAATCAATTTCCTCTTTATAGGATTAACCTTGATGGGACTGTATACCCTTTCAAGGTCGAGGGGCAATCATTTGGGCGTGGACTGAATTAACTCGCCGAGACCTTCACTCAGCACATTTCTGCAGGTGACACATCAGCAACAATTGCCATTTTTCATGCAAATGCCACCAAATCTGACAGATGCACTTCAGCCAAGTTGCTTTTTACTTGAGACTGATTTGACAAGAGGTAAGAGAGCCTCCATATCACCTTGTACAGAAATGATGCCATTGTGCTGCCTAAAATGGAAGACATCCAATAAATAGACATTATGTTTAGGGAGCAAAACAATGCATTAAAAAAATAATAATGCAAATAGTTTTACATTTCAGTTATTATACATGTATCATTTTTGATCTAGCGAGGAATGGAGACATGTTTCTGAAACAAAGCTGATTTTTCACAGGTTTTTGAGAATACGGTTGAGTGACCGCCATCCTACAGCCATTACAATGTGAGCATGATACATTAAAAAAAGAAATCTTGGTTAGCATAGGCAGAGAGAAGCGATAGACCAAGACATTTTCTATCACTCTGTCACACACAGTGTTTCCTCTGGGAGAGCAGATGGCAGTCACTCTCAGGTGTGCAGCCCACGAGTGTGCTGTCACACCTAAAACGACCCTTTCCCTGATTCTGTCAGCATACAGGGAAGGAATTCAGGCGACCTTTTCTTGTGCTAGCATCTCCTGCCCTTTGTTTTTAAACCAAATTCTTTTTAAGACCTGCTTTTTCTTTCCATCATTCATGATCCCATTTCTTTGGGATCACGTATGGTGAAAAAGAAAGAGGCAAGCAAATGAGGCAGGTAAAAAGCCCACGAAAAAATCCACAGCTCATTTGCTTCCACTGAGAGGGAAAAAAGAATTCATGAGATGGAACAGAGTGCCTGTCTCAGTTAATATTAGACCTTACTAATTGATGGCCGATTTAGGTAAATGACAGGGGAAATTAGGTATAAAATTCAGATTTCGTCAGTCTCTCTTTCAATATTTGAGAAGTTTTCCCTTTAAAAATGCTAGGGCACATTTTATTGCCAATACAAACCAATATAAAGCTGAAGCACTGAGCCGGGACGCAGTGAAACCGGAGCAGCAGTGCATGGCCAGAAAGGTCTATTGAGTAGAGTCTAAAAGAGATGTGTGTGTGTTTGTGTGGTTTTTGATAGGCAGTCGAAGCAGGGTAGGTGGTTCGCGCTCACCTGGTGAAGTCCGTCATCTCCATCATGATCATGCACATCTGCTTAGCCAAAACAATGATGTCATTTCCGCTATCATCCCACTTGGACACCTCCGCATCCAGCTTGCTCTTCTCCTCCTGGAAGCTGGCCACTTGCTCAGCAATCTTCGCCTTCTGCTCCTGGGGTAGCTGAGCCATGATGGCCTGCCAATTCCACAGAGAAGATTATTTATAACAAACCATACATAAATTTGCTCAAAATCTGCTGATTTACAACTGTTAACGAGGAAAAGAGATGACAAAGGATATGCAATTAAAAAAGATAATTGATATTCAATCGCCCTTCCTGCTAGTTTCTTTGCCTCTCCCTTACACCTTCCTTTTGTCCTTCCCTCCTCTCTTGATTTCTCTTTCTCTCTCACACACACATTTCTTGCATGACCAGCCCAGCCTGGCCGAGCAGGAGAGATTTTACAGCTTTGGCTGATGGCGTATGGGCTATGAAACATTCCTCTAATTCTGTAAAAGGTTTGCAACCTTTTAGAACTTATGCTGAGCAATCATGTCTATTGAATGTGTGCCACTGCATTCAGCACAAGGATCAACTGAAAAAGAGCATGATAACCTGTTAAAATATAAGTTTTCGCTAAATAACAGTGTGCTAACCAGGTGTGACACTATAGCAAGTTTTTTTGTTTATGTAGTTCTGAAATTTTTCATCACATCATCTTACTCAAAAGTATTTAATTTAAAACGCATATTGATCAAAAGTGACAGTAGAGGAATTTAAAATGTTACAAAATATTTCAAATACTGTATCAAAAAAAGTTTGATAAGAAATGTTTCTTGAGCACCAAATCAACATATTAGAATTTCTCAAGGATCATGTGACACTGGAGCCTGCTGAAAATATTTGTTTTAAATTATAGTAATTTCACATTACAGTTCCATATTTTGGAATAAATACAAAATCATAATGAGTGTTAAACAGCCTATAGGTTTAATATAGCCCATTCCACGCTCTAGAGCAAACATAAAGATTGCCAAAGCACCAGCAAAAGTTATGTTTATGAATGTGTCGGAAAAAATTGAAAGACGTTGATTATTAATAAACTAGTGTTTTCTGAGACAGTGCCAGCTGCAATGATTAAGTTGATGATGCTAACTCACCATCTCTGCAGTGAATGTGCATACAGAGAGAAATGCACCTTCATATAGAAACAGGGAGTATTTCTTTTCATTTTGAATTGGTTTGCTTAAAAGTCGACATTTCAAGTGTTCTCTAGATATATCTATCGTAAGTCAAGTAGCCTATAAGCTGAGTTTCGGTTTATTTTTGTGACGTGCTCCAGTTCACGGACATCTAGTTTGTTTTGTTCATTTTACAAAGGCAAAATGTTTTCTTTTTATTGCGAGTTTACACAAATAAAAGTATACCCTTTACAGTTTCAGAATGATCTCTTATCTGTATTATGACGCAGCATTGTAAGTTCTTTCCACTGTTATCAGGAAAAAATGCAAGTGATTGTCCCTGCACCTCAATGTCATGCAGCGCACTGCTTTAGCTTCCATCTATGCACAAACTTTTGGATAAGAGTCTAACAATAGAGCACAATTAACATTAGACGTTAGAGTGAGCAGCCATGTAAAGTTGCAACCCGTTTCAAATAAGCCAACATTTGAGGTCGATGGATGATAGGTGAACTTTTGGATTTCCTGCTCGATAAACCGTGAACAGTGGGTCCTTGTGGTAATTACAGTCTCCAACTTTTAAAGTCCCCAAACTTTGGAACGTTAGTGTATACAAAATGAAAAGGTTCTTGTATATTTACATTATTATTGAAGATACACATTTATGTATGCGTATTGAATTATTTGTAGCTGGATACAAGCTGCATCACATCTGGTTGGGACAGGCTAAACTGATTATGAAAAACTATCAGACCACCTTAATTAAGATAAACCTTTCTTTTCCAGCAAATTCTCAATAAGAATTATTTTCTGCCTCGTAAACTCAATTTTCTCCTTAGATCAGGAGCACCGGCACACACGTGGCACACATTGGTGTGCTGGGATTCCCACCGGAGCTGGGAACTAAATCAAAAGCCTCTGGGAGTGAAACAGGAGGCTGGACAGTGATTACAGATTTATATAATCACATTTTCAGTCAAGCACAACCTCCACTGCCCCGTTTTTTTACAACTCTCAAAACAAAAATACAACTAGCTTTCCCAGCAACAAGATTCAATCAAAATTGTAATTCTACAGCAACACTTCTATCTTTAACAAGAGCTTTCTGTTCAAGTCTTGAGCTCTTAAGGTCTCCTGTCATCCCCTAGACAATTAGGGCTGAATATTTTTTTGTTACTTTCTAGTTTTCATCAACATGCTTACATCACTATATGGAACAGGAGGGTGAGAGGTCTGTAATTATATTCGCTCAAGCTTTGGGAACAAAGAATATGCGAACAGCATAACGGATGCAAATATGAATAGATGACAGCCTTACTTTTGGGCCACATATTGCTCTTACATTTGTACTGTTACATATATTGTTATCAGGAACTCAAAAGAAGTGCTCACAGGAAAAGCTGGCACACTGACTAACAAGATCCCCAAACACAACTTGGTTCCCGTTATCTCTCACAACGCTGAATTTAAAAATGAAAACTCGATGCCAATCATCTGCAGTGACTACCACAGAAAATATTCGAAACTAAGAACTATGTATATATTATATAGATATCTCTAATATATATATATATATATATATATATATATATATATATATATATATATATATTCACTGTTCCTTCCAGCTATGTCAGGATGGATTTTCATAAGCATTACCAAGGCAACAGAGGAGGATGTGAAGGGAGGGAGGGAGGGAGAGAGGATGAGAGAGAGAGAGAGAGAGAGAGAGAGAGAGAGAGAGAGAGAGAGAGAGAGAGAGAGAGAGAGAGAGAGAGAGAGAGAGAGAGAGAGAGAGAGAGAGAAAATGGAGGTCGAGAGGGGCGAGGTTTGATGTCTGTTTCGCTGGTGGCAACATCGGGAGTGTTGTTGACATGAAATCAGTACAGAATCTTAAAATCACTGATTCACAGTTCCTGTGCTATTGGAGCTAAACGGTGAAGCAAAGGGGGATTTTGCCGTGACACTGCAAATGGACTCTAAATGGACTGTGATAAAATTTTATTATAGAAACACTGAAAAATATGGAAAGCAGTATGTCCCTGGTCATATTCCATCCAAGTATCTCCAAAGGGATCTAATCCTCGGGTAATTTTAGGATCAAGTTTGACACCTTGTGACATTCCATAAAACCAAATCTCCATCTCTCACCCGAGCGCTCTGTCCAGCGATGAGCTGATCGTCCTCCGTCTGCACGCTGGTCCTGCTGCGAGAATCAAAGTCATCTGTCTCAAAGTCTGAGTCGTCCAGTTCCTCTGGGGTCTGCAGGGGGAGAAGAAAAGAAAGAGGGATGGGGAGATATGGAGGGTTAGTAAGCTCTTTCAACAACTCAAGACCCTTATAATCTATGGCAAACGCTTATTAATAGCAGTCCCCCCTATGAAAGTAGAAACTCAATACATTTGTAATATGAATTGCTGCCCATCAGGGCCAAGGTCTACTGGTTGATGCATATATGATTCGCTTAGCCATGTGCTTCACATTCTTTCCTGCCCTTTCTAGTACCTCTCTTACGATGTCAATAAAATGGTCAAATACACAAAAACAAATACATGTTACATACAGTTGTGATGCCACCTAATACTAGCAAGTTGTGGATGATTGCCTTTGGTAAGAGGTTGCTTTAGTGGTTTTTAGTACACCGATATGTGGCGTGGTAGATAGTATGTCCTTCAATGCATCAAAAAGTGATGTGTTGAAGCTTAATACTTAAGGGATTTGAAGAAACCCCAACCCCCAAGTTTGAAAAATAGTAAGGGTGACACTTTCCTTAGCAAGCAGCCCATGCATAAAAAGTTTAACAGTAAAACATCTCTACTAGAGAAGAACGTCTCTAAAGAGAATCTGAATGATCTGGTGCACCAATGCAGTGGGTAAGCCACGTTTTCCCGGTACTGAACTAAACTAACTCTCTTTCTCTCTAATCCCTGCACTGAATGCCAAACGTGACTCTTATAACTCTACCGCTCTATTAGCATGCAGTTGTGAGCAGAGGGACCTGTTTGCAGAGGGAAATGGTAGAGAAAGGGGAGGGGTGGCAGAACCCTTACTGACAAGAAAATGCATTTCAGCTTGATAAGTAAAAGGACGAGATGTAAGAAGATACGGATGTATTATTTCACCAGTGCTGCAAGCCGCGCTTATCCGACTGTCTGTCCAATCCATTTATGAGGAGATTCTGACTGCTCACGATGCAGCTGCTCCAATAATAGACACCTCAAATATTCCAAAATTCTGCCTGCTGAAGATGACATCAAAACAACACACAGCCCAAACAAAGTCAGCCAAGGTGTGGACGATAGTTCGGAAGTGCTCAGGCTCATTTCATTAACACAATGCATCTGGAAGAATCGCACAGAAGCACAAAATGGATTTTAGGGTAACGCTAATGCTAAAAAAGGCTCAAATTTAAACGACTTCTTGTCGCAAGCAGAGTTTTGCGCCATTCAAAATGGAATTGAAAATGACTTAAATTTCTATTCATTCATGAATAAAATTGCAAGGAAGTTGAATGGTAATGAATTCAAATTGATTTAACTTATTTAACTAGAATAGCAGGACAAAATTGAATAACAGTTTGAGAAACCCTTGATTTAAACATTTTTATGTTTGTTAGAAGGTTTTTAGAGAATGATAAAATGACAAACAATGAAAGATAGAAAAAAGAAGTAACTTTAAAAAAATTGCAGGGTTTGTTAAAAAAAAAAAGTTTACAGCAAGGATGCATTAAATGTAATCAAATTATGGTCGGGGTTTATGTTACAAAAGATTTCTACTTTAAACAAATGCTGTCTTTTTGAACCGTCTATTCAAAGAATGCTGGAAAAAGCATTACGCTTTACAAACAAATATTAAACCGCATAACCATTTCTCGTTTATTAAAAGGATTTCTAATGAATAATGTTACACTGAAGACTCGAGTAATGCTAAAAATTCAGCTTAGCCATCAACACATAAATTACATTTTAGAACATTAGAATAGAAATGTTATTTAAATAATATTTCATAACATTTCTATTTTACTGTATTTTGATCAAATAAATGCAGCCTGAGTGAATCTAATACTTTTCAAAGAGTGAATTTTGCTAATCCCTACCTTTTTCTATTGAAATTTGTATTTATTCTATATCAATCAATCAATCATTAATTTATTAATTTAACAACCGAAGTTGACCAAAGTGCTTTACAAGGAATAAAAGAGACCGAAATAAAACTACTATACATACTTAAAACCTAACGAACAAAGAGGCACTCATTATACATATATACACACACACATATATATATATATTTTTTTAAATATTTTTTATATTATATTATTATTATATTTTTATTATATTATATTTGAAGTATTTATTCAATATATTTTATAACATTCAAGAACACCACTTCATTTCCAAGAATGCATAAGCCGTGTTGAATCTCAATTCAGTAAATTCCTGTCACTTCCATTTCAACTGTTGCCGAACTGTTGCCAAACTATTGGGATTTAAATTAAAATCCCAATTTGAACTAAAAGGGAGCCAACTCTAGGAATTCTGCATTTTGCTCAACCCTGGTCACTAGTGTAGATCTACTGACGTACCGAGTGATAGGAACCGCAGACAGCTCAAATATATCTACCTTGCCATCCAAGAGAATGCATCACATCTATAAACTAGGGCAGTAGTGAGCAGGCATTTGAATAAACAGCCTGAGACGCCTGAAGCAGTGTAGGTAAGGTGAGGTGCTTTTCAGGCTACAGTAACCACTCGGCAGCTATGAGGATCTGTGCTATGGAAGGGCTATTAGTACCAGTGACATCTCAAAAGTGGAGTCGAGGGCTGCCAGCCAGTCAAATCTTAGGTGACGGTCGGCCGCGAGTACTGCAAGCGCAGTACTTACCAAGGTTAAAGACTCTGTCCATCTTAAGTAGCCCAAGTGGCACACTTGTCTCTTCCGATCGAAGAGTTCTCGTACGGCAGAGGTTGATGCCCACTGGGCAGTAGTGTTGGCTGATTGGCTACGCTCAAGCTTTGTCTAAACATGTGAGGTTGACATGGCGTGCGTGTGGAGGGAAGCAACGTGAAAGTCAAACAAAGTATGAATTTTTCTTCCTTGCTATCTCAATGTCTACAGGGTGCATGAAAACAGTGCTCTCTCTGTGATCGCCAGACCTTTGGGTGGTTTTCTTATCGGTTCGGACGACTTGTCTTCGAACAAGGGCCCTGAAGCGTTTGAAACAATACTACACACTCAGAAAGGAACAAAATGCGATAGCAAAGATCACACCTCTCCTTTCGAAAGCGTTTCAGTGTCGGGGGCATGTTCAACACTCATGTTAAACTAACAAACAAGTAGATCCTGTCTGCCAGAGGAACTTTTGTTTTAACCATTGAATCAATCGAGAATACTAGAGAAGGATGTCTGGAGTGGAAAATGAATTGGGCCCAACAGCTCTCCAGGGATTTGGAAAATAAAGGGGAAAATGCTAATTAAATTCCCTTTCTAAAAAAATCAATTATGTATTATAATGCAAATACAGCATAATGGATCCCCCATCTAATTGTACGTGTATTCTAATTCAAACCCAATGTTACTAATTAATTTCAGTAGAGAGAGTTCGGAGTTTCATCTGCATCAAACTAGTGAGTCAATGCGAATTGTCTTGCTACTTGACATTTGAAAAGAGAGCGTTAGTTGATGTATTAAAATTAAGTGTGCATGTACACTGGCTACAAAGGAATACGATGCAATCACAATCATCAACAGCAGATATACAAGTGAGTGTATGTGCGGTCTGTGCCTAACTTCTAGAGGCCTTTTAATCGTATGCTACTCCGGCTTCATTATCTGGGTCGTGACCGCTCTCTTCACTTTAACTAAAGGCGCTAATACATTCTAACACAATTCCTCATGAGCCAATTATTTAAATTCAGTGAACATTATCTTCACGATTAATTGAAAACTCGCTAGTCTGAAGCTACGAAAGACGATATTTGGCTCAATTAATAGCTTTAACCCAGTTGCTCCGCGCTCTAGCAAAGTGAGGTTGAGGGTCTGTGTGTTTCCCTGCACGGCAGGAGTGGTCTGCTCATTGTCAGACTGTTAGCAAACGCTTCACTGCAAGCTAGCAACCATATGTCCAATGTTACAGTTCAGCTCAGGGAAAGACCATTAACCCTCAGACAACTACAGCTCTGGAAAATGGTGCACATGCAGAGGGAAATTAGTTCAATTAGGTTACCATTTGCACAAAAAACAAATTCACCATTAGTTTCTAATAAGGCGGCACATACACTGAACAAAATTATAAACACTGTTTTTGCCTCCATTTTTCATGAGCTGATAAATACAAAAGGCTTATTTCTGTCAAATATTGTTCACAAATCTGTCTAAATCTGTGTTAGTGAGCACTTCTTTGCCAAGGTAATCCATCTACCTCACAGGTGTGGCATATCAAGATGCTAATTAGACAGCATGATTATTGCAGAAGCGTGCCTAAGGCCCCGTTTACACGAGAACGATTCCGGGTGAAAACGTGAAAATATTTGATCGGATGTGCCTTTCGTTTACACGCGGCGACGGCGTTTTGAGGCTTAAAAACGCAAAAAAGTGAAACCACCCTACAGAGTGGAAATCATAAAAACGCTCCACCGCGCGTTCCCGTGTAAACGGTAAAAACGCAAAAGTCTGCTTGACAGTGACGGTTGTACGCAGGTGCGTGGACTTGGTGTTGTTGTTGTATGCACTCCTAGCCACCTGAAGTGCATACTACATTGAATTTCACACACTTTTGCGTCACCATTTGCACGCGGATTTCCCACACAAAACGCTCGTCTAAACGCAGAGTAAAAAGTGATGGCGCAACGCTACTTTTGCGTTTTCTCTTTAGAATCGTTTCCGTGTAAACATAGCCTTAAGCTGGCCACAATAAAAGGCCACTCTTAGGCCCTATTTACACAAAGGGAAAATGCAGATATTTCCCTGCGGATTGGCCTCATTTACACGAAAACCCCATTTTTATCACGGAAAACAATTATTTCTGAAAGATTTCGGAAAACGCTGGTTATGTGTTGTGTCAATTGTAAGAAATAGGGTTTTAGGTTCTCTCTTGTCAATTCTGAAGTTTCTGATTGGCTTCCATGGCTTTATCCTTCTTCCCACACTGCCGCCCATAATTTTATTTAGGGGTATTCGTTTCTCTAAATACCCGGCTTAGTGTAAACGTGGCCTAAAATGTGCAGTTTTATCACACAGAATAATGCCACAGATGTCAGAAGTTTTGAGGGAGCGTGCAATTGGCATGCCGACAGCAGGAATGTCCACCAGAGCTGTTGCCCGTGAATTGAATGTCACAACCTCAAACCAACATGTAACCACGCCAGCCCAGGACCTCCACATATATAATAATAATAGACCAACCACCCGGACAGCTGCAGCAACAATCGTTTTTTTATAAACAAAGAATTTCTGCACAAAATGGGGGAAGGGAAGCTCATCTGCATGCTCGTCGTCCTCATCGGTGTCTCAACCTGACTGCAACCTGAGTTCGTCATCGTGAGTGGGCAAATGCACACATTCGATGACATCTGGAACTTTGGAGAGGTGTTCTCTTCACAGAAGAATCTCGGTTTTCACTGTACAGTGCAGATGGCAGACAGCGCGTATGGCGTCATGTGGGTGAGCGGTTTGCTGATGTCAACGTTGTGATCGACTGGCCCGCGGTGGGGTTATGGTATGAGCAGGTGTATGTTATGGACAACGAACATAGGTGCATGTTATTGATCGCATTGTAAATGCATAGAGATACCGTGACAAGATCCTAAGCCCAAATGTTGTGCCACTCATCCACGACCATCACATCATGTTGCAGCATGATAATGAACGGGCCCCGTGTTGCAAGGATATGTACACAATTCCTGGAAGCTGAAAACATCCCAGTTCTTGCATCATATGCTACTGCCAGTGCACTCTGAAGTTTGACCTTCTATGTGCTTTTCAGCACTTTAGTTTTTTTTTTACCATTGAGAAAGCTAGTAATATTGAGTTAAACTCCAATTACGTATACAAAAATGCGTTTGGAATTAGAGAAGAGGGCAGGGTTAATTAGCGGTTAGCTATGAGGACCTGGAACAGGCTGTCGTATACGCCGATCCAGAGCATCCCCAGCATACTCACCGGATGCGTCACCCATTGAGCATGTTTGGGATGCTCTGGATTGGCGTATAATATGAAAGTGTGTTCCAAGTCCTCCCAATATCCAGCAACTTCACACAGCCATTGAAGAGGAGTGGACGAACATTACACACGCCACAATCAACAACCTGATCAACTATGCAAAGGAAATGTGTTGCACTGCCAATCTTCATGCTAATTTACCCTGCCCTCTTCTATCTAATTCTGAAAGCATTTTTATACACGTAATTGAAGTTTACCTCAAGATTACAAGCTCTCAAGAGGGGAAAAAACTAAAGTGCTGAAAAGCACATGGGTCAAACTTCAGAGTGCACTGGAAACCTGTCTGGGTAGCATAGCTAAATAATGTAATAAAAAAAAAAACTCTTGAACTGCTCTCATAAAAGAATAGTTGAAACATGCATCCAGAAATTCTAATTTACTCAATCATATCATTCCAACATTGTTCTCCTTCAATGAAAAGGTTAGGCAGAATGTCCAAGCTTTTATTTTCCATAAAGTAAAAAAAAAAAAAAAATTCAATGGAAATGTCAATCTTTAAAAGAATTCAAATGATTGTTGATCAATTTTATTATGAATTTTTAGTGTAGTTATTTTATAATCTGCCCTTTTATGATCTAGAAAAGAATAGCTTAGATTTTCTACCTACTATAAATTTTAGTGTTTGACTAGAGAAAGAAAACAATAAGGAGTTCACAAGAATAGGAGAGATTTAAAGGCTTCTGCTCACCCTGATCATAAGCACCGCCTTCCTAATGTCCCTCACGCCATCATATACCAGACGGGAAGCATCAATGAACTCGTTCTCATCCATTGGCTGGCCAGGGTTGGCGCTGAGAGCCTCCACGGCTGCCTCTACCTGCTCAGTGAAACGTGGCATCACTGTAAACATACACACGGACAGAGAGGACAAAGAGAAATGTCAAAAACACTTTATAGGACATTAAAAGAAAAAGAAAAAAACAGATTAGTTTTGCTGGAAAAAAATCCCTTTCAACTTAGCAAATATGAGAGGGCTGAAGTACAATTCAATCAAGACATTGTGCCTGTAGAAATATATAATTCAAATTAGATTTGAACGGAATTGACACTTTCCCCTCAATCGAACTTAGAACGCCTGAAACAGAGCAGTGCAAATGCAGAAAATCATGGTGATGTGTCGCTGGATTTTAATGACTGCTCAGGGCAACTTTTAATCAGGATTTACTTGACTGCAAGAACGGCAGATGAGTACACTTAATCCAGAGGCACCCTTAAATGAATCAATCACAAGACAGGTGGCAGCAAGACCTCAAAGCCACACAAATGCTCTCTGCATTCAAAGGCAGGTCCCTATGAAATCAGTTTGTCCATTTTTAAGATGAAATAAAATTAGTAATCAAAAAGAATGTCAAATTAATTGAAATTAATACTTTTTACAATTTAACAGCAATTTAAAAAAAACTTTTATTAAAAGGTCCCTTTGAAGTTAATTTTTTGAAACCAAATTCGGTTTAATTTTTCTGGATTCCATTTGAATGGTTTCGTTACATTATTTTAATAATCAAAAAGCATGTATATTAAATTGAATTAATAAAAACATCTTTTTTAACTATCTAAAATGTTTTGATTTATTCAGAAATTCTGTGTTGTGTATTTTAATTATTCTAGCACAAAAGTGCTGCACAACACAGCCTTACTGTTGAAATAAAAATATGGAAGAAAAATTGATTATTTCTTAAAGACTCAATAAATAACTCAATTTGTCTGACCGTTCTGTCTAAGATTAATCCTGGCTCTCTCAGCAGCATTGCAGACTCATAATTGTATGGCTGTGGTCCGTCATATGAATAAGTATGAACAATTTCCTCAGCATCTGAAATGTCATTGCGATCCATTGTTTTCCTGTTGTTTGAATCGACCACTCTCCCGCTTGTAAAATTACGCCCGCCATCATGGCCATTTTCAGATAAAATTCTCACACAAAAACGACTCCAGAAGCTTCTGTGGCGTATTTATAAGTGCATTTTAAAGAAAAGCTAGTTCCTACATTATTTTTCTATACATTGACTCGCTGGGTCCTCTCACCCATATACCCATGAAAGTTGCAGTCTGTAGCTTTTTTGGGGTTAAAAATGATCCAAAATATATATTTGAGAAAATGCATAACCAGCCAGTGTATAAAACTATATGCTTGCCTTGGCTCGATTCAAAGTGGTACGCTTGTAATAATGTTTTTAATACCAGTGGTACTTGTGGATTTCCACGGGAGATACAAGTTTGTTTTTGCGTCAGTTACGTCACATCTGTACACATAAAGGAAGAGTCTCAGACTATATTGCGTGTGAGGATGTTGGAGGTGGAGATTTAGAGCCTTTTCTCACAGATAGGCATGTCACAACAAAAAAAGAAATAAATAACATTTCTGGATGATAAATTGTCCAAAAAAATGATTGCGATAAACGATAATATTGTCGTTCTAAGAGCATTTACATCTAAAATAATGATAATGACATAATAATGCAGGTACACCTTTTCAAAGATCAATAAACTTATTTCTAAAGACTATTTAACACTGAAAATGAAAAACATTTTAAATATCCGCAATAAATGAACAAAACAACCAATGGACTCGGTCTCTGTTAACAAAAATGCACTTGAATAAATACCAAAAACAATAAATAAAATAGATGTAAACAAAATTCGACCTTACCCTATGATTAATTATTTGTAATTAAAGCATTATCACACAAATCACTGTTAATTTAACATAAAAGCAAGCAGGCTACTGCGTGCACGCTTTGGCATGACTGAATTCAAGCAAAGTGCGCTCCCTTAATTCCTAAAAAGCTGACAGTTCAACGCAATCACACATCTCTGTTATTATCATTGAAGCTGACTGCAAAATCAATCTTAATCTTAAATGCTTCTGATTGGCCATTGCGATCAAGAAATCAACACATATGTCTGTGATTGGCTACAGACGCTGCCAAACATGTTATGAATACAAACTCTGGCCTGGAAATCGTTTCTATTTTGTTTCAGTTGTTCTTGTTGCTTTTCTGCAACAGATCTATTAGTTTTTATATGCTTATTCATAGATATTTCTAGTTTGCAGGAGTCCCGGGAATCGCTTTTAGGTGTTTATGATATGATAACTTTTCTCAAATAAAATGCTGATGAAGTGACTCTCAGAACGGCTCAGTAGATGAAGCATTTATGTCTTCACAGCAGCAGAAGGTAAAAACCGGAGACCTTTTGAGGGGTGCTTCCTACATTTTGTGGATGGTATTCACCCATTTACTCCCAGAGGATATTTCATGACATTGAGTGTGTGCAACACAAACAAATACCATTCAGCATGGAGACCGCAGTTAGAGCTTTAGTGAGTTATTGCTGAAGGAACCAAATGAAATGTTTAGTAAACCAAACAAACATGATGTTTAAAAATTTAACTGGATTCATTGCAAAAAGCTTTCATGGCTAGAATATCGTTCCTGCTTCTAGATTATCTCGACTACATTTACTGCTAAATTTTGGGCTGAGCGAGAGCTGGGGATAGATAGTCATACTAGCCCTCTGAGACCAAAAATTCATGAAATTTGATTGACCGATTCACCCGAATCAGTATGATCTATTGCGATTTGCTCAACTACTTCATGAAGCCAGCTCACCAGCTACATCACACCTCTCACCTTTAAAGTATTGGTACCTCCCCCCTATAAGAGCTGAACACATCTACATTAATACTGATTCTCTGTTACAATTTAAGACTGCACTGGGGAGTACAGTGACAGGACCATCAAGATGAGATTTGGATATTTGGATTTGGAACTTTGCATGAGCAAACCTTCGGTCCAACCAAAGGTTTTAACATCCATAAGCCTGTAGGCTTATGGACGTTAGGTCTTACAGTAATTTAAGCAATCCATCAATGACATAACCTTGTTTCTTTGCCAATATGGCACAGCTATTTGCTTTAGTGTAAAGCTGAAGTGAACAAAATGTGTAAAGCTGAGTACACAAAATGTAAGACAGTATTTCCCAATAGAAAGTCCTCAAATGGATGGGAAAATCTTGTTCCATCTCAGAGGAATGTACCATCTCTGTGATTTTAGTCTTAAAAAGCTTCCTGAATGCATTCGAACGACATGTAACTGCAAATGAAAGCAACATAACATTGTATCTTCCTAATAAAGCAAGGGTGCAGAATACTGGTCACAGGCTTTGTCTGAAAACCTAGTGATAACTGCCTATCTAGACAGCCTTTTTTGGCCATCACAGGCACGGCCAGGTTATGCAACCTTGTGAGAAAGGTAGACAAAGTTACTTTTGTTTTAAAATCAGCACTCCCATATCAAAAACCCTACAAACCCACTCAAGGAAATTCTGGCCCAGATGGCAGCAGTGCTATTTTTGGATGCCTGGGCAGCATTTTCAGATATTAAACAAGAACAATGGATTTAAAATAAAAAGTAATCATATACAAAAGTGCCATCCCCAAAAATAATTTCAAATGGATAGTTCTGACTAACTTTAGATTGGATGTGGCATGTTTTAAGCAGCTGTTAAACGCTGATAAATTAACATTTATATTACTGCACCAAATTATAACGCAATCGTTAATGTCCTACAATTAGGGATATTTTAGTTTTATGAATTTAGTTGAATGAAATGTTAATACATATTGCCTTTTCCACCATTTTATAAAAGAAAAACTCACTTGTGCCCAATAACATGCTAAACGCTGTAAAAAAACACTAAGGGCCAAACTAAAATCAATAATACAAAACAACAGATTTTGGATTTTACATATACAAATCTGTTGTAGCTACAGACAAACACAAATTATTTCGGATATATAATGTTCTGGTTTATACCTGTATCAGTGAGAAGCTTGGTGGCTTCCAAAACCTTCTCCGTGTAGACCCCGGGTTCATAGTTGTCCATCTCAGATGTGACCACATGGACCACACGGGCAGCTCTACCTCGAATGGCTCCAGCAGTGCGATCAAGCCCATCGACATCCTTCTCTTGCAGGGCGATGACACACTTGTTAACATCCTCCAAAATGTGATTTTCTAAAACAATGAGAAAAAAAATTCAAAAGAGAAGGCAATGTTTAAAATAAATAAATAAACATTAAAAAAAGGAGACACTGCTAGAAAATCTACAGAGAGCTAAGCACAATGCAAAGCATGAAGACAGGAAATCCTCATCCTTCATGCTGTATTTACATTGTCCCTGACATAAGAATGTTAATGGGAACCACAAGGGCAGATGAAAAAAAGATTAAACACACTCAGACAGTTTAGTAATGGGTGTCAGGGAATTGCAAATCAACATGGTAAACTGTAATGTGTCCTTGACTGGAGGTGAAGGCAGTCAGTCATCCTACATCTCAACAAGAACTCTTAAAGGGGTCATGAATTGAGAAATCAAATTTTCCTTGATTTTTTATGTCAGAGGTCATTTCACTATTAAAACATCCTGTAAGTTTCAAAACTCAAAACTTCCTTGTTGGTCCAAAAACAGCTTTTATTGAATCAAATCCACTTGTTTGGAATTGTCACATTGTGATGTAATAACGCAACAAAAGACCGCCACTTCAAAATCAAAACAACGCCCTTCTACATCAATGTGTCTTTGGCCCTGTCCACTGGCACATTAGTGAGATGTGGACGAGAGAAGAGAGATACAGGATCATTGGACTACAAATATTACCTTCCAAATTATCCTAATGCTGGCCTAGGAAAGTGGCTATTTATTTCCAACTATGTGAATGTCTTAGAGCATTATTTGTTTGTCCTGTACATTTCATTTGGTAAATTCAATGTGTTTTTCCGTACCTTTTTTTTGGTTCGAGCTACTGTAATAAGGTGAATTTTCTTCGGTGTGGGATTAATAAAACTACCTACCCAAATCAGTCACGAGACGCCCAACATTCAACCCGAAAACAGTCATAACCAATGCAATAACTCCGAGACTATTCAGTTAAGGTAAAAAAAAACTGCATAGTGCTGCTTTAATGACTTATATTTTAGTCTTTTCCTCAAATGTATTGAATACATTTGTATTTTGAATGCATTGGTACTTTTTGGTTATTATAGAGTGTGGAAGCCATAGTCACTTTATGCTTTTATTTCAAGTTAAAGAGCAGCAGGAACATTCTGCAAAGCATCTTATTTTCAAAAGTAAAATGGAAAAAGGGTAGAGTAAATTAGTATAGTTTTCATTTGTGGGCAAACCATCACTTTGAAGTAGTGGTTTACGAATGCCCAGAGCGGTATTATTGGGTGTGAATGTCTATCAAATGCGCCTGTACGTAGCTCATAGCCAATCGGGTCAATGATTGGACGACAGAAAATTAGACAAGAAAAAAGACGATGGGTCAGAGATTTAGGAGATTTAACGTAAAACTTCAAATAGTAGCAGAGTCCCAACTTCAACTTCGAAGCACAAATGAAGATATTTTAAATATAAAATAAATTGTCCACTTTGTCGCTTCATAAAGTTCAAAAAGAGATACTAATCTATAGTAATCAAGTGATTTAATCCACATTTGTTTTGAAAAAACTGGATTGTGTTATATGATAATAGACTAAATTTAGGCTTTTCATTCACACAAATAAGACTGCAAGATTTGGGGAAAATGTCATATTGCGATCATTGAGGTCAATATTGCGATTATTGAGATCAATATTGTGATTATTGAGGATAGATCTTAAGATCTAAATTTGTTTCTCGAAGATGGACAAACGCATTATGGGGTTTGAAATGACAGGGTGAGTAAATGATGAAAGAATTGTAATTTTTAGGTGATCATTTAACACAATGTCCAAGAGCCGAGATCTAGCACTACACTTTGTAACATGGGCTTACCAGACACGCAGAGGAAGTCGTCAATGGAAGTGATGTCATCCACTGCATCAGTAAGCACTCGCACCTGTTTCTCCCACTGGTCCTTAAACAAATCCATGTTATCCTGGGCAACCTTGCTGTTAGGCTTGGCAGCCAGGGCCAAGGCTGCATTAATCACCTGCAATTACCATAAACATCCCATTAATCCGCTTTTAACCACAAACATGGCTGCACATTTGCAGATTGATTATCTGAGCCCTCCTCCACCCTCGAGAAAACAGTACAATTGTATAAGATTATGACTGAGATTAAGCCATGTTCACTTGGATTGAAAGATCTGTGAGGTCAAACCCTCATGATGAAGGAAGAGTCACTGAAGCTCGCAATAAAAAGATGTTGAAGCGGTTGAGTAAGGGGGAACTGGATGTGCTACAGGAGCCTTGGTGAAATGCTGCCATACCTGAGGGCACAGTATTTCCAGCTGGGAAGCGGCCATCCGCACCAACTTCACTCCTTCCTCGTTGTTGGAGATGGAGCATGCGAGGTTGGCAACCTACAACAAAAAAAATACAGCTTTTATGACATGATAAATTAACAGGAAACGGAGAAAAAAGTTTTCCTGCCTTTTAAATTTAAAACACCTGCAGTCAGCTGTTGATCTGATTATTTGATAAAATGGTAAAATAATACAGCAGGAAAAAGCACCCCAGAGGATTAAGGCAAAACAAAAGCAAAGCCTGAAATTGAGGTCTGGTCGTCTCTCCACATGGGGAATATGTTTCATATAATTCACAAGATGATGGCTGACAGCATCAGGGAGGGGTTCCTGAAGATGATTAAATCACCAGTCTGCCAGGATGCTGTTACCTCAAGAAAGTGAGAGACACAAACCTTCCTGACACTTTCAGAAACTCCACAAGCCGCTGAAATCCAGAGTGCTGAGATAAGCAAGCCCACAAGACTGTTTCCAAAACTAATAGTGTAGGGTAAATTGTCATTTTGACCCACAAATCTCCCTCCTTACCAACATTCAAACAGATGTCATTTGTGGGCAAATTTTTGAGGCAATAAATTAGATTTTTTGGGTTCTGCCGCCTAGCTCAAGCTGCACAAACACCAGTATAAAGTGAAATAAGCAAACATTTTAGAGTAGCTTCATTACTTAAAGCTGCAGTGCAGTTTTTCCTCTGTCGCCATCTCTGTTTAAAATCTGCAATTGCAGTCATTTGCGGAATTATGAACTTTACGTGAGTTGTACTTCAACACCCTCGACACGGCACAGCGTGGATGAACACAATGTTTCAGAGTATGTGGCTGTCAGTCACCGCACCGAATGTGGATAATGGCATTCAGAATCCAAGATTATTATTATTATTATATATGAGTATGACCAACATATTTTTAAATAAGTATGTCATCTGAACTTAAGAAACATCCACTGTTGTTCTGGTTCTGACATAATCACGCTGTAAATCGCGCTGATTAAATCTTATAATTGCTTATAAGTGGTCATATCACGCAAAACAGTGCAAATTGTTCTTTGTTCTCAAATTGTTAATGTTAACAACATCAGCATTGCGTGACTTGCTATATGTAATGTCCTTTACATATTATTCGTTTTCGCATGGGTCTGGTTGCAGTCTCATTTTTTCTGTAGTCACTTCGTAGTCCGAACGAAGTCTTTTGCAATTTTGCATTTACAGCGGGTCAATCTGTTGTCACTGGTGATTGATCGTTTGAACCTTTCTGGATCCGCCATCAAATTGATAAGTTTGATTACATCAAGTGCTGTGAGAAAAGCCTATAAATCTCTACCTCCAGCATCCTCACACACACAATATAGCTACTAGCCGAGACTCCTTTATGTGTACAGATGTGACGTAATGAATCAAAGACATGCTCAAATCTCCAGCGTAAATCCACCAGTATCACTGGAATTAAAAACATTATTACAAGCTTACCGCTTTGAATAGAGCAAAGGCAAGCAGATATTTTTGAACACTGGCTGGTTATGCATTTTCTCAAATATGTATTTAGGATCATTTTTAACATATATATTCACTGAACTGCAGCTTTAAGGCAAGAGTCGTTTTAATTAAATGTTACCAAAGTAAAATGTTATGAGTTTCACTCATATTTGTTTAGTGGGGCTGCTTGGAGTTACTCTACCTTATCGTTATATGCGGAAATTAGCTGTGCCAGGAATGGGAAAGCCAGAACCCAAGTGAAGTGTAAATGTGAACAGAGCTCAGCGAAGTCACAGAAAACGCCCCACTGACTACAGGAGTACCACAGTCGCGCTCTCTCCCTCCCTTAAGCACCATACTGGGAATCTCTCGAGCAGCAGGGTGCCATTAGCAAACACACTAGTCAAGCATTAAAAACATGCATACATACCAACAGTTTGAACGAGTAGCACTTCATTATGTGTAAGTGTTTAGTGGCTAAAATCTCATCTGACTAGATTCCACAGTAACTGGGGCAAGGGAGTCTCCAATGGCCAAGCGAGAATCATGGTTGATACAGTCACCATGAAACACTCAACTTGACATTAATCATCTGATGGAAATATGTGACCCGTGCTGGCAAATGAGTCAGAATGAGCACATTTTAAAAAAGGTTGGAATATTTAGTATATTTTTGATGGAATGTTAATCCACATATTACAGCATAGAAAACTACAAAATAATATACTGTCTGCCTCATTTCATGATAAGCCATAGATCAGTATCCACTGTATATGTAACTCAAGCTAATGAGCGTCTTATGACGAAGGCATTTTAAAAGTTTCTCTGATTTAAGAAAGCTATTTTGTCATTTTTTTTAGATAATGCTATCTCCATAATTCTAGTTTTAATTTAAAATTTAACTTCCATTACATATAATGTGTGCAGGTCAACTAGTCTTAAATTAAGAAACCCCTAGAACAATAACCAATAATAGCAAAACAAATCACGTATTCTTAAAAGAATATTAAGTATAAGTTTAGAAGAATCCGACATGGGGCTGTGTTAATAGTAAAACGTCCCTCACTTAATGTATTTTAAAAAACACTAACGGAGTACAGTAATTTTGCATTGAAGACAAAATAGAAGATAAGCATGTAAAAATTAAAACAAAAACTACTATTTTGAAGTAACTGAAGTAAATCTATGAAGTTGATTAAACTGCAACCAACTCATTTCTGCCACTCTCCAGTCTTTCGCTCTCCGCCGCACAAGGTAGTTTAGTCCCTGTAATATCTCCGTGTTCCTTGAGCAGCCAGGAACCTTTGAGAACAAGGCCTTGAGGCAATAAAACTAAGCTGGTTCTATTTTTATCCCCTCTTCAGGAATGATGCATTTCACGGTATAAAAACTGAACCGCCACTGTTTCTGCGACCAAGAACTGACACTCAGAGCCAAGCTGCAAGCTCAGAAGTTCAAAGTCTATATAAGTGGCTTTCAGAATGGGGGAAAAAAGGAAATTAACAAATAGGTAAAGCTGGAGTACTCTCGTGATGTATGAAGGTTGCCAGGAGGGTCTCCACAACCAGCACTCACTACAACATAAAGGCCTATACAAAAGAAACTATTTGAATGAATGGTGGTGTCTGAGAACGCTATTGAGAGTGAGAGAGAGAGAGATGAGGCGGTATGTAGCTGGCACTTTTTACAGCCCCCGGAGAGTGTCGACTTCATCCCTTCTGCAGAAGTTAAAAGATTGTGAGGGGAGGAATGTGTTGGCTGCAGTTCCATCCCTGTCATATCCATGGATGCTTCATTGTACGGCAAATTAAGCTGGAACCCATACAGCAATAACCACATCCATATTTAAACTCTAAACAGAGCAAGAGAAAATAGCATTACACTATAAATTTCCTAATTTATTTGTGGAACGTGGGCCACACTGAAGCAAGGTATTCAGAGAATGAACATTCTGGAGTTGTAGATTTTCAAATCGCTAAAACGGCACAAACCTCAATTCAAAACCCGCACAATCTTCCTCCTGCATGACAGCAATTTGGCTGTGTCTATTAAACCTTTGACAAGTATGATCAAAGCGAACATAAAGGCTTCACGATATTGGCAAAAACTGACAGCGATATTTAGTTTTTCTGCAATATATACTGCGATCTAAAAACAAATTAACTTGATGCCTTGATTAGCTCTATTTGTAAAGAATTAAAGGAGAACTCCGGTGCAAAATGAACCTTTGGTCTATTAAAACATCTGGCACCTAGTTAACCGTTCTCTGAGATTTGTTTTAATGATAATCGAATGTAAAGAGTTTTATCTTTAAAAACTAAGTAAAAAGAAATTGCTAGTTTATACCATTAACAAGGCTCAAAAATAGCCCCACAGTAACATAATGAGGGTCCCTGCATGCAAAACGAAGCATTGAGAACTTTGCAAGTGTATAGGCCGTTTAATAAGAAGATACTTTATATAGACAGTTCACATCGTGTATACAGGTGGCGCCATATTAGAAAATTGTCTTGATAAGTCGATCCCCGAACGCTGTTCATACAGTTCAGAAGTTCGCTGAACTTCATTCAGTTCAGATCACTCAGCACGTCGTTCGTGGTTTGACTTGTCGTGACTGTTTTCCAAAGATGGCACCGCCTGTATATACAAAGTGATCTGTCTTTATAAAGTATCTTCTTATTAAACGGTATGTACACTTAAAAAGTTCTCAATGCTTCGTTTTGCATGCAGGGACCCTCATTATGAGTAAGATAGATTCCTCTCCTCAGCCATCTCTGACGCGAGGCAAGCCTTCAATGCCGGTGAAAAATATATTAGACTGTCCTTAGTGATGAAAGCCAATCAGCAAACAGAGGAATTCCCATACATAACATAGTTTTCAACCCACTGTTTCTTTTGTAACAGAAGGCAGCTGCATGAATGCAGGAAACATCCCTAATGCACAAGACATTTCCTTGAATACATTTCCTTGCCAACAGATTGGATAGTAACCAGGAGTGAGATGCTCCAGCTATTCCAGACAATGCAGTTATTTTTTCCCCATAACCTACATTTTTCAAAACCCATCTACCACACAAAGCAGAAAACACAAGGTCAAGCATCAGCTGACCCTCAACACAGCTGGAATATGAGTGTAATTTAATAAATAAATAACCATTGAGAAGCTGTGTACTACAGTCGTCTCACAAGTAACAGATGTTTAAGATTAGATTTTCGGCAGCAAAACCAATGAAGACATTAATGTTCAACAGTTACATTTATAATATATATTTTTTTAATACTAACTTTGATTTTCAAATATCCAACAATTCACATTAAGATATTAATTACCAACAGCTTGCATTTAACATTTGCAAGGACAAAAGCAGACCTTGCCTCTGCATAAGTGAGGAAAGTACACAAACCACAATCATTTCTAAATGCCTCTCAAATGGAATTATCAAAATGAGCCCATGTTTTGTTCATGTAATCTGTGTTCGGATTAAGGTTGGAATCCATATGGTGCGACCACTGACTGGTGTCAAATCAAGGCTACGAAAAACAGTGTTAGAGAGGTGGAAGGGAGAAAAGAGCCAGAAGAAGAATATGATTGTGACTTTTGGAGACGTGTTGTGCTTTGACTATCTTTAGCCCCCGGTAAGACTCTGAGGCTTTTACTCATTACCCCTCCTTTTCCCTTCACTTTGATTTCCTTCACCAGTCCTTCCCCTGTACGAGAGTGTCACACGAGTGCTGGGCCTGCCCCCTGTGGGGAGAGGTCACTGAAATGTTGGTAAGATGACGTGTTACCACAGGGACTAAGATGAACAGATTTAAAAAACTAATGAGGACAGCTAACATTTCTGTCAGCTTGTCATTGGCCCTGCCAATGTGAGCATGAGATATAAAACCCCCAGTGATTCTGCATGAAAAACATCTATCCGGAAAATAAATGCCACAAGAGACGCAGCCTATTTATCGGTCATGAATACAGTCACCGCAAATGGACACAACAATGCAGATTTCTCCAAGTCCATCAATAAGACACCGGATATCCAGCTGTTTCACATTCCCCCCACCGAGGCAGCACTTAACCTTGGACTCTGAGGAGTTTCACTCTATGGCTGAACTTAAAATGTGATTCACAGTTGTGACTGCCCATACAAATGGTGTGATTCCTCAGTTGCGGCATTGCAAACCCAGCAGCCTTGCTGCATTTGTCCCATGGTATAAAAATACGTTTGCTGACTCCTGTCTGACACTTCACACAAAAATATGAAGCATAAAAGATAAAAGGGCTGTGAGAGAACTAGCTTCGAATCAAGGAGCCATGACAGAGACTCCTGTAGCATTCCCGCATAAATAGTGATGGTGCAGGCTATTGATTAAAATTTATTCTGTTTTTACATCAGCTTGCATGTTGAAATCAGAGTGGACAGTTTCTCTTTCAAGAGTGTACTAACTACTTGCGGAAGTGACAGCTTCTGCTTCGTGGGTGGCACAAGCCACTTTTAATTAGCCATTTAGAAAGCTGTATATTCTGAAAATCATCTATTATAATTAGGACATTTTAGGCTTATGTTGAAGGGCGCAGCTTGTCAATGGGGTAAATCAGGTGACCCAATTATTTGACATTGACATTAGATTTTAGATCGATCTAAGGCATATTGTTGTCCCGCCAAAGCCTTTTGACCGGTGAGTGATGTAGATGACTGACTGTTGGGCTTGTTTAACAGAGAACAAGCAGAGAGAGTGAAAGCCCCGCTGGACACTCTCACCTGTCGCCAAAGTGTCACTCTCTCTCCCTCCTCGCGCATATTAATAAATTGAGTTGACTGAATATCTTTGCGAATACATGGTGGCAAAAGGTTGGAAGCCCGATGATTTTTTTTTTTTTTTTTCAGAACTACCACTGGTTGTGAATTGTGCTAAAATAAAAGGCGATGCAATTTTAGCACAATCCACAACTCTGAAAAGCTTTCCACACTTTCAATAAACAACAAAAAAAATCTATCTAGTGATGAAATGTTTTCTGTGTTGACAAATCTTGTGCGATGTCCTAAACTGCCTGGATAATCGCACAACGTGTGCCGTAGACCTTTAATGACATGTCCGAATTCGCAAACTAATGACTCTTTTGAACCGATTCACATTAAAGACTGGTGATCTGTCCAACACTGAACTCAAGATACATAAATTGGAAACACTTTACAATAAGGTTCCATTTATTAAAGTCTAGTTAACTACATTAGTTAACATTCTATTAATATTAGTTTCTACGTGGATTTACTTTCTGACAAAACCACCCTAGTCATTCTAGAATGATTATTTCTTTCCAAATAGAGCTATTCAAGTCATCTGGTGAAATATAAAAATAAATAAATAAATAATATATATATAATATATATAGTATATATAAAATATATAGCGCAATATATCGCAGAAAAATAAAATAATCACAATGTAATTTTTTTTACCAATATCGTGCAGCCTGAATCCTCGCACATGCATTTTCTATACAGAGATATCAATATCGGTAAATCTCAGTATCGGCCATAAAAGTAATATTAATATCGGTTATCGGTACCACCCACAATTTTCACATTCGGCGCATCACTAAATAAGACTAAATATTTAAAAACTTCTACTGCACAAAACTATCTTAGTCCTCACAAGATCAGATTAGGCATAATAATGGGAAAGTTGCTCTCGGCAAGCAATTTGAAGTCTGACAGTAATTGTCAAGAAATCTGTTTAGAAAAAGCAGCAAATGTGTTACAAAAGCTCTGATGGGGATGATTTTAGAGATGCAACTTCTCTGCAGCACATTCAAGCATGCTGTCAGCATACTAAAACCCTCTCAGAGAAGAGTCTCTTAAATCATCCCCTTTCAAAGCACAGCATCCTAAAATATGGAAGACAAAAAAAAAAAAATCTGATAAACTCAGTGGTCGACCAGCCTAATCGGTTAGGCTGTCTATCCAGACTCATCTCTAATTTTAAAATAGTCTGGCAGAACATCACTCAATTTCATGCAAGTTACAAATACTGCAGTCTACAGTCAAATACTAAGCCAGATCTCCAAAGTTTTAAAGGGTGGTTGATTGCAATTTCACTTTTTTTCATTTTAAATAGTGTGTAATGTTGCTGTTAGTGCATGAACAGTATCTGCAAAGTACAGCAGCACTGAAAGTTCAATGTAAGCATAAATATTGTCTTTTAAAAATCAGGAAGTTTTTTTTAGAAAAGGCCATGGCCATATTTCTGCGGCTTGTCGAGTGTGTTATGTTCACCCAGCTGTCAGGTCTTCTGTGTTCGGGCTTCCCACGGGCATTGTAGCTCGTCAACAATGGATACAATTTGCGTTTGATTATGTTCCATCGAAACTTAGCTCTCTGTGCAGCGCATTTTAAGAAAAACAGCTTCCAGAATCTCCACTAATTCAATGCCGGATTCAACAAGAAACTGTTACTAAAACATGTTGCAGTTCCAACTTTAAAACCAGAGGCAGCAGTTGTTGGGCCACAACCTGTAAGTAGGCTAAGACTTAATCACTTTAAAAGAATTTGCATGTATAATTTCAGACCTAATGTTTTAGTTTTATCAAATGCCAGCACTGGCTTTATAGCCACTAGGCTACTAGTTATGCTATTTTGCGTCTGACGACAAACGTGTACAAACATTTTGGACCTGAATTTTGTATATGTAGGCCTACTAATGTTGTAAATGTATTTTTCATGTATATATACTTTGACGTTATTTTTCGATTTCAATCAAGAAAGGAAAACAATGCAAATGCTGTTTGTGTATATAGTAGCCAGTTAGTTCAATGCTATTGTTTAAAACAAACGTGTATTAAGTAAAAATATATATATAGGCAAATTACCATTCAGAAACATTTTGTAAGAGCCGTGTGTGGTGAGGTTCTGCTTGCCTCTCTTCATCGCCGCTTTCTGGGTCTGATTCTGGCTCATACTGATACTGCAGTAGCGACACCATTATGTAATGGGCGCAAAATGTAATTTTCCGGACAACGTGCACTACAGTTTAGCCAATCACAACACACCGGCCCAAACTAACCAATCTGAGCCCACTGCCTGTTTCTGAGGGAGTGGTTTCATAGACTCAGGAAGTCAACCGGTCGTTCAAATGACAGAGGAGAAAGCGGCTTATAAAAAGGTGAAATATATACAAAAATAAGACTTTAGAAAAGAAAAACCACGAATACGTTATATTGCACCTCATAAACACAATCATGCAAAGAAAAAAGCAGTAAACAACCCCTTTAACATTATGTGCACAAATTCAACTTTGGGTAGGGACTGGGATTTGCATTTCAACAGAAGCCTCTTCTAATTAGGCCACGATAAATCCCCCAAAGGCTTATCTGAGGGATTAAAAAACTACATAAATGTCAAAAACCATGTTAACCAAAGACAACAGAACTACAATCATGGTTCATGAGTGCTCTCTTTGAGATGCCATGTTGAACAAAAGAATCGCTAGTCTGGATGAGTACAAATAATGTTCCAATCATTTGTTTTGAAAATATTCCAGAATTTAAAATCTGCAATAGATGAGGGACAGTAATTGGCACTTTATAGAGCAGAAAACAGGTGCCTACCTCAATCAGTTTGTTGGCGTGCTCACGGAAAACTTGGGCATATTCCTTCACCTCCTTTTCATTACCATTCTTGGCAGCCTCGATCAATACCAGCAGTGGAACATTGGTCTCCAGAAAAGAGTCTGACACGTGGTCCATCACAGCCTTTCGCAGCTGAAAATATAAATACATAAATGCATAAATCCTTAGCTAGAATATGACCATTCAGAGCATCTGGGTTTATATTTTTTTTAATATGCAATATAAACATGCATCTAAAGAGGGACAGTCATGATACATTGAGAATGCAGATTTGAGCACTGCTTCATGGTGAACAGACCTGTCTGCGTAGGTCACGGGTCTTTTTAGTCATCCTGTCGATGGCCATGTTGAGGGCATCACTCTTCTCTTTATGTCCAGCCTGTGATAAAAAACAAGAGAAAATATACTTAGTCTTAGAGAGCCTCATTTAAACTTGTTATGTCAGACTCGCTGGGGGTAAAAAAACAATAGGTGGTAGTTTGAGCTGAGAACTGAAAGGAAAAGACAAACTTAAGATATGATTGATAAGATGCATTTTCCAAAGAGGGAGACAAAAAGTAAAACAGTACAAGACATTTGAATGGTTATTACCCCCTGTGGCAAACATTTCATTCTTGAAAACTTTGTAGGGGTTTTGGTTCCTTTACCCCCCTTTGGCGATTGTTCCACAAGACTAACGTGACTTGAGTTACTGTCAGTAGGAACCCGCCAACGTTCTTTCACAGATACATTTTTCATCTAAAAAATCTAGAGATTTGTCTGTCTCTTTCTTGAGCTGGGCTTAAGTAGTCTGTGAAATAATTCATGACACAAATAGCTCTCCTGCAGTGCAAGTACAAAAAAAAAAAGAATGAGGGAAGGCACACAAAGATTAGCTAAAATGCAACAGATGCTTTTGAACTAGTGTCCGATTATTCCAGCCCCAAACATCAAGGATTAAAATGTAAGCATGGCACTAACATCTTCAAATAAAACCCATTATGTGATGGGACAGACATCCTGTAACAATCAGTGGAAGATAAGCAGGATGAGTAAACCTGGTCAAGTAGAGTTCACCAGTTAGCCAACACATGATACGTAATTGATGTCGGAGATAAATCGGAGCAATTTCCACACTTTAGAAGGCATTCTCTTCTCCAGCGCTACCAGTCAAGTCGGCTAGTATGGGAGAGTGGATCTCACTCACAAATTGCTCATGTGCAGTGGGTAGGTAAATCTCCAGCACAGGGAAAAGCCTGGGGGAAGGCCGTCACAGGGGCACAAGCAGCAAAAGCATGACAGTCAATGAAATATGGCAGTTCAGCCCCCATTTACCCTCACCTCATTATTGGGTGGTACACGGTATGATGCAAGTGAATACCATTGAACTTGATCCCCTCCTGATTTTGTGCCGTTGGATAAAAGCACATAAAAACAACGTAGACTGTCGCATATAATGGTGAGGGACTGTCAATTCAACATTTCGAAACCTGCAGTTGAGTTGGTAGTTGAGTAGAACAAAAATGTCCCACATTAGTGCGTGGATAGTACTTTCATCCACAGCAAAACTAAGAAAAATCATCGGATATTAGCTATATGATCGCACGTTTCATCCCAAAGGGTGAAATGACTTTGATCGCTCAATATTGATTTTTCTTTGAGCAGCACCACTTAATTGGGCTAGTCATTTGATTTCTCACACTAGTTTACGTGGTGTTTTTTTCACACATACCTAATGATGGTCAGGTAGAGCCGTGCTTGCAGCATGAACAAATTTCCCCACAGATTGGTGAAAAGAATAAGATTAAAAAATAAAAACATCCTCATCAGCAGATACATCCCTTAAGGCAGATTACACACCAGCAGGGAAAGAATCTGTAAAAAAAGTAATATGAACTATGGAGAGAGAAAAAAAGACAAACAAATAAATCATACACAAAAAAAATTGCCCAGGTCATTTTAGAAAGTGACCGGTCCCCAAAAAAGGAACACAGATGTTCAAATTAAGCACAGTAGGTAAAATGGCACAAAAGCTATTTTAGCCTGACCTATTCACACCGTGCACAGGAAAAGCAAAAAAATAACTGGGTATGTTCCAAACTACACAGTCACAAAATTAACTAGTCAGTGGTTAATCTGAATGAAGAAAGATTTGTATTGTAAAGATCAAGGCTCTATTTCAAAAGGAGGAACAGTCTGATTTCCATTACATTAAGTTCAGCAAACGCACATGAAGAAAAATCAGCCAAATGACAGAGGAGCTGAGAAAAATGCAGACAACAGCTAAGCTGTGCATGTCTTATGTTTAGTGAAATCTCCAATGGGGTTATGCAGTATGAATGCTCTATTAAGTCCAGCATTCAGATTCTGTTTCCCCACCACTGAAGATCGACAGGAGTATAAAAGGTCTCTGTGACGTCGGTTTGCTTGTGACGCGTTTTGTGTAGAAAACCTGAAGGAACGAGAGTGAGAGAGAAGGGAAGGGCTGATCTGATTGCAAGTCATTCGTATATTAAATTAAATATCAGCTTCCTGAGCCAACTTAATTACATAGTAAATTCATTCATCAACACCTAATTGGAGTAAAAAACAAAAACAAACTAAATTTGAAATCTCGTTTTAATTTACAGCTACAAAAAGGTGAATCATCCAACAAAAAACAAAGCACTAAACCACGCATACATGTATATAAACACATACAAAATATACAACCTGAGCAGACAGGAAAGAGACGAAGAGATTTAATGTAATTGTTAATTTCGGCTGTGAACTGCCGCAACACGTTGCAGTTATCATATTCTGACTGTGACGAACCAGAGGAAAAAAAGTAAGGGAGGGGGAGGGTGCGTTGAATCAAACGCCAAAGCACTGTGCAAGTGTGCAAGGCGGAAAGTGAGCGAGCCAGGGAGCGAACCAAAGCGCGCATGAGAGAGGGAGAGGGAGAGAGAGAAACTGCACTGATGATCGACGCCAGCCTGCCACCACTCTGTAGCAGTGAGTGGCTGCAACAAAAGCACAGAATAACATCTCAGCTCCTCTCCTCTGCTTTTCTCCCTCACTGCATTTCCTTTCCTCGGTGCCGAGAACTCCACACAACACAGCCACACGGAACCGCCGTCGCAAGTGCAGCCTCTGCCTGCCATCAACAAGTTAGGGATAAAGGACATTGGGTACTGAAAGAGGAATGCGTGATCTTCAATTAAGCAATTGAGCTGACATCATTGCGGTGGAAAAGGAAAAAGGCAGCTAAGGGACAGAGGGATCTACTCAGTGGTGCTGCTTTGGATGCAAATCAACTTTACATTTAAGGATTCTTGGAAGGCAAATAATGCTGATCTTTTCTTCATCTGGGAATTGAATAGCAGGACTGGACTGAAAAAAGGAGAGACCCAAAAATAGGAAACCGCATCCCAGGACATGGAATTCCTGAATTTGGTTCAACTGGGGGGGCTCAGCACTTCTTTATTTCCTGAAGAGCTTGATTCCTCTTGTATTTACCCAAAGGTTTTTTTCCCTTTGGATTTCTCTTCCATCTGGCTGCTCCAAAAGTCTGCGGAAAAAGACAGTTGAATGCAGCCTCCGATGTACACAAAAGAATGGGTAAGTTAGCCCTTTTATTCACAGAGTCTGGACCTGAATAGGCAATGTAGTGAATAGGAGGGGGGGACAGTGGCTGTCAGGGTCTCTAGAAACATCTATATACTTAAAATGCTGCTTTCCTTTCTCTTTTCCATATGCTTGTAATATAAAATAAGTGGTCCTTTCCAGGAGAGGGAAAAAGCCGACTTACAAGCCACTTAAATTACTGCAAAAAAAAAAATTAAATAAAAAAAATTAAAATGGAAAATTAAGGCATATTCAACTGGGGTGGGGGGGGGGTAGATAAAACATCCTGGGAGAAAAAAAATAATAATTAAAAGGACTAAAAAACTAAGGACCCCCAAATAAAAATTGCAATCCAAAAGATATGGATGGATCATTTCTGCATTAAAATGACTTAAGCATAACTACTAGCGCAATTCATTGAACATTCATTTTAAACGTTAATTTAAAATTCTTGGATCAACAAGCAGATTGCTTTGGCTGTTGACAAATTCAGAGAGAACAGTGCAAGAAAAAATTTCTGTGTACTGCAGAGATTAGATTTCCCTCCCCCCAGTTTATTTTCTTATCTTTAAACCCACCCAGGTTTCCATTCAAGGTGGCCATTGGTGGGACAAGCACCAGCGGCACTTTGTGTGATCAGCATGCTACTGTGCCTCCCTCCTGTGTCATGCACAACTTGCCCCCAGAAATGCCGATGTGAAGACCTGCAGTTTTACTGCGACACACAGGGGCTCCTGGCGCCCCCTGACGGTGTGGATAAAGGGGCCCTTGGACTTTCGCTTAGACACAACAGCATCAGTGAGCTCAGCTCAGACCAGTTCTTTGGCTTCACCCAGCTAACTTGGCTTCATCTGGACCACAACCAAATAACTACAGTTCATGAAGATGCCTTCCAGGGGCTGTACAAACTCAAGGACCTTAACCTGAGCTCAAACCGCATCACCAAGCTGCCAAACACAACCTTCATCCACCTCATCAACCTGCAGATCTTGGATCTCTCCTTCAACCAGATGATGGCTCTGGAGCCCGAGCTCTTTCACGGGCTCCGGAAACTTCAGATCCTTCACCTGCGGTCAAACTCCCTGCGCACGACACCGTGCGGGCCTTCTGGGACTGCCGGAGCCTGGAATACCTTGGCCTGAGCAACAACCGGCTCCGTAGCCTAGCCCGGAACGGCTTTGCCGGGTTAATTAAGCTCCGGGAGCTCCATTTGGAACACAATCATTTGACCAAGATTAACTTGGCACACTTCCCTCGTCTGGTTGCCCTCCAGTTCCTTTATCTACAATGGAACAAGATCAACAACTTAACATGCACCATGGAATGGAAATGGACAACTCTGGAGAAACTGGATCTCACTGGGAACGAGATTCGCGCACTCACCCCTGACGTGTTCGAGACTTTGCCCAGCCTCAAGATCTTGCTGCTGGATAACAACAAACTGACCAGCCTCGATACTCAAACCATGGATATGTGGAAGTCCCTAACTGTGATCGGGTTGTCGAGCAACCTTTGGGAATGTACCAAACGGATCTGCCATTTGGCCACTTGGCTGAGCACCTTTAAGGGTCGATGGGAACATTCTATCCTCTGCCACAGTCCCGAGTACTCACAGGGCGAGGAAATACTGGATGCAGTTTACGGATTCCAACTTTGCCAAAATTTCTCTGCCCCGGTCATAATGACCAGTACCAGTACGGATCCCATGCTCCCAGAGATCACAAGCTCCATGTTTGGAAATATGCAGACCCCTACGCAAGACTTCTACGCAGAGGATTTTGGGAGCTTTACGATTGTCACTACTACTACCACCACCACCCAATCCCCACGCACTGCCCTTGCTACTACCATGACAGTGGAGGGGACAGATGTTACAGAGGACTACTCTGCTTTGGACAACACAGTGCTGACCCAGAGGGTCATTATTGGCACCATGGCTCTGTTGTTTTCATTCTTTCTCATTATTTTTGTAGTGTATATATCTCGAAAATGCTGTCCTCCCACTCTGAGGCGGATCCGCCATTGCTCGGCCATTCAGAACCGACGACAGATGAGGACCCAGCAGAGGCAGCCAATGGCGGACCTGGCTACACAGGTGCCCTATAACGAGTACGATCCTGGTCACGAGGAAGGTGCACTTGTGATCATCAATGGCTATGGGCAGTGCAAATGTCAGCAACTGCCTTACAAAGAGTGTGAAGTATAAACTATTTATTCTTGCAGTTTATGGGTTTAACCATTTGTCCATTTCAAAAGATACAGGGTTTGCTTTTGGACATTTTTTGTTCCCTTTTCAGTTTGTATGAAGAAAGTTTCTTTGAAATTGTTAGCTTTGGAAATCTATGAAAGCTTGAGATGCCTGGGATGAATTTGAAAAGAAGAAATAGAGAAATCCACAAGTTTATTTTTGTAATACAAAGGTTCATATCTAGCTGGGGCAATCATTCTCAGCAGAGGAAGGTTGGATGCGTCATTGCATCACCCATTTGTGTACTATGTATTCTGCAGCACAGAGGAGATGAGAAATCTATAGCCAAACCACCTGGAACCCTGTGCTCCAGAAAACAGTTTATAAAATGACATATCTTCTGATAAATGGTGAAATTTTATTACATGGGAAAATGGTTACATATGCTGAGCAGTACACATTTTTAAGGATAAAAAAAAATACCCTGCACATTAGCAACACTATAGATCTCACTCACATATTCACTTTTGGGGAGAGGAAAACAAACAAATCAGATGGATACAAAGCAACATTTTTAACTCATCTTTTCTAAATTGAGAACAAATACTGTTACAAACTGAGCCACATAATCAATTTTAGATTTGAACAGGGAATTCAACCCACTCCCGTTACTTGGCTTTCTCGTGTGGCAGAAAAGATCCTTTCACTTTCGAGTCTTAAATTCAAACTAATGAGAACACTTAACAGCCTTCTTGTTTCTATATTTGGTTAAATTCAATAAACTCGTTCCAGTTCCTTGAAATCTTAAAGCCTAGCACTTTGTGCAAAAAGGTTAATGTCCAATATGGCTCTAACAAAATGGCAAATAAAAAGCTCTATTACAACTTCAGCAGGGATTTACTATAATGTTAAGAGGCGATTGCTCAATTTTCATTGTGCATATATTCTTACATAAGATTGTTTAAAACACTGACATCCTCACTGTGACAGAACAATGCTGCTTAGATCACTGCATCATTAATTAATGGTAGAGACCGTCAAAGAAAGCTAGATGAAGCAAACACCAGCGAGAATAACTTCCTAGTGAGAAGGTCAGGGAAAAGAAAGGAGGAATGCAGAGGACACTGACAATTGTCTCCTAAAAATAAATGTGCATGCTTTGTCGCACTGTTCGAACGCAGCAAAGACCATAATCATACCTGACGGCTTCAACATTGAGTCAATTAAGCCCTGGGAAAACAAATATAAATGATCTGTCACCCAAAACCTCTGCCCTGAATGTTTCAGCCTCCTCGGCCAGTACAAAATTAGTGCATGAGATCTGCTGCCTTCATTGAAGTAAGAAAGTTATTACTTCATAGCCTTGAACCTTTTAGTCCGTCAATACAAAAAGCCTTCATTTGTCTGTGAAAGGAATATCCAGAGGTTCATACCAAGGACACAAAAGGAACCAAAACAGAGAGAAAAGCTGAAGTAAAGTGTAGCGCAGCTCTCAGGAGAGCATGCCGAAGACAGCAGGAGGCTGGGTCAGGAGACATTTGTATGCAGCACTGAGGACAGACATTAGCATCAAACTAAAGAAGCTGCTGCTGCAGTAACTTAGCTCTTTGTGTTGAAATCAAGAGTTGGGGGCAGGGATGCACAGGGGGGGTAAAGGAAGCACAAACACCAGTTAGCATCTAATTGAAGTCAATGAGCATCTTAGGAGCCACCGAGTGAGGCTGAATCAGGGTACATAAACCATTAGAGGAAAAAAAGAACTGCATGACAAAACAGTGAATGACAACACCCTGGGCAAGATCTGGAAAGCACTTGAACGGCACACTAGTCAAGCCGCAATTATTGCCTCAATGCAGAAAATAAAATATTAGTCATCAAGCTATATAGCTTAAGAGAAAACTGCTTTAGTCATATCCTGGCAGGAGGTTTTGGTGTACAGCTCCAAATCTAAAAATTGGCATCTATATCAAAGATTTTCTAGTCACCTACCTAATGGCAATAGAAAAAAAAAAAAAACAAGTAACTATCCAACACTGAAATAAAGCATGCCGAAGAGACTGGTTAAAGTTGTCCTCTAGAGGGTGCTGTAAAATACCATGAATAAGAAATGACTGCAAAACTTCTTTTCTCTAACTTCAACCCTATAAAAGACAACTTTATGTTGATAAAACAAATAGAAAGGGAATGCAGGTCTGTGTAGATAATCTTTTCTGTGCATCCAAAGGCAGAAATCAAATGCGGTTTGACTAAACGATTAAAACTACAGCTAAAATTTACTGAGCCAAAAATATTCACCAATGGTGTTGCTTTGTTTTGGATTTAGCCAAGCTTTGCTTTGTGCGTTCATCAAATCCTAGCATGATTAAAGAAAACAGATTACCTACCATGCACATTAGCATCATTACAAAAGAAAAAAAACAACTCATATCCTGATATGATAGTTTACGGTGACGGGAAGAACGACCTTCTTATGAAATTCTGACAAACTGCTTAAACTATCATCTTATAAGCAAATCACAAAAAAAACACTAAACATGAATCCATTTGCACTCCTGTAAACTTTTTTGAGAAGGGGGATCTTTCCATACGCTGAAGTCCTGCTGCTCACTCTGGTCAAAACAGTCCCTTCAAATCACAACCAAGAAACTACTTTGTGCAAAAATGATTGCTTTTCACCCTCCTCTTCCCAAAACCCTGCTTTTTCCTTTTGTATTGTAAAATGTACTATTTCATATCTGTATAGTGGGTAAAGATGTGGCCAACTGAAAAAGATCTCTTTTTTCCTTAAGACGTATATTTTTAAATAAAAATGTTACAATTTATAAATGTTTTGGTCTAATATGCTCTTTAGGTACATAAGGTCATAGTTGCCTGTATATACTGTTGGTTCCTTTAAAATATCTTTTACACAAAGGATTGTAGAAAAGTTATGCATCAAACGTGCTGAATACAGAGATGTCTGAAAGCCTTTTAAGATCGGTGCACTCAGGGTATTCGGTCTAAGCTTCAGGCAAGTGTGCCCTTCTGAAGTAAATGACTTCTGATATCATTAACATTATCATAACCCTGGACTCACCTGCCCTTCTAAACCGAGATGATAACCTGCCTGAATGACTGGTATCAAATGCAACACCAACAGAGATTCCACTCTAGCTCAGGGAAGAATGTCAGCTTAAAAACGCTATTATAAAAAGGAGATGATTGACATTGGTTGAAAACGATTATCTAACCCACTGATTCTTGATTTAAATATTATCTAAGTAGTGTTAGGTAGGATGACGTTGGCAGAAAACCAGCTCAAAAGTTTTGCGGGAGAATTATGGGACCATTACTTCTCTCATGTGAAGTGCCGCATATATATCTGTCTGGACAGGTTTTTCCTTCTCTTTTCCTCTGAGATTCTTCAGTAAGCAGAGAACGTAAAATGGTGCTGATGCATGACACTACCGGTGGGAAATTACTAAGGTCTCAGATGCTCTAGAAATACTGTTCCAAATATAAAATGAAAAGAAAATGAAAGTTAGTCACTCTGAACCCACATTACTGATTTTCATCCAAAACAGTATTACGAGTAAAATCGGAGCTTTGGCCAAGAAGTGAAAGAATCGTAGCAATTTTTTGCGATTTATTAAATAGAATAAATACAAATGTACGTATATTATAAACCCTGTAGTGAAACCAGCGATTTCCTCAAAACTGGAGCCTCTGTGGAGGTTTCAAAAGAGTAAGGGTGGCAGCAAGCATATGCCATAGTAGCTACACGCCTGTGTTATATACTGTGCAATGCACAAGTACTGCAGGGCAAGCTGGAGGAAAACCAATTTCCAGTGCAGAATATAGCAGACCAAAAACATAAATAATACCCCGACTGTTACTGTATGCCTAACCTTGAGAGTCTAATACATCAGGCACTGTGAATATCAGCTTTTATGTAGCCATTTTAAATGCTTTTTCTATAAATAATACATTCAGCTACCCAGCCACTTTCACAACAATGATATTGCGTGTCATCCATGATTTCTGCCTGACGGTTTATAGATTTTAAATCATTTGTAAATCTCGAAGATCGTATAACCCAGATGATAGAATTGTTTTGAATGATTTTACTGCAGGAATAAGGTAAACGAGAGAAGCGATTGGTCGACTCCATCTTGACCACTGGTTCACAGATGCTGTGCCTATATGCATTTTCTCCAGAGAAAAAGAAGTTGTTGGGGAGTGGGGGAGGCAGAATAGCTGAAGCTCGACATGATTTATAGAGGACAGCCATTTCTGAAGCTTTCTTAAAGAGGCTTCAGATGCAGCGGCTTTCTAAGGCTTTTCACTCACTGCGAAAAGAAGCTATTAACTCCAAAGGTCATTTTTAATTTGGTTGCAGCCCTGCATGGCAGAGGTCTGTCCCCGTCTGAGGAAATGAAAACAGAAGTGAATTAACTCAGGATTTAAGTACACTAACATGAACATAAGAAAGTGAGAGAATATTGTGCGTCTCAACTTTGTGCTCGAACTGTACGGCGTGTACCCAATTACGAAGGCTTGTTTAAAACCTGCATGAAGTCACTGAACACGCACAAATGAAAAGGCAACTCCAGACCAAATGAAAACATACTAATATACTTTTAAGGATTTCTAATTGTATCACGACAGTCACTCCAACCGTTAATTCTGCTCCCTCTGTTTAGGTCAACAAAAAAGGGTCTTTTCTCTGCATCCTTTCCTTAGAGCTCTGAGCTCTCAGGGACCACAGAGGATGAATGGACACCTCTCTTCAAAACAAGTCTCTCAAAATTAACTATATTAAAGCAAAGGGCCGAAGCTCCATTAGCCACCAAGGATAGTCATCCCTCATCCACTCCCTGATCAAAGTAGTCAACAAAAAGGAAATGATAGAGAGAGGCGCAATGCGGCTCAATGAACCAGATAGCGAAAAATAAAAGGTTTATTTGTTAGATTCAGCTGAAGCACTTTTGCCCTTGGATGTTAAGATGATACCAAATGTTATAGTGCAAATTACTAGCTGCGCATGAGATAAGTCAAAAGCACAACCTCTATTCAAATGCAAAAAGATAAACACTTAAGAATTTGTTTTTACACCGCACCAGAGCAATGATTAATTCATTTTTTAATGTGATCAATTCAATATCGATTCCCAAAAGCCACGAATCAATATTTTTTTTGCATTTTCACAAACATTCAACATGATATCTTAGTGACCTTAATTTTATTACTAGTCACTCTCGGCTAGATGTCATCCTCTTATTTACCTAGTGCGATGTCAACCCTGGCTGCATCCGAAAATCCATTACTTCTATAAAATATTGTGGGTGAAACATATTGTGGGTATGTGACAATGTAAAGTAACATGTTCACAGTATTCATAAAAAGAGTAGGCAAAAAGTACCCGGATGACCAACTACTTCTAGCAAGATTCTGAAGTGTGCATATATGATGCACTTCACACAACCCAATGGTACAATTAATGGATTTGTGAATAGCAGTGAACAAATTCACCTAAATTTCTCAAAATGTCAGCCTTAAAACATGACGCATGTATATCAGCATACTGGAGCCGTGCATTAGTCTTAACAGCAGCCTAAAATTCTTTCTGCTGTCTGTGTATTTTTGGGTATGATTAACTTAAAAAAAAAAAAAAAAAAAAAAAAAAACACTTGCTGCTCTTCACTGAATAACTTTAGTAGCTTTAATAATGAAGAGTCTTTATTTAATGTATAAAGTGAAGTGCAGTGTATATGCACTATATGCAGTGTTATTTTACATTTGATTACTTTATTCAATTTCTATAACTGAAAACTAATGTTTGCCCTACCTGAAGCTGTGGTTTCGAAATTGGAATGGAGAACTGTTAAATTTCACTGGTATCTAAAATGTTCGCATCATTAACCTTATTTATAACAATACAATGGGTCAAAATCACAAATCAAATCGAGATTTTGTGAATCGGAACGGGACATTTGTATTCGAATACTCAACCCTACACTGGACATCTATACATAATATAATCTGTTGGGTGATATACTGGTTGAAACCTTAATAAAAGGCTAAGGGATCTAGGAATGTGTACACATTAGTTAACTAAGGACTTTTAAAAATGTACAGCTGTAGTTTATAATTTGACGCAATGCATGGCAACAGATTCAGAAAAGACAAGTTTTACCAGTTTAATCTACATTTTAATGTACCTGATATAAAAGTACCAGAAAGAAACGACAGAAACAACCACTACATTTGCTTTCTACATTGTTAATAATGAGGACTATCACTAGATGTGGACACACAGGATTTAAATGACAAAACGCTCCATTTATCTCTCACATGGTTGCCAAGGAAACAGTGTTCTGCCAAACTGAATTCGTGTTCATTACCATCTAGGGTATGACGAACAAAGACATTCATTATCCTTGTTCTGACCAGAAGTAACTTTATGCAGCCCTATTCATGAGAATGTCTGACATCTAAGCATCAGAGGGAACCAATACCAGATATCAAGAGCTAATGCAATGAGTCAGAGCTAATTCACATCTGCAGGTTAAGAAAAGGCCCCTAATAACACTGACATAACTGTTCTTTGACTTGTCAATAGGTGACCTTCATACTACAAAGCTTGGCAACAAAAGCAGTTACACGACTAAACAGAAAAGTGTTTTCTTCCCTAAAACACCACACGATCAGAAATAGTCAGAGTCGGGCTGAAAACAGCACTGTGATGTGGCACAGAGAAGGCCTGCCACAGTCGCCCACACAGTCTTCATAATCAAATGCAATGCAAGCGTGCTATAATCACTCCTCCATGGATTTCATCACGTTTGCCTATTATGTCTTAGTGCCACAGGTGAAACATCTGCATCGCACTCATCATTGACTCACCGAATATAGTCAAGAGACAATGTGCACGATTCTGAGGAAATCCAATTAATGCCTCGAACCTTCTGGAAAGGTGTCCTTGAAAAGTAATCAGATATATCGAAGGGCAAATTACATCAAGATCTTGGAGGAAACACCAACCAGATACTCTAACTACATCCCATTTCTCCTAGTACCACTACATGTCTATTCAATCAAAACAAGCCTTTTCAACCAGGCCAGAACCAATAAGACTGCCATTTGCAGGCAGGAGAGAAAGCTACTGGGAAACTCAACCCACAGTGTTCAAGGACTCAAGAGTGGTGTATGTTTGAAGCATTTATTATGAGCTTCCAATTAATCTCAAAAATGCTCACCAGGTAGCACGGATCAATCTGGATTTTCGTCAGCAAAGTCCTCCATAACATTTACTGCTTTCCACATTTTAAAGTTTCACCTCCCTGGAATCCAAACACACATCCTGGACTGGAGACCAGACAAGCAAGCAATAATGTACGAGAGGCTGTGCGGCATTGTGAAGAAGTAACGGCTGAAGGTCTGTGTTGCATCGTGACCCCTGCAACCTGCAACCCCTTCGGCCGTTACTTATTCACTCAAGTACCTTATTGCTTTTGTAAAACGGTTACCATATAAAAGCATTAAAGTAAAAAATTATGTATTAGTGCAACTTTCATCAAGTAAAATCACTAAAAGCTTTCCTTCCACTAGAAATAAAAGTCCCTGACCGTGTCCCCGTGAACAGCAACAACGTTCCAATGTGTAATATGCATGAAAGCTCAACTAAAAACAATATAGGAACTGCAGTGCACAGTGATGAATGGAATCACTGCGGTCATAGCTGTGTTTTATCTTGAATAAAGCACAGATATTGACCAATCAGAATTAAGAATTGGAACTAACCGTTTAAAAAAAAAAAAAATCAACTCAGTTAGATACCCATAACAAGGAAATGTACAAGTGGAGGAACTGCCAAAAACACGGTCTTGAATCTGGTCAAACTACTTTCTTAAAATCTTATGCTGTAAACTATGATGACAAAAAAGAAACAAATTCTAATCCCCAGTTTCACAGACATGGCTTCAGTCTTCTCTAGTGCCAGACTAAAATGCATGTTTAAGCTGTTTTAACTGAAACCAACTTGCACTGAAATATCTTAAAATATGTCAGGGCCATTATTGATTTGTCTTAAGATGCCCACTAGTAACAACCCTCTACGCACACCTTGGCAACACTCACTTTTTCACTGTTTACGTTAGTGAACCCCATAGTGGCCTAAAGTATTGAACTGATTTTCTAAAACAGGCCACAAAGTATAAAATCTATAGACCAGTCTTTTTTACACCCCTAAAAGGGCAAAGTATCCCCTGATACAAAAATTTACATGCAGATTATGAAAAACAAATTTAACACAAAGTTCAACAAATGTAATAAGCTAACACTTACCAAATTTTTAAAGCCCCCTCCAAATATGTAAATGTCAAATAGATCACCCTTTATGTAAAAGTAAAAGCAGCATATTTTTAAAAGCAGTCTGAGCTAATAAATAAATAAATACATTCACAATATCATTGTGATTAATGAAAGTTTAATTAAAAAAAAACATTGCAATTACCCTTTTTAAAGTAAAATCTAGATTGTGACTAGGGATGGGCATTTTTCTAAAATATTGCATTCGAATATTCGGGCTCATAAAAATCGAATATTCGAATATTCGTTTATTTAAATTATGTTTAACGAAAAAGACGTTATTTTTAAGGTTTTTTTTTTTTTACGTTTTTGTCACCATTTCTGGACAAGCTTACAATTAGGCAATACACAACAAGCTTACAATAGTAATTAAAGTTTTCTTTTAGTTGAAAACATTAAACCGTAGGCCTATGAGTAAACAAAATATATAAAAAAGCATTATTAAAAGCATGCTCAAGCAGCGCGAGCGGAAAAAAAAACCCAATAAAGCAGATTGCGTCAGATATCGTACAGAACGTACACCTATACACACGAGTCAGCAAATGACTGATTATCGTGTTTATATTGTTTCACGTTTATGTTGAGAAAAACAATAATATCTAACGTTACATGCAGGGGCGGCGCCAGCACTTTATACTCGAGTGAGAAAAGACGCTGCGCTGACAGACGTTTCAGAGACACAAAGAGAACGGTGTTTCTAACAGCACTTTGCATTTTCTGTTCTTAAACCGGTCTCCCCAACAAAACTTAAAATAAGTGTGTCTCAAAATCATTTTGCTATTAGATAAGTTAACATCTTTGATCACGCGGGTCCAGCTGCGCTTACCTGCAGTTGTGATGCAATGATGAACAGCTAACGTTATCTTTCCTCACTCGACTGTTTGGATTTCATGTGATTTCTCATGGTGATGATATCATAACTCAGATTAATTAATTAACTTCGCAGCAGACGACAACATTATGTGATCAAATACAGACAACTTGTTAACACACTCCACAGCGCCATCCAGTGCATTTAATTATAACTGCGAGTTAGTTCTAGGATTTATCATGGACTCACTGCATTTACGGCCAGCAAAGCAACGTATTCAAAATTCGAATAGTATTTTATTTTTCGAATAATAATTACATATCGAATATTTGAAAAATTTGAATATTCGTGCACATCCCTAATTGTGACAATCAAATAATCAAGTAAAAATGGCGAGTTTAAATTAATACATAAGATTCTTGAATATTAGGTTTCATTTTGCACTCGTAATTTAAATTGTTATTTCACTTACTAAAACTTCATGATATTTTAGAGTAAAAGTGACCTAAATTTATGGATGTGAAATGAAAGACTATATTGAAGATATTTTTTGAAAGCATTAATGAGCCTTGTTAATTTCTCCTTAGATTCAATTGAACAAACTAATAGCACTGCAGTTTATTTAGAAACATGACTTTCCATCAGTGATATGTCCCTGAAACAGCTCAGCACATTATGCATACAAGGGTGACCTTTTCATTTCATACGCCCACCTGTCACAGGCAAACAACAACATCTAGAGTGCGACTGCTGAAAACTCGCAGTTCTTCTGAAGACACCTGCAGCGGGCACCAGAGGAGGTGAATTTCATTCCTCGGGAAACTAGAAAGTAGTCTGTAAAACTGGACAACATCTAGTTACCAAGCCTCGGCTAAAGATTGAGGGGCAGAGAATGGGGCATGTCAAGCTTTGCAACGTTCATCTGTCTTCACAGAGCAATTTCGTTTTGGCATCCCGTCGCTGTTGGCAAATCCGTATAGAGCGGTTAATAAACATGGCATGTTATCTGTCTTCATACTGTCAACTTAAGGCTGACGCCTGCCGTGAGGCCGATCTCAAGGTGGGTTATTGAACCTTGAGGGTTTGAATACTGATGCTCTTGTTCACCGAGGGGATCTTTTCTTGTCATTCACACAGCTCAGATGATCAATGAAAATAAAAAAGCAGAGTCACCAGGAAAAAGTGACGGTCTTTTGATTTAATTAAGAATGTTTTAAACAAATTTATGCAACAGTCCATGTGCCCTAATTACCCAGGGAATGATCCTTGGCAATTTTGAATACAAGCCCATGTGTCAAACTACCAGAGCATATCTGTGACACTGGCACCCTTGCAAGAGTTTCTGTATGCAGGACGACGATATGAGAAGATGTGCATGACTTAATGTTTCAATCATTATTAAATCTTACAGAGAGAAAGTTCTGCTGTGCAAGGTGAAATCTAATTTCTTAAAATGTTCACCCTTCTGCCCTTTCAATTTTTAATTCATTAATATTCATGCAATGACTGCTCCTTAGCGGCCATTCTGGCCAAAAGAAATCAAGAAAAAACTACACAAAAAAAGCCTAACATCTCTCCACAGATTAAAGGAATTACCCAACAAGACATTTTCTATGACCATTTTATACAACTAAAGAAACTGCTAATTTGTTGACAATAAAATGTATCATGCACTAACCAAACAACAATATTCAGCTGCACAGATACAGCTTTGTGTTAATTTCAAAACTTATTTCAGGAAAAAAAAGCACAATGATTCTGTAAACATCTAATAAAACCTACCTTGGGTTGAACCCAATATAAAAGTCACCCTTGAAAGCGAGCCACACATCACAACATGTCTGCGATGTGATCAAGACGTGCAAAGACCAGCACAGGCTATTAACTTTTAATATGCCATTTGCAAACCAATCCTACAAAGTCAACGGCTTTAAAGGTCTCATAAAACAAGCAGCTTAGAAGATTTTTTTTATCCGAATGGAAAGAACAACATGAGCTTAAGCATGTATCTATATAACCCATGAGCTAAATGGACATAACTGCTCTTTAAGAAACAATGCAATTTTACAGACGACTGTAAAAGAGCCAGTGTGACGAGAACCAAACCATTGAGACCATTAAAGAACTATTTCTCTTTGGATTTTTACAATATATCAGTGGGAAATGTGTTTTTCTATATTACCTCTGAGGCAGATGATGCCCTTGACAATCACAATGGCTAAGACCTATGTCTCTTCTTAGCACAACTCAAATTAGAGTCAGAAATCCAACATCAAAGTGAGTGGGCATATGCCATTATCCATGAGTGATATTTAATAACTACTACTCTACAATCGTAAAAGTATATTTCCATTTTGTGGTGGAAGTGAAGAGAAGGATCTAGGACACTTCCTTTAAGGTGGGGTATTCCTAAGCCACTTCAAGCCACTGAGTTAAAAGCACTGGAATGCACTGAAAAATTAAGCAATTTAATCATCTGTGGAACAGGCAGGACTTGAAAAACTCCAGCCAATCATTTCCAAGGCCACCTAGAATCATTGGACAGAAAATGCGTCAATCAAGCGGTCTGTACCATGCCCCCATCCCCTCTCGTGTCCCCTTCTGTGCGCATACTCAAAGCTCGCGACCCAGTCACAGTAAGTGCAAGTCGCTTCGGTACGGAGATAGAGAAAGTGCATCTGAGTTTTGCATGATTGCACATCTATGTTCTTCGAATGGGTGGAGTCAAGGTCAGCGTTGGAGAAAGAAGGTAGGACCTTTTGAGTTGTGTATTTTCAAAATCTGTCGCCCATTTTGCAAATCCCATAACCTACTTTTAACATTGTTTTCCAGCAAAATAAAAGTTATCTAGTTCTAGCAAATGCTCAATAGATCAAAACTAAACCAAAAGAGCAAAACTTGCCTTTTGAAGCTTCAGCAATCCATTGATTCCGCTTTTCAAATCATTCAAAGGCAAAGCCTGTGTGCATTTCATAATCAGCTTAGCTTACATGGCCATATTAGGTAAAAAGAACAATACAAAAACAAACATTTGGTACATCTTTTCTCATAGCTGCTTCAATGTTCAAACTAGGGATGCAAATTATTCATCAATTCATTAATCGTTATTTTTGATCGACCTTATCGATCGATTAACTGATGAGCAATAATTGTGCACCACAATATCAACGCAGATCCCCACATATTGATTTGATTTTTTTTTACTAGCCTATTTAAAAATCGTATTTGATTGCAGCGCAGTGCCGCATTCGTGCAGAACTACCTCTCGCGCCTCTCTCGCTCATGGAACCCCGCTGCACAAATCTATCCAACACAGCGCTGTTAAAGTTTGAGACCCAGCTTTAAAAGTTATTAGCCAGGATTCAAGGCGCCTAGCTAATATAGAGAGCTAAGATATTGTTAGAATACAGCTGGATTTGAGGTTAGCATGCTGTAAATAGCTGGTAGTCTACACAGTTCTGACCACCTCATGTGTGGTTTCTTTTTTGATGCCTCAAGTTTGTTTCAGGTCTCTCGCGAGAGAATCTCGTGTCACGTTTGCAATGTTTAATTAGTCGACAATTAATTAAATTGAGTAAATTCTTGTAGACAATTAATTGATAATCGATTAACCGTTTACATCCCTAGTTCAAACTTAAAAAAATAAACACTTCACAAATCATTATGGATATTTATTAAATAAATATATATATATATATATATATATATATATATATATATATATATGTACACACACAAAACATAGTAGGTGGGAAAGTACTTACAAAGTAGTCAATAAAAATGAAAAAGCCAAACATTTACACTAAAAGATAAATCTCCCTGGTACATGGGGCTTGTAGCACCACTTGTGTTTAGGCCAAACTAATTGAAATATTTGTTTTGGGTGGTTCAGGGGCAATTAATCTTGACCCAACCTCATTTATCTGTTAGAAAACAATTTATTTGGCTCCTTTGGATACAATTACAAGACAATTCAGAAAGTGTGTAATGCAAATTCCCAGGACCAAATGTCCCTAGATTAAGTCTAAACGAATGTCTAAAAATGTAAGTTTTAACCTGAACCGCAACTGCAGTCCCTAGTGGAACAGAAAACCATTTCAAATAGCAACTACATGTTTGTGCTTGAGGAGCACTCAATGATTCATCACATTTCTCCAAAAAGAGACAATGCATTAAACACACTCAGCTTGCATTTAACTCAGTTGAGTTGCATAAAAGAAGAAAAAAAAAGGAAAAAAATATCATTCTCTTTCCCAAAGCATTGCTGGGCTTGCATACATAATTTGGATTTTTTTCTTTCATTTAAAAGTCCAGAACACAATGCACTTGGAGTAAAAGAAAACAAGAGAAAATAAGCAGCTTAAGATCAGTCGTGTTAACGCGCAATCACCCTTAAGCAGGAGAGTCATTTAATCGTTATATGAAATAGAACAAAATGGAAAATCCTTCATGAATTTTAATATCTTGGTTTCTTCAACCCATTGTTTAAATTACAGTCTCTACCCTGGAAGCGGCCAACAACACGAAGAGCTAGAAAAGATGTGCATCACCACAGACTGCTTACTAAAATAAAAATGCAAAATATAAGCTGACTTCAACTTTTTATATATATATATATAGTTCATTAAAACTGACTTATTTAAAAATAAAAAATATATGAATAGCCAAAGGAAAAAAAGGCCAATTACTGATGAAAGTTTATTTGGAGACAAAATCTACACCAGTGTGGTGACTGACAGCCGCACACTCTCCTCAAAACATTGGATTTATCCGCGCTGTGCCGTAACGTAATGTTGATAATTCAGCGAACTGCAATTGCAGATTTCGAACAGAGGTGGCGACAGAAAAAAACTGCAGACTAGCTTTTATTTTAAAAGTGCTCAAAATTGTATTGCAGTGATAAGGAATGTGAAACGTAGTCAGTTCATTGTATAATTTGTCATCAAACGGGACTTCAAAAGCATTAAAAATGTTTTCGAAATAGACAATATCTATATACTGTGAAAGTCATTTTTGGGACTATATTCAGCCATTTCTACATTCAAATGAAAATTCTAAACTATTGTCCAAAATAAATTACTATAACCAGCCATTTTTAATCGTTAGGTAAATTTTGAAATCACAATCTCATCATGTACAGTATAAAGAATGAATATTCGTTTTGAGAGATTACGTTTGTTTCTAAATTTGTTTGTAAGTCTGTTCTTTTGCAGTCTAGATATTTTCTAGTGAGCTCAAAAAAGTGTGTAATAACCACTTTCCGTTAAGACAGATTAGTCCGATAATTGTTTAGGCAACCCACCAACTTAACATTTTTCGAAAACAAATCTCAACTTCAATAGTAGCGAACTAAAATCGGTGTTCTATCTACTTAATAGCTCTAACCATATTGTGTATTTTAGGACAACTGCAATGTTGTATTGATCAATCAGCACCTGGGACAGAAACTATCCGCTCTATAATTCACAGTACAAAGCCATTGTTGATTTACACGTCTCTGCCAGGCATGGGTCTGGTCTCCTACTGCAGAGCAGAACTCTACAACTAAAGGATGTATCCTTCAATTAAACAGAAGTTGGAGCAAATTAGGGACATCATGATACAACTGAGTGAGCATAATCATTTATTGTGTATGAGACCAAGACGGGGACATTTTTCCAATCATGGATAGCAGCTGAAAATAACCATCATTCCAAGCTATCACTCCTAGTTTCAGAAGTCTGTAGAACTCACTCAAGTGTTCTATGTGCCAGTGAAAGAAAAAAGACAGAAAGAGGATAGAGAGTAAAGCACCCCTTTATTGTCTGCTATGATACCAGCTCTGCAAGGCTTTAAGACTTGAGTAGGAACAAAATGTCAGTGGACATTTCATTATGAGAGGAGGGGAAATGAAGAGAGGTCATCAAGAATCCACAGTATGGACTGCAGCACATCAAAACTGCATTAGAAAGATTTTTTCAATAGAGCAGAAAATACCCGAGCACTTATCCAGCACAATTTTTTGCTATGACATTTTTGCTTCAGCACTGCAAAAAAGAACACTTTAAAAATAGATTTGATTTGATTATTGTTAGTTAAAAGGGTCAATATGATGTTATTTTTAAAAGTTCATTATTTTGTTTATTAGATGTTATGGAATAGGTTAACATGCCTTGTATGTACGTGTATGTGTGAGTGTTGGGCGATATGCTCCATTTTAATATCGTCAGCTTGTGAGATCAGTGATGCACAATATTGTCGTGAGAGGGGCAGGGCTTACGCCCGATGTAAAAATGCAAGACAGTATCCACACCGGCGCGGTGACTGACAGTCTCCTCAAACATTGTGTTCATCCACACAGTGCAAAGTTGTAAAGTCGATAATTCTGCAAATGACTGCAACTGCAGTTTTCAAACAGAGATGGCAACAAAAGGAAAAACGCCGGACTGAAACTTTAAAGCCACAGTATGCAGGATTTCCGTTTTTTGTAAAACTGTGACCCCTAGAGTAGATGTGGAGTACTTGTACTGTCGGAAATAGCACTCACGCCCTCTCACGGCCTTATCCCCTCCCCTGTATACCGGTACCTGTTCAGTAAGATGGAGCTGTAACAAGTGGAAATAAGGTGTGGCCCCTTTAAGGTGAGGCCCCTTTGTGGCCCAGTTGAACCTGTCGGCAGTCTGTATTGTATGCGCATTTCAACACCACATGTATACGGTGCCGGGTTATTTCTATTTGATGCTCATTTTAGCAGATCTTTCTTGTCGTAAAGCAATCGTCACATCGCGAGACCTGATTTCATGCGACACTTCCTGATGCTGCGGCTCAGTTGCAAGTGTGTTTTTTTCTGCTCATTAACCATTGCAATAACTCCGAAGCTATTCAGTTAAGGACAAAATAAAACTGCATAGTGCTGCTTTAATGTATTTGTATTTATTTAACGGTTCGGTCACTAGGCTTTCATAGTTTTTTTCATGGTTTTCAAGTTTTTTTCATGGCACCGTAACTGGTGCAGTTAGATCAAACTCCCTGCGAAGGATGAATTGACGCTAATTTAAGTGAAAGTGAAGTGCACACCGCGCACCAGCTTTTTATAAGTGATGTAAAAAATAAATACATAAATAAATTAAAAAATACAAAAATAAATAAAAATCACCCACTTCCCCTCACTCTCAGAACAGTTTTTCCCCTAATAAATGATAAGCATGAAACACTGTAAGGCAATCAGATTCCTATAACTTTTAACAGCTTGTGGATTTAAAGTGGCAGAAGACAAACAGTGCTTACAATAAACTGAAATTTATTGTCTACTGGTGTTGACACTAATTTAGTTATTATAGTTATTATTAAAACAGCACTGAATATATCGGCCACGGCACACAAACAATTAACTATCTTCTGATTAAGACGAGAGAATGTTTATTTCTATGCATGATGAAACAAAGCGGTTAAATATGCAAAAGGACAAATGACAAGACACAGCAAAGGTAATTTAGCAGAAATTGGTGAAATGGTATTACAATAACCTACAACACAGGTCTGAACTGTCATTTAAATGCTCTACAACACATCTAAGACTTCAAGGGGCCTTAATAGAAACTGTCAGTCACAGAGTGATGCCACAGCTCTGCAGCAGCTGACAGCAGTGGGCTATGACCCACGAGGATAAGAACGATGAATGAAAATAATGGAATCATCAGTGGTTTGTGCTCTCACACACATACCTCTCCCAGCATGTAATGGGCAAGAAGACAGACTGCAAAGAGTGGGGCATAAATCCTCCAACTACCACGCCTCCGTCTGCTCAAGCATGCATTTTATCTACTGAGTATTTAAATTTTATAAGAGGTCAGACCATCTCCAGACCTGCCCAGGAGCTAAAACCACACACAGATACAACATGATTTACTGTACTGAGAGAGAAATTATTTTGTGGGAGGGAACACACACACACATTCTTTAACTAGAATTAATAAGGAGTGCTGTTTAAAGTCTTTGGCTAAAGTGATCCATTCAGATTACAACGTCAATCTCTTTTCAATCATATTTATAGCAGTTAGAGGTGTGCTTTTAAAATTTACAGCCAAACACCATGATCACATGCAAAAAAATTGCATAAGCGACAAACACTAAAAGCCATTTGACTAGAGGATGTATTGCATGGCTGGATAATTATGGTTAAAAAGGCTGTGACATTGGCTGTGACAATACCATAACACCACCAAAGATCTGTTTGTTTTTCATTATTCAAAGTAGGGTTGCAAAATTCTGGAAATTTTCAAAGATGGAAACTTTCCATGGGAATTAATGGGAATTTAAGGGAATTATATATTATAATTATATAATTTAAGGGAATATAGATGAGGAATGTATATTTTGGCATAATCTTGACTGAAAACAAACAGATGCCATTCAAATACACTTGAATGTCCATGCCATTCCTCAATCCGATGAGTGAAGTAGAATGACGATGAGTGACTTCGGCGCTGTTTAACTAAGGGCGTCTGAAAGCCCCGGTCGCGCTGGTCGATATTCAAATTGTCTTGCTCTTCTCTCCCTCCCTCGGCTCCCTGCATATCAATGAATTGAGTTGACTGAATATCTTTGAGAATACATGACAGAAAAAGGTCGGTAGACCAATTTTTTTTTTTCTTCTGAACTACCACTGGTTGAGAAGTGTGCTAAAATAACATTGCCTTATCATCTCTGAAAGCGCCTGCTATTCAATTCAGATGACAAACCACACTTTTTAATTAAAAAAAAATCTATCCGTTATGACACATCCGTTCGCTGAACTAATGACTCCTTTGAACTCAATTCACTTTAATGAATGGTTAGAACAACTGATCTCATCCAACACTGAACTCAAGAGACATAAAACGGAAACACTCTACAATAAGGTTCCATTTATTAAAGCTTGTTAACTACATTAGTTAACATTCTATTAATATTAGTTTCTAGGCGGATTTACTTCATGACAAAACTACCACAGTCATTCTAGAATGATTCACTTCTTTACAAATAGAGCTATTCAAGTCATCTGGAGAAATTGTTTTTATCATCTGCAAGATATATCATGGAAAAATGAAAATATTGCAATGCTATTTTTTAACCAAATATTGTGCAGCCTAATTTCATCTAGTAGCAATGTTTATAAGTTAGATGCTAAATAAGCACATAGGCAGCTAGCATCTGCTTATTTACCACATAAGGCAGATGCTAGCTACCTCATGTGTCTGTTTTTCTCTGCCTCCTGCAATATGTTTTCAAGATCATTCCAGTTGTTTAGCTAGACTTACTATTTGTGTATCTGTTCATGCCATTGCATTAGTATTCTTATTTCTTACAAGCTCTTGCATTGCATTAGTATTCTTACAAGCTTATTTTACAGAAAAATGCCACATGCACCATAGGGTGGGAAATTCGATTCTCGGTGTATTCTGCATGCGCACGGTACGATCCTGAATCGATTTTACAAATATTCAAAAATCGATTTTCCAAAAAAAAAAAAAAACTGCATATATATTTATAAAAACGAATATTGACGTAACCGTGAAGACGGAAGTGCAGTGACCGGACCTGTCTGACGCGTGCACATAGACAGAGACGCGATGGCGCGCTACAGATCCGAACACTCCTCTGCTTAGGTTAAAGCTGACGTGTGGAAATATTTTGGCTTTTGAAGTTGAGAGGGAAAGGAACTGGGCAAGAGCCACGTGAGTTGTAAGTTTGTAGAATAAACTGAACGACGGAAACACGACAAATATGAGAAGCCATATGACGCGTCTTCCAGCCAGAGGAGGAAAGAAACATCTCGGTGTGTACCGGTTGTTATAATATTAATTTAGCTACAAGTAAGTTAAAGTTATGCTCCTAGTTCATGGCACACGTTTATTTTCCTGTTGGTTCTTTGAAATGCTAATAAAATATATTGTACGTTAATTCTTTATGGGTCATTACTTTGTACATTTAAAGGAAAGTATTTCATAGTCACACACACAAGATTCTATAATTCAATTTGTAACATTATAAAAATGTTTTCACTGTAACTTTTGATCAACTTAATTTAATTTATCCTTGATAAATAAAAGTATAGATTTCTTTTCTTCTTTCTCCCAAAAAATGTAAGAAAAATTCTTACCGACTCCAAACTTTTGAACTGTATAGTTTAATGTTACAAAAGCTTTCTATTTCAGATAAATGCTGTTCTTTTGAATTTCTGGGTGTATTCCTGAATTCGGTACCCTTCAAGACTCACAAACTGCTTCAAAGATTTTCAATTGAAGGAAATCACAAAATGCATTTTAATGCTGTCAATTAATAGAACCAGGTGCCTTTGCATTATAATGCAACACAATTGTTCAAAAAATTATTTAAAGATAAATGGTTTGCCTAAGAGTAGACAACAAGCATGTTTGCATGTCTTCACTAACCATCATTACATTTTCATTGAATATCAAACAAATGCAGTGCAATTAATACCAAAATGTTGCTTCTGCTAATATAATCATATGTTGGTCTAGTGTATTTTTGTTTACTGTTGTAAAATGGTAAAATCAATAGGGGTGTAACGATTTCGAACCGAACCGAAAACCGTCGATACTGAACTCACGATTCGAATCGCGATACTGTCATTGCGAACCGAACACGCCCCGCCCCGCCCCCTGCTACCCCGGCCCCGCCCAGCCCGGCTCAATGGACCTCATGTCTTATGTAAACAGTACACAATGAATGCAGTTTTGTAGCCTAACCACCATTAACACCAAATAACAAGCTCTGTGTTTTGTTACTTTCGATAATAAGCAAGGTGTAATCTTTCCAATTCTGTCTATTTAATCACGGAATTCAAACAATAAATGGCGTTTTGGCGCTCTTTTGATGTGACGTGACAGATCGCTTACTAGGCTCCTCATTTCAAGCGGCAGCGCGGCGCGCGAGTAAACGCGATCATCTCTTCCTCAGTTACAGAAAAGACACCTGAAGGTATGTTGAAAGATACAGTATACTTACTGAAAGGCATCATAACTCGTGTAATCGCTCAATCAGTGTTTTAGCCGCGGAAATACGTCAATAAAACAGCATAGCTTTAGCTTGTCACTAGCATTATATTTACCTCAGCAGGCAAGTGATTCAGTGTCCACAACTTCCTATAAATGAACCTTTGCACTAAATAAATGCACTATGTTAGCCTGTATATTATATTTTACTTAACCTGTTAATGATATCTTGATTATTTAATGTATGTTTAAAATATCTTTCATGAAAATGACAACTGTGTAAATTATTAGAGTAAAAACACAAGTTAATGTAAAAACTGCCTTATGTTCAGTTTACATGTTTTCATACAATGTGTTGTGTGTTGATTATTATATCTAAAAAATAAATGGCATCTGAATTTAGGTTAAAAGTCTAGGCTACAACCTTTAATGTTATAGTAATGTGCAGCCTTCAATATAGTTCACAGCATTAGCAGTTTTTTTTTAATCCTTGTGAAATGTTTAATTTTAACTGAATTAATTTAAAGACAAAGACCTTTTTTTTTCATTAAACCACTGTTTAAAAAAAAAGCCATTTTAGCTTTCTTAAACCGAACCGAATCGAAATTTAAATCCGAGCTGTCAAAACCGTGGAAAATCTAAACCGTCGGTTTTGTGTATCGTTACACCCCTGAAAAATCAATAATCGCTAATCGAGAATCGTCAATATTCGAAAATCGACTGTACATCGAATCGGGACTTCAATAATCGTAATCGAATCGAATCGGGAAATCAGACAGATTAACCACCCCTGGTGCACCATCCGATGTTCTAAGATGGATTATTTCCAAAATCTCCCCAGCTTAACTTCCCATGGAAATTTACTGGAAACTTTCCGAAATTTACCGTAAAACTTTCCAACCCCTTTGCAACCCTAATTCAAAGTGAGATAATATTCCAGTGAAATTCTAGTTAACTTTCCACAATGTGTGGTCAGTATCAGGGAATAACTGCTATAAGTGATGATACAACTGTCATTTAATTTAGATTTTGGCATGAAATGCATCAAAACTTTTAAGAAAAAAGTTGTCATGGTCTCACCACTTCCATGCAGATACGTACCACTACATAGCCCTATGACTAGGGTTTGTTCAACTTACAAAAATCTAGTACTCTTAGAAAATAACTTACTCTTTACAAACAAGGCACAATGACTTTCATTGCATGGAGAAAGAGCATTTTCAAAATACTTCCTCGCCGCGGAACAAGGAAGATGTGTCATTCAAGTTTAGAATCAACATGAGGTTGAGTAAATGATGACCACATTTTGGGTAACTATCCCTTCAAGCGAGAGAGTAAATTGAGTGCAGTAAGCTTCCTCTAAAATAGACAAACAGTCTCAATCTTTATGCAATTAAAATTGCTAGGGCAAAAAAAGTACCTCATCCATCTCTCTGAAAGATTGGGATGTGATTTTTAACAGCTAAATGATCAAGGACCAGGTATGGAGGAAACAGCCCATCTGACAGCCCATGTGTGACAGATTTGCGCGTTTATGGAGAGCTGTAAATTTAGCAAAAGCATCAGGGACAGTAATGTGCTCTCCTGATGCACTGCATGTGGTGCTGAATACGCTTTAATTACGCATTCAGATTAGGGTTACAATGAAATGCACAAAGTCAATTTAGCATTTTTGCAACCAGAGGTGAAAAAACAACATGTATTAAAAGTAGGGTGGGAAAAAAAAAAATTCGATTCTTCGATGCATCGCGAATGCGGACGTGGCACGATCCTGAATCGATTCACAAATATCCCAAAATCGATTTTCCAAAAAAAAAAATGTATATATATATATATTTATAATAACGTAATATTGACGGAATGCGAAAGACGGAAGTGCAGTGACCGGACCGTCTGACGCGTGCACATAACAGAGACGCGATGGCGCGCGAGATCCAAACACCCTCCTTGTTAGGTTAAAAGCTGACGTGTGGAAATATTTTGGCTTCTGAAGTTGAAGGGGAAAGGAACTGGGCAAGAGCCACGCTGAGTTGTAAGCTTTGTAGAATAAAACTGAACGACGGAAACACGACAAATATGAGAAGCCATATGACACGTTTCCAGCCAGAGGAGGAAAAACACTCGGCTGTATCGGTCGTTATAATATTAATTTACTACAAGTAAGTTAAAGTTATGCTCCTAGTTCAGGCACACGTTTATTTTCCTGTTGGTTCTTTGGAATGCTAATAAAATATATTGTACGTTAATTCTTTATGGGTCATTACTTTGTACATTTAAAGGAAAGTATTTATAGTCACACACACAAAAGATTCAGATAATCAATTTGTAACATTATAAATGTCTTCACTGTAACTTTTGATCAACTTAATTTAATTTATCCTTGATGAATAAAAGTATAGATTTCTTTTTTCTTTCTTCCCAAAAAATTTAAGAAAAATTCTTACCAACTCCAAACTTTTGAACTGTATTGTTTAATGTTACAAAAGCTTTCTATTTCAGATAAATGCTGTTCTTTTGAATTTCTGGGTGATTCTCTGAATTGGGTGCCCTTCAAGCCCCACAAACTTGCTTCAAAGATTTTCAATTGAAGGAAATCACAAAATGCATTTTAATGCTGTCAATTAATAGAACCAGGTGCCTTTGCATTATAATGCAACACAATTGTTCAAAAAATTATTTAAAGATAATGGTTTGCCTAAGTAGTAGACAACAAGCATGTTTGCATGTCTTCACTAACCATCATTACATTTTCATTGAATATCAAACAAATAAAAAGTGCAATTAATACCAAAATGTTGCTTCTGCTAATATAATCATATGTTGGTCTAGTGTATTTTTGTTTACTGTTGTAAAATGGAAAATCAATAATCGCTAATCGAGAATCGTTAATAATCGAAAATCGACTGTAATCGAATGGGACTTCAATAATCGTAATCTGAATCTGGGAAATCAGACAGATTAACCACCCCTAATTAAAAGTGCTCTGGCTTTTTAAACATGTTTTAAAGAAGCTGCAGGATCTCTAGTCTTGATTAAATTTAATTAACTTTGGTACATATTTGGGGAGAACCAGAAGCCAACAAGTTAACAAGGACTCATTAAGGCTCGGCTTTAACAAGCAGGTGCCCAAACACAAAGTTGTAGAGAAGAAAAGGTTAAATGGTAATGATTGCACTGACTGTTATCAACGTTTATGAAAAAGCAAAAATTACTCCAGGGAGAGAAAAAAAAAGAAACTCTATAAGCACAGTTAGGTGAAAGAACAAGAGGAACAATGAAATAGTTCAGTTTAAGTTAAGAGGCTTCTAAAAAACAGCAAGGACTTGTCAAAACAAGACTGAGTGTCAATCTTCCTGAATGCCAATGGCAAAGAGGAAAACGTGAGGAAGAGGACGTAGAGAGAGGTGTGGGTGTGTGTGGATCTCCCATTTCATCTCCCCCCATAAGGCCTTGAAGAGTTCGCATGTGTCTTTTCACAGATTCTTCAGATGTTTGCCTTCAAGTTTAAGAATTTAAATGTCAAAAGTCTTACATGTCAAACCTTATTACTGCTAGCTCGCCTTGTGTACAATCACCTCTACAACAAGAGTCTGGGGGTCTGAAATGTATTATTAATAAAATGCAGCAGAAACGCTCAGAACAGACACAGTATGTGAAGTAGTCGTGAGAGGGTGGAATAATTAAATACGTGCTTGAACCACAGCACTCAAAACCATGAGCTTGTGCTCTGTAAGGTGAAGAGGCTTGTTTGTTTAGCTGTGCTCTGCATTGTTAATTATCCGGATAATCAGTCAGGGGTGGACTTTGAAGTTGAAACCTGATTGACTGACAGTTTTGGATTTACAGAGACAGATCGAGGCACTCCGTATAAGGATTTGCATAACAATTACACATCTTTACTCCGAACTAACAACAGCCTGATCAATCTCTGTGCTAATCGGCAATTAATTACAATCTATTGTTAAACGGTCTGAAAAACGTTCAAACTTAAGCCAAAAACGGGATGCGGCAGTCCATTATAATTCTATCTGCCTTAGGTTTTCTGCCTACATGCACCATTTCAGCTCAAAGATTATGAAACCTGTTAAATTCAAGTCACATAACAGTGACCTTATGATGACTTAGTGTTCATCATAAGATCACATCAATTATGAATAGAGGTTGGATTATTTTGAGGCGCTGCTCTAAAATTTCATTTTAAATATGTGACTGTGGCAACGAATCAAACTGGGGATATTAAACAATACATAAGGCGACAACAAACTATTTATGCCTATTTAAGCAACTTTAAAGCATTTACATTCAAGCGCTAAGAAGTGAGAAACCTTAATGCATAAAGCGCTTAGCTTGGTCAACTCAATGCCTTGAAACTGAGCTGCTGTAAACTGCCATTTTATTAAATTTTTATAAACATTCATAACCAGAGCCGATGCCTAAGGCTATAACTAAAAGAACTTGGCTTTCAGATATTAACCTTGCAAGACCTCTCATTTAATTTATAGCATATTAAAGTCTGCTTTATGCAGCTGATTTGTGGGAGGCTATTGAATGAACATGTGCAACCAAACCTCATCTAAAAAGTGAAATTTGATGTGTGAAATTAAATGTGCTTCCTGCCTTAAAGGATGTTCAACCAAAAAAAACAAAAAAATGCTTCTGTAATCATTTACTCACCCTCACGACACACAAGAACAAACCTCATTGGTTCTTGAGGAAGCTCAAACGTCCTGCATAAACACACGTAGAATTAACCTCATTTGTTCTCACACTTCAAACGAACATGCTTGAAATGGATGTACGAGACGAATGTTTGTGTGTAAATAAAAGTCTAAATTAAATCTGTTCATCATATGAAGCGATTATGTCTTCAGAAAATCTGGACTAAACCATTTAATTCATATGAATTAGTTTTAGCAGTGGCGTGATCTGCTCGCTTTCAAAACTGTTAAAATGTCTTGTGTACACTCAATATAAACAAAATGTTGTTTTTTCGTAAAATAAAATTAATATGATGCGCATTCTCCCGTCTCTCTCAATGTAAAGTTCATTCTGAAACGCAATAGAAAATGACCTATAACTCAGCAAATGCTTGTCACCGGGACATGAAACGTATGTCTTCACGAAGCTTAAGTCTCCATTTTTAAATGACGTAAATCATATCAAAAACAAACACTAGTAATTTGTAAGTAATTTGTATGAAAGTAATCGACATGTGCAGTTTCTTCATCCGGAGCTCATTAAATCGTCGGTTAACCTCCAAACTGCAAAATTTGTTGCTTCACCACATTTTTAAAAATCCGCTTCAATAAATTAAGCCAGCTGCAGATTTATTTTGTGGTTTGAATAATGTAATAAGGATGGGGAAAACATTGCTAAGCTAGCTAGCTAAAAGATAGAGGTTGAAAGAGTAAAACACTTCCAATTGCAGTCTCAGTTGTGAATTAAAGCCCATATGCTGTCTGGCCAATATGCCCTGTCAAAATAAGTAACTTCAAACAAGGCAGTTGCTTCATACCAGGAAGAAATCATATGGCTAAAAATTGAATTTAGGTACACTAATCTAATCTCTGTATTATTGCAGGCCTTCTGAGTTCATTTAACGACACAGAGCACAAATTGGATGTGAGACTAGTTATTCATTCTAAAAGGGGGCGGTGGAGCTGCACCTGTCCTAATCAAATCGAAATTCCAGCCTATTGCACCCAATACATTACTCTATTTAGAAGAGGATAAAACAACTTAGAGAGATTGAGGGAGAAATATCTTTGCTACCTGAGAAGGAAATCCTAAAGATTAACAAAAAGATGAAAAGAACTTTTCCTGCATTAAAAGTACAGAGATGTAAAATGTTAGAAATGTGAAAGGACTTCACAGAAACTCCAGGTTCTTTAATGCAAAAAAGATTGCATTAACATTTACTACTACATACCACGGTTTTGAAGTCATGGTTCGGTACAGCAGAGTGGAGAAAATGTCTTTCAGCCGCATTTATTTTGTAACTGAGGAGAGAACTCGTGCTCATTCGTGCCCAAAATGGCATTTATTGTTAATTTCGTGATAAAATTGACATCATTTGAAAGTTGAAACAAAAGGAAGTGATGGGCCAACAATGGGCCAGGGCTGGGCAGGGCAGTGGGGCAGGGCGTAACGATACACCATGAGAGCATCACAATGCATACCGTACTGTTAAACCTCTGACAACTACAACTATCAAAAGTGACAGACTTTTACATTAGTTATGGTTAAAAAAAGATTTCTATTTTAAATGTGTTTTCTGAAATGGCAACGTCGCAGACACACTCTGGATACATTTTGCGTAGGGCTGCACGAATTTGGGGAAAATGTCATATTGCGATTATTGAGGTCAATATTGTGATTGCCAGAGTCGATATAATAAACAAATGGTTTCATGAGTCAACTTGCTTGGTTCTAAAGTAAAATGCACACACAGATTAGTGATCATTCTGTGTATTAATGTGTATTTCTCAACTCAAACCAGCAACAACAACTAAATAATTGATAACACCTATAATGATCTATAAACCATTGATGTCACTCACCCCCACATTTGAAATGTTAATAGCCTCTATGCATGTCTGCTCTGTGTTTGTCTCAGCACCGCCCAGCTTATCCGGTGCTGCGCCAGTCTACTGGTCAGAAGCCGGTTTTCCGTGAGCTGGAGATAGTGTCAAATTACACTTGCTGTATATAAAAACATCCTGTGGTTAACGTGAATGATGTTAACAACACTGTGAGGCAGTTAGCTGTCACACAAGAGTAAAAGAAGAGAAGTTATTTAAATTATATATTTCGAGCTTTATCAACAACTTTGAGGGTTGGTATTCTCTCATTCGCATGAAATTCGATGTAGTCAATCAGCGTTTCTATAACCTTTGTCTCCGTTTCTGAGAAAATGGATTCTATTTAGTTTTGCCTCTATACACTTGGCTGGCAGAATGCCTTCCGGAAATAGAGACGCTGACTGAGATTCTTTCAGACACACGCCATCAGGGTTCTTGCATAGGACATTATAGCCATCCAACATTACAGTGATTCCATCATTACAATTGAAAGCTATCAACTTTAAAATATTTATTAGCCTTTAAATTAAATGACTTCAAACAATCCTCACATAGACTAAACCAATAAATAAATGCCATATTTATCTGTGCCCTTATAGGATATTGAATAAAGTTATCAAATAGTCTCCTGCTGATTATACTATGTATATATATATATATATATATATATATATATATATATATATATATATATATATATATATATATATATATATATATATAAGACTAATCCTTATTAAAGTTACAAAAGTTCAGTGAGCATTGAGTAATTTTCTCTGTTCCCTTTGTTCTTTGATTCACTTTACCGACAGAACGCTTTCATTCGCTGCTGGCCCTTTAAGAGCAGCAGTTGCCGAGACGCGGATCTCAGACGCGCCTCATTCTCTCACAACAAGCACAACTCTTTTCGTCCATCTTAAGTTAAGCCTGCTCTTAAGTTCTGAAGATACTGGACAAAACGACATTTTGGCATAATTGTGCGTGTTATTGTTCGTTCAAGCTCAAAAGAGAACTGTATTCTGGCACATGAGTCACATCAGAGACTAAAAGGACTTTGGTCACATTCCAGGACATTCACAGGCAGCACGCTCTCGTCACTTCTTGTCGTGCAAAATGGTTTAAAGGCATTTGCGCGAATTAGAGCGGGATCATGTAACCATAGTCAAAGGATGACAAATAAGAAGAGATGCTGCGTCAATAGCCCTAATTTGTTTATTTCAGATAAAATCGTACGTTTTTGCGTCATATAATCGCATAGCTTTGAAATTCGCGATTAGGATTGCGAGTATCGATTAATCGTACAGCACTAATTTTGCGTTTGGTGCTGCGTAGTTATCCAAAATAATTTGCCGTCTATGTAAAAAAATTGCTCGCTAGGTTTTTTAAGAAAGCTTGTGAAGGGTATTGCCAGGTAAAATGTCAGCCAAAGCATCCAGAGGCTGAAGGAGGCATTGCTCCAGAGGTAGCCGAGAAGGATGGACATATAATCACCCTCATCTGTTTCACCTGTCTGAACGAGTGAGCAGCCAAATCCTTGTCATGTCAGCTGCGCTTCAGGGCTGAGGAGCAGTGTTTTGTGTGTTGGGGCAGACACACTGCAAAGACCTAGTCAAGGAGAAAACCTGTTTTGAAACATCATGGACACTGCTTGCATGAATCTGTGGCTAAAATAAACCGGCAGCACCTAGGATCAGCAAAAAAGCGGTCACAGAAAGAAGCTCATGGACTGTGCTAGTGTACTCAAGCCGACAGCTCCATTTCATTCATCTGTGTGGGGACATATGGGATGGCTCTACGTCATTTATCTATGCAGGGACATAAAAATGTAAATTCTATCCAATTATATTCGCATTTCTCATGTAGCCATGGTAACTAAGCTAATATGGGATGACATGGCAAGCTTATTACACAGATAGCAGCATATTAGTGATTACTATCACTGCTGGAATCAATCCGGTATGATTTTTTTTTCCATTCCAGGCATGAGCACTTCATAAGGATCACTTGAAATTGCACTGGAAATCGAATGTGTAATTTGACTTTTATTGAATGCTTGTGCCTTATCCATGCCAAACCCTTTGCTGAATGTTATCAGACAGCCATTTTCAGGCTCTCACGCCGCAGAGTTAAAAATGGATGATAATGACAGGGGCGCTCGCTCACAATCCTGGTCTGGAGTAACACAGAACCAGCAATGAGCCATCTGCACAGCGTCAGCTCAGGTTGCCGAGAACATCGCCGTGTTTCCAGACAGAGCTGAGGACCTGCTGCTTGCTGACATTTTGTAAGACTGACATAAATAGTCACTGACACCTGTGAGACATCGCCTCACCAAACATCATCTTCAGCGGTTTGTGGCACAACACCACTTCGGCTGCCCACACACCGCTATTAACGTGTGACAGAAAAATTATGTTCCTGAGTGCTTAGGGTGTAGAACTTATTTGAACTTTTAAAAGGGCCAGCAAGCATGAAAAACTGTGCAATACAGATTCCAAGCTTTCCTAGAGATTTACAAAGGGATAGATTTGTAGTCATATTGAACGAAACGCATCAACAATGCATTTAATCAGCTGGTTGGAAAGAAAAAGCTACTCCTTTTTTAAAATTGAGATGGTGAAAGAGGTTGGTAAGACATTCCATGCATGTAAGAAATCAAGAGGAATAGATCAGCCTGAGGTGGGTTCTGAGAAATGAGGCAAGCGTTTTAAAGTGGGGAATTGAAGTTACATTTAAAAGACATGATTGCATTTGTTTCTTTTTCAATTATAGAACACTCCACACCAGCTTGGTGTAAGCCAATTTTTTCACGGTGTGGGACAAATAAAGCCAAATGTGTCAAAGAACTTACAAGTTCTTCATTTACCAACTGGACCACAAGCATATCTCACCGAGCTGCACGCCGCAGGAGTGTAAAATGGTTGCTTTCAACCAATATTTCTTTAAACTACTCAGGACTTTCAGTGGGGAAAAAATGAATCCGCTACAGCAAGATAATAAAAGAAGCAAAAAGAAAACAAATTAAATGATCACAAAACAAATAAATCCAATACTGGTAAGCAAACAAAGGGAATTATTTGAAAACAACAGCAGTCAAACAATTCAATGCACAGATCAGTAACACAGCAGGGGGGCTTGTGTGTACTGAACCCCTCTCTTCAAATGCCAGACGGCACAGGACAAATTGTGTCGAGACTGAAGGTCTTTATACAACACCGCCATGCGAACGTGATGTGTGCACTGTCCCTGAAATAAAACTACCCTCTCCTTCCCTGCAGGAGACCGTCTGTCTCTGGTAGCAGGTGGGTACTGGCCGTCATCATTTAGGAATGTGAGACTTAAGAAGGGGAAAAGCAGCAAACAAGAAGGAAAAATAGTATTTTATGTGCACCTACATTGCCCATGTACTCAGAAAGCAGATCCTGCAGCGCCTGCCGCACAGAGTTGCATTCGGCCGCGATCACCGCTCGCGCGCCGGTCGTCGCGTGTGCAGGATGAATCGGCCATGAGGGCGGCGCCACTTATGATGCTCTCCAGACGTTCCTCGAGAGAAGGCCGGAATCTCTCCTCACTGAAACTCAGTGGGTCCACGATGATCTGCTTCTGTAGGGGAGAGAAACAGAGAATACTTTATTAATACTAAAAAAAGTTTCTTGCTCCCTCGACTTTAAAAAATCCTATGCTCTAAAATACTGCCATTCAACATTTCTTTGCAAAATGAGATGAGAAAAAAGTGAGATTTATGTTTTCACATACCAAATGTCCAACTTCACAAGAGTTAAACGGCCGCCACTATTGGCTGTGTCTGAACAGGATTTTGGAACCCATCTCTCCTAAACGCTGAGGCACAAGCTGTGCTATTCATTAACTGGACGAATCAATAATTCACAAGATCTGAGATGATGGTCTGGAGCTCCTGATGCAATTTCAGACCAACAGGTTTTGCTCAATCAGAAGCTGCATTAGCTTGCCTGTACGCTTCAGTTGCCTTTTAAATCAACTTCTGAGAAACAGACGGTATCCTAAAAACCATTTGTACCACCCACTGGGGCCAAAAAGGAGAAAAAGTTAAATAAGTGGGGACAAAAATCAAGCTTAACTGCACATTATGTAAGATCATACTCGTGTAAATCTCTGAGTTGGGTTTTCAGACAGAGAGAGCTGCTTTGGTAAACAGTGTAGTTATTAAAAGTGCATCTTTAAGGCTAAACAGCAGAGTAATCGTAATGTAGCTTAGGGCAACAAAATGCAGTTGTGCATATAAATCATTGCTATATTTCATTTTTGAGCCAGGATGACATTTTAGATTTCCCTACATGCCCTCTGCTGGGTAAAGTCACTTGGGGACATCATACTCCCCCTATCAAAAAATAAACTTGTCAACGTCTGGTGCAATTAAAGTGATGGCAAGAGACACTAATGTGCCAGAAAAGCTATAGTTACCTAGAAAGAAAATGGACAATAGCAGCAGGCAGAATCAGTCTTCAAAAAATGTGACCATCCCCTTCATCATGTCATATACAATGTAAAATATTCAACAATTCAGTTGTAAGAATATGAGTTTATTAGCCTCATCTCATTTGACCTCCTTTGCTTGCGTGTCAGGTTGGCATGGCAACAAGCCACTCTCTGACTCACTGCAAAGTTGCTCCAGCTTCAAATTAAGCAGCAAGCAGTGATGTGGAAAAAAAATGTGCATGTGTGCTGTAGTTTCAGTAGTCACCAGGAAATTAAGGACACATGATCTGAGGTAACAAGCATTGCCCATCCCTTGTGCGCACACTCACACCCACTTTTTTCTTGCCATTTAAAAAGATGTCATCTGGTTGGAAGAGGACCACCTCTCGTTTGTGAGGATGTCAAGTCTCCTGAAACAGCTACTACTAAGAATAGAGCAGCTACATATCCAGCTTGAACAGTTTTCATATGCAAAGGTGTTGGCACAATTAACAATCAATGACCAAGTTTCATTGGCGCATCACAAAAAAAATGCCATATAACACTGCCATATGCAGTGTTTCTTCTAGGATTTTTTCCAGCTGAGGTGGCAGGCCCATTTCGCCAGGGGAGGGGGCGTGGACCATGAGTGAAACACCCATTGGCCAAGCCCCCTTACCTCAGGTGTTTAAACCTCTCAAGCACGAGAACATGAAAGGCTACAATAAGAGCGACAAAACATATATGCACAGCCCGTGCTGCAAAAATGATGCACTTAAAGCTACGCAATAGTAATAAATAAATAAATAAATATATATATATATATATATATATATATATATATATATATATATATATATATATATATATATATATACAGCTATGGAAAAAATTGAAGATACCACTGCCAAATCAGCAGTTGCTCTGGATTTATTATTTATAATATAAATAATAAGTCCAGAGCAACTGCTGATTTGGCAGTGGTCTCTTAATTTTTTCCATAGCTGATATATATATATATATATATATATATATATATATATACACATATAAGGTAAGGTGTAACGGTTTACAAAATTCACGGTTCGAATACGTAATACACTTGTGTCACGGTTCGGTTTGGTCCGGTACGTTTTCAAATACAGCAAAAAGAAAAGAAATGGCAGAGAAATTTCCTTGATTTAATTTTTGTATTATATTTTTATTAAAACTAACATCATAAAGTATGATATTTTTTAACTTTGAGCAATGATGGAGCTATAGCCTACTTGACTTTTCATAGGAGCTTATAAAATAAAACAGCTCCTTGGACAAAATGAAATGTAATATTGTAGTAATTATAAACAAAGGATTATTTTAGATTAGATTAACATTTGAGGGCGGCAATTGTATTCATAATGTCAAAATACAACCGACTATGTTACTTGAAAGCATTATAGCCTACAATTCCTGCCAAACTTACAGATAGTAGTGTTATACAGTAAATCCATGGTAATGTTGCTGATCTGTGGACACTGGATAGTACATTCATGGCACAATGTTTGTTCCTGGTTTCCACGTCAGCGCTGTTTGATCCGTTAATAACGGAGAAATGTGAATGTTTCTCACTAGACCTCGCAGCGATGTTATTACTTCAGTGGCGAATTCAAATGTTTTCTGGATTTGGCTGTGTAGTAACAGTGCTGATGATGAAGATCGGCTCGCGCTGCATTGGTCCAAACTGATAAACGGTCCGACATCCAAACAAACAACCACTCAATAACGAGTAGCTCAGGTTTCGTTCCGCTTACATTATATTTGCCATTTGATGTTGGGCAATGTTGTGGTCACGCCAACGTCTACATTATGAACGCGCTTGACATGTGCGACGCGCCTATATTTGAATAATGAAATGTTGGTCGGCTGCAGAAGACAACTGGTCATACAAACGAACTAAAAACCTCATACGGTAATCAAATACGCGTATCGTTACACCCCTAATATATATATATATATATATATATATATATAAAAGGCTTAACTTGCATATGAGTGTTGCATCAAAAAGCAAATAAAACTCATTTTAATTGCTATACCGTCTCACACTGGATACAGTAACAGATGTGTGTTCAGTATCTAACACGCACTTTTATGCGTCCTGGTTCAAACAGCTCACTTCCTAATTTCTGTGAAGACACCAAGTTAGTACATCCAACAATTAAAAAAACAGTCCGGAATGGTAATGGCAACACAGGGTTAGCTGATCATTAAAAAATGCTAAAACATGACATAACATAAGAGGTTTTATCGCTGAAAATCATTAAAAGAAAAGTTGGAATGGTAATAATTCAACTGTGCACTGATTCAACTTGGCGAGATGAGCTCTATACAGCATCCCTAGAAAAGCAGCATTCAAGGTCAAAGTAAAAACTGGGCCAATCACATATACTACAGCACAATCAATATAATGGAGGTCTGAGGGTATCCGATAATCCTAGCAGCCGCAGGTACGGACAGAGCTGCAGGCTGTGAGAAGCTCTAATGTGCTTTGTGCAGAGTATCTGACTTGGCTAAGTAAGAAAAATCAGGACATTTGCTTTACTTACAGATTAACCATGTTACATTGTTAGCCTTAGGTCATGATAAATGCATCATTTTGAAATCTCTTTAAAATAGCTCAGAATTTATTACCTCCTGACAGATACTTAATCTGATGAACCTTATGCAATGAGTCGCCAGCTTTAAATTGTCTCACAGTGCATCCTGCAGTCTGGATTCACATGATTAAATTATCACTTCTAAGGCTGGAGACACTGGCTTAGTGGCGTGGAGCGTGGGTTTCTGTTCGTGTCACCTGCATTTCTTTGCAGATCTCGTGCTCTAAACGTGTTCCGAATCCACTGTTCTGCTCTGGGGTCGGCTATTGCGCCGGCGCGTCGAGCTCACGATTTTCTTATCAGTGCAAGAAGAGATCTCAAAATACTCAGTTTATTTTGATTTTACATGTAAGTGTTGTAACATCATTAGATCCTGTTAAGTGTATTTTTTGCGTGTACTCACAATAAAAGACAGTAGCTTTGCTTTTCAAGTATCAAGTATCCTATACACTGAGTTTCAGTTAATTTGTGACGTGCTCCAGTTCTTGCAGATGAAGACTGATAAACTTTCTACTTTCAAAGTGATTTTTGTGCACTTTCAAGTGCCGTGAGTTATAGTGAGTTTGAGTTGCCGATCTTGGCAGCAATTATCTTGTCGAAAAAATGCATTGTGAGCTTCTGGCATTGAGTGTGGTACATAAGTAGGTACACTTTCCGATCTTTTCCACATATTTTCTATCTATCTGGGTCTGGAATGCTAACACACACACTAGCCTTACATGCGACGTGCCACGTCTCGCTGGGCAACCGTGTAAACTAATATTTGTGTTTTCCCGCCACAACCAATCATGCTGCATGCTTTTTACTTCACTGACGTTGACGATATTAGCCCAGAGAATGTCTAATTGAAGAGAATTGGCACTGGCTGGTTACTTCCGGTTTCTGGACTGGCTGCAGTAACACGTCTCTGTCCATGCGGGGGCGCTCGTGGTCGAATCTGCAGAATGAATGGAGTCTCTGGGTTTCACCCCAGAAATCCACTTTTCATGTAATTTTTTGTTAAAGCAATTTGAAAGTTGCATTCAAAAGGGAGGGCTAAGATAATACACTGAGCTGAAAATTGCATTCTTAAGTTCACTGATCTGTTTTAAAAAATTCGTTCAAAATGTGATGGCATCACACAATACCAGAATGCTAAGCGGTTCGGCCAACAGACAGCCTAACCTGTAGAAATCGAAGGACATAAGTACTCGTGTCATTCTGACTTTTGCCCTATAATCTATATTGAACTTGCAGAATCAACAAAAAAAATCTATGTTGACTCAACGACAAGCAGGAGAAAGAGACACATTTAGCTCCATAGGCTTCCATTCATTCTGCATTTGCCCGGACCACCTCCAGTGGAGTTGTAATGGAACTGCAACCAAGAGGCAGATACAACAGGGCTAGATAGGAAGTGCCAAGAGCTATCCGTTAGATCGGGCTCTGATTAGCCCCTGAGGTATCGAAATCTAAGTACCTCGAAGAACAAGTCCTGTCAACAAACAAGTCTTACGACAAAATGCGGGACAAGTTACATACAGACATTTGTATGAATGAATAAGCAGCAGCAGATGAGATGCATAGTGTGCTTCAACTTACAGGCAAGCACCAATAATAAAAAGCCAAATGCTATAGAACTCAACCCTTAGGGTAAAACAAAGATGAAAGATACAGTTGAAAAGTTCAGACACAAAAGTGACAATGTGTTCTGGGATCCAGTCCAATCAAGAACAAAAAAAAAGAAGAAGAGGATGTCAGTTCATTGTTGATAATTGCAGTGTGTAATAGGGAAAACGGGAACGAATGATGAGTGGAGCTGCAAAAACACAGAGACTGACTCATGCTACTTCACCAACAGATGACTAATGGATTTTGCATTAATCGATCAGCATCCCAGATGTATTTCCAGTCAAGGGGAAAATGAAAAAAAAAAATAGGTGATTTCATCCTGAGAGACCGAGGGAGCAAGAAGAGAAAAATATATAGAATGAAACCACCCATCTTCTCTATCTATATATAAAAAGCCTTGTAGGTAACAGAGCATGTGAGCCCTAGATAGCAGATTTGGAAGATCAATGCTTACTTAAGTCCCTGAGCTCAGAGACAACCACCTTAGAGACAGCTTGGAGAAACAAAGGGAGAACAAAAACTCAAAACACAATAACCCATTACTCCAAAAATAAGACACCAGAATTGAGGATGAGAACACTTTTGCAAAAAAAAAAAAAAATAAACATGAAACGACATGGTTCCTGATCTGATGTGTTGGTTCTCTCTTTAGCAGGTCTACGCCACTCCTGACTCCTTTGTATGAAAAATCTTTCAACAGCTAGTCGAAGCAAATTTGATGAGCAAACCCTCTTGCCACAAGAGAGAATCATCGTAACATTATAGTTTGTGCTGTGTTGTATATGATAAAATCAAAAGATTTGTGGATCTGAGCTTGACTGAATAAGCATGCTCCAATTAGGAATGTTAAAAATTTAATTAAGTGCTGTGCTAATCTCTTAAAGCCTTCTCTCAACATTTTTTAACGTAAAAGCATCCATTTCAAAGCAGCAAATAAAATTAAAGTATATTCTGCTACATCAAGAGCAACACTGTTAGTAAACACTCCTCTAGCGGCTTCAAGCTTCATTAGGCACCTGCTTCAGTCAACACAAAAACTACAGATACAATCAAATTGTACTGAGATCAGCAGTTGTAAGATGTTTATTTTGTTGTCCATCAGCAGGGAAAAAACATCCACTAGCAGCCAAATGCAGGTATTCAGGTATAAATTTAAAATGTTAAAGGCACCTAATTGGTTTCAGCCAGCAAATAGTATTAATAATAAAATAGAAAATGATACATACAGAACAGAGGTCATGGAAAGGTAACCTAGCACAATGCGATATTGGCTCGCTGCTTATATGCCCTGAAAACTTTTTGACTATCTGACATTTTCCGTTATCTAGCATTGTAACAAGCCTCCGCTATCTTGCCTTCTTGGGTTTTCCAGATGACTAGAGCATAAATCCCCCAAACGGAGCTATTTCTATGAAAAGTACAATTTCTGTCCAGTGTTTTACTCCATCTTCCCAACCTGGCAACCATGCACACGCTCTCTGTGCTACAAAAAACACAGATTATCTGACAACACAGACAAAATTTAAGTTTAGCGATGTCCATGGAGAAATTCAGCTCGAAATGCAAGTGCAATACAACCAGTTTCTGTTTCATCACTGAGACTGTGTCTGTGATTTGCTAAATTTGCGAGTGAACCTTCTGACAAACTGTATTAAATCCAAACATAAATCTCTCATCCACATTTATTGCTGACCATGGCCTTTATTACCTCATGTCTATTGATATTTAATAAAATTATACTACAAAATAATACTATGTAATGAAGTGTGTGTGTGTCTTATTCTCTTAGTAACAATTGGTATATTAATCAGTAATTGTATTAATCTTGATTATTTTGCTGAAAAATTAGTTTTAACCAATTTCTAAATCATTCTCTAAATTGCTAGGTTAAATTCTATATCAATCTGTGTGGCAAGTAGAGGAAAAAACGTTAATTTTCCACCCTGTCCACGTAGGAAATAAACTATCCATTACCTATGAGTACAGGTTGCATTTGCTAGTACACAAACAAGTCTCAAAAGAAACATGGACACCCAGTGCTCAAACACAGCTGGTGCCATTGGACATCTACTTCCCACCCCCTCCCCCTTTTACAATATCTCTATGGCAACATTTCAGTTCATGCATGTCATTTGAATTTATTATTTCACTAACTGATTGTTTAAAGTGTTAAATGCAACAGACCAAAAACAGTTAGACTAATGGTTTGCATCCTATTCTGGAAGGAGACTAACCATTCAAAGTGCAAATAAATGAAGGATAGCTAATGATCACTTGCTACCCTTAACCTCGTTATTTTTAGAGACACTGATCTGAATTATTTAATAAGTCCAATAAGAAAAAAAATGCATTGCTTCAACACTTCAGACACTTCAAATCAGCGTGCTATTTCCCATTCGCTTTTGGTGCTGACCTGACTCAACACAGCAACAAACGTTCAAACTTGTGAAAGACTCTCTGAGGTCAGTAGCTCAGCTTTGTTTGGACGTACAAATATAATCTGATTGAATCGTGGATTACGGTCTCTTCGACACAGTTCAATCACACAACGGATTTGTCAACAACTTGCAGCTATTGCGCTTTTGTCTGATAAAACTGTGGAGAAGTCGCAGAGGGTGATGGAACTGCTGTTCCAATCCTACTCACAATATAGTCCTCTATCACTCACCACAAAATAACTATGTGTTTTTTTTACACAACAGAGTAAAAGGTTACCAAAATTTTCAAAATCAAGCATTTTAAATCAATGCATTTTAAACCAAAGCCTGATCTTTCTGTAGCTTCCATTCAGCAATTAAAGGATATTTTAAAAATGTAAGCCATGCCTAAAGTCTGTAAAGGACTTCATAACACTTCAATGCAACCTTTTCCTTGAATTATAAAATGTACTATCTATAAACCATAAGCTCTTCTGTCTTCTGGCACCCTCGCTGAAAAAGTGCACAACTTTCACTGCTATTCTACCCTTTTGTCTTTGAGAAAAGTACTTTAACGCCAGATGCAATAGTCTGTCCCGATGCAATGGGCAAGACATTTTTTTTTCTAAATGACAATGCTCACAAGACACAATCCCTTCAATTAGAGAGAGGCTAATTCTCAGCTTAGTCTCAGTTGTGATGCTGAATGACTATTATCCACTCATACAACTTATTAGCTGGCTATTTCTGCCTGGATTAGAGAAACTGGCCCAAAAAAGTGAAATCCAACGGTCCATTGACTTACATCAAAGTTGTTGAGGGCGTAGGCTAGCTCTCCTTCCACCTGCAGTCTGGGAGAAGCTGGAGTCCTCGCTGCTGGTAGCCTGGGCTGCATTAGATATGCCGGAGACAGCGTGCTGCAGCTGCTTGTAGATGAGGTCCCGGTTGGCCTTGTACGCGGCCACGTCTGGATGCTGCAGGCAGGCACGTGAAGCTGTGTACAGCATGGGAACGTTCCTCTGAAGGACGCCGTGAGCTGCTGCCATTTGGTCTTTGTGATGGACGTCCTTGAGTTCCTGTCATACAAAGAGGGGGAAGGAGGAAAATTTAGGGGTGATGTTGCAGCTCTGTCATATTAAGGACATTGAAGCACTCTGAAAGAGCAAAGCATGCCCCAAGGGCCAACACATGCTCATAATCAGATCATGAACGTACACTTTGGCAAATCTGCAGCATTGAAATGTGCCATATGACATTGGAGACATTGGCTGTTTTGGTCATTTTTGTCTACATTTTGAATAGAGGTCTATGTAAAAATGAGTCAGATGGACTCTTTTTTTGCATTTCATGACTTAAGTGCCACATTTTTAAGACATTGTGTCAAGTTGTGTCAAAAATAAACGGCCTGCACCATTCACACTTGTCTAGCTGTTTGAAAGGGAATGCGTCCTGTGTGAACGCCCTCTAATCTCTAAAGTGTTGCTGTTGTTGCCCCATACTAAGTCAGTGTAGAAGTGTTGACACAAATTGCTGTTTGTCAGTATACAAGTTACAGCCCCCAAAAACCAACAACAAAACACTTTATGGCAGGTTTGTATAGTCTGGGAAGTCACCACTAGGAGAGAGAGGAAAAAAAAAAATCCATGGACACAGATCTGCAATTTGTCCCCAATTTGAGTATAGTTTACAGAATTGTTATCAATTTGAAAAAGTTGAAGAAGGGGGGATAAAAGAGGATCCATTTTGGTTTTTCATGATCGATCATTGCTGTCAAACCTGATATACCTAATAGGGTTGGTATACCAGTACTGGAAAAATACATTTTATTATTTTAAATGGTATGACGATTTTGCTCATTTCGTTAATTGATTTGCTGCTGTTACGAGGTCACCGCTAAGTGGCAGTGTGTTACCCAAACTGACCTTTGCAAATGTGGAACAAAATGGATAAAGCAGTTGAAACTCAATCAACATGCCCAAAACTAACAGCTGGCTTGTGAGTGTGTTGTTGGTATGAACGTAAAGTAAACTGTCTCTCAAAGAGCACAATACTGTACTGAATGATATAAAATCGCTTGGATATTCAAATAGGCAAGGTTTGAAAAGACGTGGGCATGTCAGTTTTCCATCAGCTGTCCCAAAACGCAACAGAAAGTGTTGTATCGCAGTGCGCATGATTCACAAAATAACATAGAAGGGCTTAGTATAGCATGAGAGGGGAAATCACAATGAATAAATAAAATGAACAGCTCAACACTATATTTGAACTGAGAAATAATTAGCATTGTCAATATACTATAATCTCTCTCATATAGAGAAACACTGTTCATTCTATTAATCGTGAGCTCACCTGGAAAATTCATCCTGAAATCCATCACTGTCGACTACCACTAACCTGATAAGCCCCCCAAAAAATCCCAAAGACCCAATTCTCATTTCATTTAAATGCATTTTATCACTAACTGCTCTAATCCAGTTGTGCTTCCCCTTCCCAGACCAGTACTAAGATGATTGTTTGTGGTTATATGCCTAAAATCATCAACCAGAGCTACATGGCTGCTCATTGCACGGAGGGATTCATTGTAGGCGGAGGAAGTGATGCTATTTAATAGTCAGTATCCTAGTGGTGTAAGAAAATATAAATACAGGTAAATCACAATCTCATGTTTGGCGATTCTGAATAAATTCTAATAACACTATCAATGTGTATTTGTTTACATTAGGGATGCAAATTATTGATCAATTCATTAATCGTTAGTTGATCAACCTTATCCATCATTAACTGATAAGCGGCTATTTTCCTGAGAATGTAAATTTCTCATGACATCAAGTGTCTAAAATAAAAAGCAAAATATTGCTTATATATGGAATAAAAATGCATATTATATTGCTCAGTTGATGTTTTATAGTAACAGTAGGGATACGGTACAGATAATGGCATTTATGTAGTTAACAAATTATGCACACAAAATTTAAATACATAAAAAATGTTGCACTGGTGTGAAACATTAAGCAACATAAAATACATTTTAAATAAAAATCTATATGGGTAGGCTTAGCCTACACTATATTAAGCCTACATATAATAATCTATCTGGTAAACAACTGGTAAAAACATTAGCAGCCAGCAACACTTATAATCCCCCTTGCTCTGAGAAAAGGAAAAAGTAAAATTACTAGACCTGAAACTTCAAATATAGAACTGAACACAACTTAATATCAATACATTTTATTTTTTATTTAAAATCGTATTTGATTGCAGAGTGCCGTAGCGCATTTGCAACCGTTACAATCTCTTCTCTCCCTCCCTCATGGAACACCACTGCACAACCACTCCACTGCTGTTAATGTTTGAGACCCAGCTTTAAAGGGATACTCCACCCAAAAATATATTGTGTAATTTACTCACCCTCAAGTTGTTGCAAACCTGTATAAGTTTCTATCGTCTCATGAACACAAAAGGAAGATATTTTGAAGAATGTTTGGAACTTTGGCACCATTGACTTCCATAGTATTTTTTTTCCTACTATGGAAGTCAATGGTGCCAAACAACTATTTGGCAGATACTTTCAACTGTTTGAAAGCCTCTGATCATAGTGATGTGGATATGTTTGCACGAGCTCTGCAATTTAGAACTCCAGTCACGTCACGTTTATTTCTATAGCACTTTCTACAATAAATTGATTTAAAGCAAGCAGCTTTACAGTATTAAATAAAAAAGTGGACTATGCACACTTTCTGTAATATAAAACTGTTAACCTTTAAACCATGATCCAAGAAAAAGAAATTTCACATATATTGTGTAATTATGATAGCTCAGTTCACAACGACAAACACACAGATCACTTTGGTCTTGTCAATGGGACCATTCGGCAACTATTTAAAAGTAAACTTTCCATTCAGAATCTTATTGGCATCCATTTCGGCGTTTCACGCTCATCATCCACTCAAAACGTAACGTAAACCTACTATCTGGCAGCTCGCAACAAGTGGAATGAAAATAGAACAGAAACTCTCAGTGGTGGTGTTCATTTTGAATCAGAGTCGGACAATACTGCTAACAGCACCAGAGAATATAAGCTGTATGGAGATAGAACAAGTGTAGTATCGTTTAATTGTGGTTATAGCTTATTTGTCTTGCTTTTATCCACTATTAGCACAAGCCAGCTGTAGTGGACCCCATCACTACCATAAGGCACTTAATAAAATGTAATGAGTTTTATGAAGTTTATTATACTTGACAAAGAGGAAGCGTCCATTTTACTACAGAAAATCACAGGAGGAGCTGAATAAACAGCACAAGAAGAGTGAATTAAAGTCTCATCCATAAACATACACAGCGAATTACACAAAAACACTCCTTACAACTACCAGTAAACAAATACATGCAGACCTTTCCAGGGGGCGCTTAATAAACGGGTAAGCTTTATAACCGTAAAACTATTCTGATGAACTGTAATAAAGTGTGTGCTCTAACATTAACATTCATTATAGGGTGGTTGTGTACACACACACTGCCAACATACATTTTGTGCTCAAACACCATTTAAACAATCTATAGCATTACTGTAAATAATGTCTGTGGTATTACTTATGGGAAAAAACACTGACATCAACAGTGAGCTTAATTATTAGTAATAACGCCTGAATGACAAAAATAGTAATCAGTATCGGCTTCAACTAAATAGTTTTGTTCAGGTTTTTTTGTTATGTTCACTTTTTTATTATTAGATCATACATATTTTTTTATTTTATAATTATTTTTTTTTATCTAAAGAATTATTAGGAACACAGTACTAATACTAGTACTAGTCAGTACTAGTCAGATCTGCCTTTATTCTATGTGGCATTGATTCAACAAGGTGCTGAAAGCATTCTTTAGAAATGTTGGCCCATATTGACAAGATAGCATCTTGCAGTTGATGGAGATTTGTGGGATCCAGGGCACAAAGCTCCCGTTCTACCACACTCCCTATATATATATATAGCGCGATAAAATTGATGCCGTTAAAACAGGTTTGAGTTAACGGCGTTAATAACATGTTTAACTGACAGCCCATATATTTTACCACGCGATTAACAGTCTTTTTGGCCTAGTAAACTTTGTAGTTTTTTTCACTTGCTTATGCAACAGGACGCGGCATGCGCGCCGCTGCGTCATGAAACCCATTCATTTCAATGGCTTGCGCCATGCGAGGATGTTTTGTTGCTTCATTGTTTACTTTTAAAAGTTGCCAAATGGTTCAACTGACAAGACCAAAGTGATCTGTGTGTTTTGTCGTTGTGAACTGAACTAATCCACTTTCCTATATTGATAAGCGCATTAAAATGAAAAGAAAAAAAAATATAATAATGGGACAAAAAAGGAAATCAAGAGATAATTAAATTAGATAAAAATGTGTGATTAATCGTGAGTTAACTATAACATTAATGCGATTAAATATTTTAATCGTTTGACAGCACTAATATATATATTGCAATATATCATATCGTAATCCCTGTATCGTTACATGTATCGTAGTGCCAAGATTTTTGGTGATACACAGCCCTAGTACATCCAAATAAAATTAGATCCCTTTACAATGGGTGCGAGGAGTGGATCCATTTTACCTGCTGCCTCTTGGCCGCCATCACATTCAGTCTGTCCACCTCCGGTTTCAGAGCTTTTGTACTGAATAATCCAGGTCCTGCTCAGTGCCGGCATTACGCACCTTCACCAGGTTCTCCTCCACCTTTGGAGTCAAGTACAATACATGTTAAAGAAAAGAAGCCTTAAATGTCGCTCATTACATTTATTTTAGACCATATATTAAATACGACATCTGAAATTCATATTTATTTTTATCCTGCTGGCTTTGTATTCGTTACTCATCATAAAACTATTTTAAGGTCCTTTAGGTGACATGAATATTTATTTTCAGATTTGATACCTTTTATTAAAAGAGAGAACAGAAAGGACTGGCAGACATCAATATGAAATTACAGTACTGAAAAATGATAAGTGACATAACCAGTGAGCCAGAAAATGCCCCCTACATTCAATTGTGATCACTGCACCTCACTCAACCACAACAGTAAAAGCGAAAAGAAAAATGCCAAATAATTATAATAATGTCCAACTCTATCATGATTTCCCCTTTCAGTTTATTCTAATTAATTCAACAAAATGGATTAGACAGATCATTAAATTAGTCAAAATAAGACAAAAGAAATAATTTCATGGTCACACAAGCATACTCAAAATGCTTCATTTGATCATTCAAGCTGAACTTCCAGAACAATTCAATGAAAAAAAAGCAAGAAAAACAGTGTCTACTCTTTCACAAGGCAGCTTCTTCTACTTGCAAACACGTCCATCATAAACCTTGTGCAAAAAAGCACTGGCATAAAAATCTAATTGTAACACCAAAAAAATTATAATAATAAAATAAATTACAATCCAACTTTATCATACATTTCCAATGAAATCTCAGAGGGATGTTTTTCACAGCCCTGCCAGCATGGTGATTAATTCAATTTGTGAATAAATTAATTTGTAAGAAGACCTCTCTACAAAACTTAAGACACTACACAGTGCCATTCAATAGCATATTGCTTGCAGAAACAGAAAGTAAATGTAATCTAGTTTGTACCAACAACATATAGACTAAATGCAAACAAATCTAATTTAAAATCTAGGCGTTTAAGACAAAGTGAAGTCTACAATAAGGCTTGCAACATGCAGCGTTTTCTTTTTATATGAAGTGTTTTTTTATTCACACACAGTAACAGTGTTTGCTGTGCATGTAATTACGGCTGGAGGAAGTTCAATAAGAGTTGGGCAATAAAGCCTGAGGGCAATAAAAGTACTGACACCAGCGCAGATGATGAAGGGGTAAATAGGACAAAACTCAGGTGTCTTTGTTTATCCTTTACTCAGCCTTCGGGCCAAAGCCAGTTCCCTATGGTACTCCCTTCGGCTTTAACTTTTTCCTCAGAATCAGAGACTGACGAGGGCTAGAAATAATAAAGGGGGTTATAAAAAGAAATACAGCCAGTTCCATTTGTGACTGGATTCTGCTATTTTGTTAACATATTACGCATTGGAGCTTGGACAGTATTTATTTGAAACAAAAATTGATTACATCATTATAAATGTCTTTACTGTCACTTTTGAGCAATTTAATACATACTTGAAGATAGGCAAGTGCCAGTATAAAATTTTCATCCTGTGGTTAATTGAGCTTTTATCATTGTATACGGTATTATCGCAATATTTTAATTGTTCAACAACTTGCATCACAATGAGTAATGGTGATTTTAAAAAAATATGGAAACTAAACAAAATTTTATTAAGTTTACTAACATGTTACAATGTTTACATGGTACAATGACTAGTAAGCTACTGTTTGTATAACTCAAATTCTTGGATTTAATTTCAATCTGAAGATCTGCAGATTTGAATGCCAGTTTAGAGTCAGTTGTGGAGGATTTCTGTTCATCTCAGACTCCAGCCGACCAAAGTTACGCCCTCCAATGTAGAATTTTAAATTTAGTAACCCAAAGATGAGAACGAGGACGATGTTCCAGAAGGAATCACCCCATATTTTTATGAGCCTCCCATGAACCAAGATGAGGCAGCTGATAGTCAAGTTCACCCTTGCACAGACATAAACTCGCTGTTATTCCTCCTCCTTCAAATGCAGGAATTCGAAGTCAGCGGGCACGCAGACGAGGTTGTTTAGGGATAGGAAAGAGGATGTGAGGAAGGCAACTAAAAATGCACCTAAACACCATATTTACTGGCTGTAAGTGACGCTTTTGTGAGACGGGCCAAAACGAGACAGACCCCAATAGTCACGCCCTCTTGTAATAGTTTTTGACCAGAAGAGAAGTCGTTTCGAAGGGGAGGGAAGGGTAACGTATTTGATTAAAGATTATAAGGGCACATGAATAAAAAAAATAATGAAGTGAACAGATAAATCATTTATAATAAACACTACAATATTACATACAGAAACACGAATAAAATTTGATTTCATGACGACTTTAAGTGGTTGATGGAAATGAAGCTAATGCGCGTTCTAAAAGTCTAAATTCAATCTATTATTTTTCACAGTATTTTGAAGTGCCCGAGAATAACATGCATATTAATTACCACAATTTATCGCATTACCAAATACGGCACGTTTACTTGCAGAATAAAAATGTGAATTTCTTTATTAAAAAAATAAATAAATAAATACTGAACCTAAACTTTTTAAACAGTAGTGTTTATGAGATGGCAGTGGGCGATATGAGCAAAAATTCATATGACAATATTTTTCACTGCCTGTACGATATCGATATTATATTGCGATATGAGGGGAAAAAATTGGAATCACATTTCAGTACACCTTACATAAATTACAGGCAAAATATGTATTTTAACCCTATAATTAGAAAAAAGCGAGCGATCGATTGAACTAGACATAGACCTGAAAAATCTTTTTTTTTATTGTGCATAGTTTTTTGACGTAACTTGAGGAAGGCAACACAAAAACTGCAAAAAAAAAAAATGATTTATGAATATCTAGCAGTATTCTTGAGTATCGCAAAATCCATATGATGGTACAACATAATACCGGTAGTCACTTTCATACAGGTATAGCGCCTAGCCCTAATATGAGATTAAGAAAACAATGATATTTTGTTTCACTTATAGGTGAAAACTTTAAGAGAGTAGAAATGTGTCGATGTCTCACCAGTTTGAGCTGAAGCAGAAGCTGGTACACATCAGCCATGTCTGCCAGAACAAGCAGATGAGTGACAGCAGAGAAGAAGGGCACGTGCAGCACGGACCATATTGCCTCTCTTAACTGAAGAACAGGGATCCTCTGCAAACTCTCCTGAGGCCATCTTCATGGATTCTCCTACAGAAAAAGATTCATACAGTGTCACATAATTCGTTTTAATTTGTCCTTTCATAGCCCTCATGATGCAAGAGCAGCAAGGTCAAGGAAATGATAATTTCCCAATGTGGAAGACATAACTCAACATCTGACGATGCAATTACTTCCAAAGCTACCCTTTGAAACGCTAAAGTCTAGGACCTAATCATTGTCTGTTATTTGATTAAATTTAGCCTCTATTAATTGACAGTGATAATGCAGCCCAAGGTCGTTTGCGAGACAACATGAACACACTATAGCAGGGTATATACAGCAATCCTTAAGTTAAATTTACTACTTTTTAATACCTTTTTTACTACCTTCAGCATTTTTTTAAAACCATCACGACACTGAATTGCAAGTGTTAACCAGCGACCTTTCTATTACACAGATTTTGACATTTATAACATACAAAAATGAATAGATTTAGAGCACGCATTCCATTTTTATGTTTAGTGGATTGCATTTGCGACCGAAGTGCATTAGCTCCCATCCAGTTGACATTGATGTTTTTTTACACACCAAACAAAAGAGGGAATGCATTGACATCACTTTCCCGTCGGTACAACCCCCCTCAACCTGACTGAGTGGCAAAAGATCTGCTGCGTGACTGGATTTAATAGGTGAAACTGCGAAAATGCGACTAAAACGAACAATTTGATCAATTTAAACTAAATGTTGGACTCAATATAGTGTTCCTAACAACTTACTAAAGATCCAGTGATCCATGGATATTGACATGCAGCCAGCAATCGTGTCGCCTGACATTTATGTTTGCCTGATTTCAATACCAGGGAAATAAAAGCAATATATAGACCTACATAGGCTAAAGCAAATTTGCCTGTGAACGCTTTTATATAAATACAATATAGGTAGGTCCGTGTAAATCCGTGTGATCACTTATATCAGGGTTATATAGCCTCTATATATCGTCATATCGTCCAGCCACTGAATATGACGTCAGCATCAAACATAGACAGAGATGAGAGATCTTTGATTGTGCCCAGATAAGCTAAAGCCCATATTTAAACAGACTAACGCAAACACAGAATAGGACACCTGATAGTCTGAAAAAATAATACCTAATTTTCCAAAATTAATACCATAGACTAATAGACTAAATTTAACACTTTTAATGGCCTTAAATTTGACAATTTTGATTTATCACTTTTTAATACTTTTTAAAACCCCGTGGACACCCTGCTATAGCACGACACACAGATGTTGCTACAGAGGCTCTATAATGGCAACATGGCCACACAAAACCAATAAACACTGAGCTTAAATGTTGGCGTGGGATTGTGGGTATTGCATAATTTTAATAATTCCTGCAGGTCTCACACTTATAATGCGGAAAATTCCCCTGCAAACATTTATTCACTTTAGCATGTAGATTGAGTAAATTAATCAACACATAAAAAAAAATTTAATCTTTCAACGAGACAATTTCACAAACGACAGGAGTGACTGATCGATGCTGCCTTCTCTCTCTCTCTCAAAATAGCTTGCAAAAAAGCAAGTGTCAAGCGCCAGCAGTGAATCGTAACCAAAGTTTATAATTTTCACATCCTAAAGTCTTATCAGCTTAAACATTCACGCGATGTTGCGCGGTTTCTGAGAGATGTTTTTCTCTGCACACATACATACAGTAAAGCCGCCTCACAAACAGCTCGTGGGTAACAAGTTATTTTTCACAGATTATGTCGCTTTAACGGGGAAAAAAACACAATTGTCAAAAATCCGGTCTTGGTTAGCAGTATACTCAAACACAGTCGGTTATGTCTTAAGCATAAAACGCTGAAAGTATAATGAAAAGGTAATGGATCACTAGCTCTAAAAGTGACAGCAGCCATATGCGTCTGTCAATGTTGTCGCCAAAACAAAAGACAGCTTTAATTGTAAGGAATCAGAATTAATAGCCTATGTACTTAATTTAGTCAGGACTAGGGCATCAACAAATGATTATTTTGATAATCAATTAATCGGATGATTTTTTTTTTAATAAATTCAATTACAATTTTTGTTTATTATAACTAAATCCCCTAAATCAGGGTATTTGTGTGTAAAAGCGTACTTTAAAACGTGCAAAAGCGACCACATTGAGTTTTACTAATATCAATATTTGCATTATTTTTAATGATAATCAACCAATTACCAGTAAATGTGATGCAAGCAGACCAACTAATCGATAACATTCGTTCGACAGCGATTTTCATAATCGATTATCATTGATTTTATCGTTGTTGCGGCCCTAGTCAGCACTAAAAGACTATCAGTGTTATTTTACATGCGAGTACTTTATTACTATTGGACCTACCCAAAAACGTCTCTTTATTTGGATCTATTATTCTACTATAAATTTTTGCAACTTTTTCTGCCCCTACATAATGAGCTGTGAAACTTAATCCAAGAATTCAAGCAATAGGTCTGAATCAGCCACCCCACGGCCTGTCATAAGAGCAGACCCAACCACTAAACACAAGAACAACTAACAAGGTGAAATATAGAGCTAATCACCAGAGCAGCGGGTGTTCATGTTCGAGGATAAATGCCAGTGGTTAGGGGTGACGGGTTAATTGCATTAGGATGTCATTTTGTGACATGCTAGATCGAAAGGAAATTCAGAAGCAGTGAAACACTGGTGAAAGCAAATGCGCGATTCATGTCTGCTCATAGCCAGAGCTCTTTGACACGTGCTAGCACACCAAAGGAGTTTCTTCAGTGAAGGTCGAGTCCCCGGGATAACACTGATGTCTTATCTGATGTGCCTGCGAAAGGGTCATCGCTTGCTTCACATCCCAGTTGGCTCATGTTGAAACCTTTTCAATGCGTTAAAGCAGAGCATTTTAACAGCAGATTAAAATATCAAACTGAATGTGCGCAGTCATACAACTACAAGCCTCACATTCAACAGAGTCCAATGGTTGTTTTTCAAATGTGTCGGCAAATGAAACGGAACACTATCATGCAGATCTCCGCATCCCACTCAAGTCAAGCATTAAAATAAAGCTTGCAATGAAAGCAGCCAAGAGCACAAGTAATGGTCAAGTTCATAACTTGCCTGAACTGAAAATGACTCAATGAAAAGAGGAAAATAAATTTGAGGAGGCACTGAGTAAGTGCTCAGGAGGGGGTCTCATTCTTTCCTTTGTTGATGTTTGGAAAAATGTGAAGTGTTCCCTGATAACAGGAAGCAAGTCTCACAGAATGATGGCTAGGCCTGTCAGGATAAATTTTACTGGGCGATAAATCGGCAAAGAAATTATTGCGATAAACGATAATATTGTCGTTCTGAGAGCATTTACATCTGAAATAATGATAATAGCATAATAATGCAGGTACACCTTTTCAAAGATCAATAAACTTTTATTTCTAAAGACTATTTAACACTCAAAATTAAAAAAAAATAAATATCCACAATAAATAAACAAAACCAAAAGCAAAAGCAATGGACTCTCAGTCTCTGTTGTTAACAAAAAAATGCACTTGAATAAATAACAAAACAAACTATAAAATGGATGTAAACAAAACCCAGCCTAACCCTATGATAAATTATTTGTTATTAAAGCATTAGCACACAAAGCACTGTTAATTTTACATAAAAGCTGTGTTCATGCTTTGGCATGACTGAATTCATGCAAACTGCGCTCCCTAAATAATTCCTAAAAAGCTGACGGTTCATCACTATCTCACACATCTCTGTTATTATCATTGAAGCTGACGGCACAATCAATCTTTCATAATATCCACACTTTGTTATAATTACAGGATTTGTCAGCATACAGAACTCAGCACTGAACAAAAAGTCAGTTTTGAGCAGTGAGGGGGGGGGTTCTATCTTACATGCTTCTGATTGGCCATTGCATTAAAAAAACATGTCTGCTTGGCTACATCACTCAATGCTGCCAAACATGTTATGAATAGAAAGTCTGGATTTTAAATCGTTTCCATTTTGTTTTAGTTGTTCTTGTTGCTTTTCTGCAAATGATGAATAAAAATTTATTCGTTTTTATGTTTTATTCATTGTTATTTCTAGTTTGCGGGAGTCCTGCAAATTGTTTTATTCTCCCACAACCCGCACACACAGAGCGAGACCATTAGCGCCCACGTTCGCACTCGGCCATCAATATCTGGTGCTGCGCGGCACTTCATTGTGTTGGGAGTGCACGTCTACCAATATTTCCCGGCCCAAGGATAGTGTCGGAAAATATCAGTTTAGATCACTCCTCTTACGCTCACGAAACGAAAGTTGTTCCGAGTCGTCGGTTCAAAGAGAAGGACGAGAGGAAAACAAACAAGCATACAATGGGAATTCTTGCGGCCAGAAAAATTAAAATCAAACTCTTTTTTTTATTGTGCGATTGAATTTGATTTATTGACCATCACAACATGCCTAATAATGCCAATTTAGAAAAAAGATTTTCTGGGTTATTGCGCAAGTGATCTGCGCAATATGTCGATGTCAATGTCGATTTGGTTTCCACAGACGCTGAATGATAGCTTAAAAACCCTTTCTATTTTTACATCACTTAAAAATAATAATTTGTCTGACAATAGACCACACAAAAAGCCCAGAGAACTAAGGACACAGAGACTTGTCATTCCTTCCAGAGGGCGCAATCAATAAGACTATTTTTCACGGGCCTGATAGTGATCAGTGCACCCATAATAAACTCACACATCCATCACTTATAAGGTAGCGCTCGTGAGAGGACCACAGTGGCTTGTGATGAAATGTTGAAAGTGGACGTCTAAAGGCGGCACAATGAGCATCCAGATACCTTGCAGGGAAGGCAGAGAGCATTCTCATTCCCAGCATCCTTCATCGCCCCAGTGAAAAGGTGCTAAGCAATCCAAATCGGTTTCTATGATAAATAAGACAAATTCCACCCAGAAGACATGCTAATGTTGCACATACACATTAGGGGTGGGGAAAAAATCGATTCTTCGAATGCATCGCGATGCGGACGATCCTGAATCGATTCACAAATATCCCAAAATCGATTTCCCCCCCCAAAAAAAATGTATATATATATATATTTATAATAACGTAATATTGACGGAACGCGAAGACGGAAGTGCAGTGACCGGACCGTCTGACGCGGTCACATAACAGAGACGCGATGGCGCGCAAGATCCAAACACCCTCCTCGTTAGGTTAAAAGCTGACGTGTGGAAATATTTTGGCTTCTGAAGTTGAAGAGGGAAAGGAACTGGGCAAGAGCCACGCTAGTTGTAAGCTTTGTAGAATAAAACTAACGACGGAAACACGACAAATATGAGAAGCCATAAGACACGTTTCCAGCCAGAGGAGGAAAACACTCGGCTGTACCGGTCGTTATAATATTAATTTACTACAAGTAAGTTAAAGTTATGCTCCTAGTTCAGGCACACGTTTATTTTCCTGTTGGTTCTTTGGAATGCTAATAAAATATATTGTACGTTAATTCTTTATGGGTCATTACTTTGTACATTTAAAGGAAAGTATTTATAGTCACACACACAAAAGATTCCAGATAATCGATTTGTAACATTATAAATGTCTTCACAGTAACTTTTGATCAACTTAATTTAATTTATCCTTGATGAATAACAGTATAGATTTCTTTTTTCTTTCTCCCAAAAAATTTAAGAAAAAATCTTACCAACTCCAAACTTTTGAACTGTATAGTTTAATGTTACAAAAGCTTTCTATTTCAGATAAATGCTGTTCTTTTGAATTTCTGTGTGATTCTCTGAATCGGGTGCCCTTCAAGACCCACAAACTTGCTTCAAAGATTTTCAATTGAAGGAAATCACAAAATGCATTTTAATGCTGTCGATTAATAGAACCAGGTGCCTTTGCATTATAATGCAACACAATTGTTCAAAAAATTATTTAAAGATAATGGTTTGCCTAAGTAGTAGACAACAAGCATGTTTGCATGTCTTCACTAACCATCATTACATTTTCATTGAATATCAAACAAATAAAAAGTGCAATTAATACCAAAATGTTGCTGCTGCTAATATAATCATATGTTGGTCTAGTGTATTTTTGTTTACTGTTGTAAAATGGAAAATCAATAATCGCTAATCGAGAATCGTTAATAATCGAAAATCGACTGTAGTCGGAATCGGGACTTCAATAATCGTAATCGAATCGGAGAAATCAGACAGATTAACCACCCCTAATACACATACACAGACAACTGAGAAAATCGTTCAAGGATTCAGTGGTTTCCAACGTGCATTACGTAACGATTACATTTGCCCAGCTTGCAGAACAGCTGGTAAGCCACAGCTGGGTGCCAGGATCTCTTTTCAATCTAGGGAAGCTTTAACCCCACTCAATGGTGGCATTATCAGTTGAACCATGCATGGTCGAGCAAAACTGCATAGCTGACAGTCTCTGGCACCAGCGAGCAACAGTGTCTGGATTCCACAGCCAATGACAGCATACCAAAACCAAAGTGACATTCCCCGGCATCACAGCAGCATGCTGGTCGGCGCTTGACAGATTTTATAGCCCAAACTAAGCCAATAAACACTGAGTGCCAAGTCTGAAACTGACAAAGATGTTATTCCAACAAGTAATAAGTGGGTTGAGCCTGCAGTCTGCATCTCAGAAGTACGACATGTAACACTAATTCTAGAAGAAGGGGGCATTCCAAGTCGAGAAGATCATGTCAGCCATTCACTTCGATGAGAATGTATGGTGATGACTTTATAGTAACAGGTTATTTTTGTCACATGCCAACAGAAGGCAACAGAGTCTCAAATGTAAAGCATTGCCTTCTCCACATCAGACATCACCCTTGACAACTGGCAGACTCTGTTAAATATTAGAGATTCACTGATGCAACATCAGCATCACACGTGCACACGGAAACGCACAGGTAGGAAACCTTGTGAATTACGTCCGTTTGATCGTTGCATCTATTTTACATACAAGTTGTTTTGTGCTTTTCAAATCTTTGGCAACCAAGCATAACTAAAAATATCTTGATGGATCAGCGCAGCAAGTCAAGGCAAGCTGTTCAGTAACGAAAGTGACAATCCCTTCTTAGAACAGGTAGCACAGCCATACACTTTGAATTAGTTAGCATAGGTGTCAAAAATGGCAGGAAAATTGACTTTGAAAATGAAAGCCTCCAAACTCATGCTGATATGATGAGGCTATTAAAACGTATTTAAATTAGTTAAAGGGTTATTACACCAAAAAATTTTAATTCTGTCAGTAATTACTCACCCTCATGTTGTTCCAACCCCGTAAGACTTTCGTTCATCTTAGGAACACAAATTAAGATATTTTTGATTAAATATAAGAGCTGGATCACTCCTTCATTTCTAAAGGGATCAAAACTAGCACCCGCCCAAAAGTTTTGAAAAACATTGTTAAAATAGTCAGAGTGACTACAGTGGCTCAATCTTAAGTTTGTCAAGTGATGAGAATACTTTTTGTGCGCAAAAACAAACATAAATAACAACTTTATTCAACTATTCATTTCCTTCTCTGTGGGCCTCGAGATTTCAATGCAAAGATTCTAGGTTGTAAAAAAAAAACTAAGCTGCAGCCTCTCTTCTGTTTCGGTCTTATATCCTAAAGCCCTGATTGCAAATTGTAAAAGTGTGTGAGAGGTGTTTGCCCATCTGAAGAGTCAGTGTGCGTATTTGAATGGCAGCGTGTTCCTTGGATAACAAGAGAAAAGTGTGTGTAGTGTTTTGGGGAAAAAGTGTTTTAGAACAGCAATTTCAGTGTAAAGCAGGAATTGTGCTTTCAGTTTAGCAGAATTGGTTCAGGGGTTGTGCATGAGATACATGTTATGGTCATTGTGTCTCAAGTACCAGTATTTGTGTGCAAACAGTTGAGAAAAACTGTAATTCAAAAATCCATCCAGACATGCAGATAAGCACAGACAGATAATAGAAACAGGACATGAAACCACTCATTAAAGCCATTATTTAAATAGGATATTTCAAATGTTGATTGTGAAAGTTTCAATGGCTGTGGCCACTTTTGAACTCTTATGACAGTGTTATCACCAAGACTGAGTGTAAACAGTTAACAAATCGATTTGATACTGATGTAACAACATAATAATACATTTACAAGAGATCACAAACAGGTTAAATAAAATTACAATTAATATGTAAAATGGTGAAAATATTTAGCAAAATATTATTTTTTGGTTTGTATATAGCTACCAAATCAGCTATATACACAACACTAAATTGTCCACAAAATGTCCACAAGCTATGGACATTAAATAGCTTTCCTGAGATAAACGGGTAACACTTCATTTGAAGGGGTGTGCATAAGGCTGTCATGACACTGTCATAAACATGACATAACACCTGTCATGAACATGAAGGAGTCTTTATGAATGTTTATGACTGTTGTCATTAAGTGTTATTCGGTAAATTATGACACTTTAAATGCAAAGTTGACATGGTTAAAAATGTCTTTGTCATGACAATGTGACATTAACCAAGACAAAAAACGTCTTTGTTATGACATATTGACATTAACCAAGACAAAAATGTATTGTTTATGACAACTTGACATAACCAAGAAATCATAACCTGTTAACCTGTAATGTGTTAACAATACATTACCCTATCATATGTTATGGTTGGTTTTAACTTTGGTTGTCATGACACCATTATAACTGTGACATGAATATTTGACTTGTCCTCAAGTAAAGTGGAACACATTGTACTAGATATAAAGATGTTGTTAAGGGTCATTAGACTGTCAAATGCTTTAACAACAGTGTCATTAATATTTCCCTTTACCTCAAATAAAGTGGAACACATTCGGACTAGTTATGATTTCTTGGTTAATGTCGAGTCGTCATAACAAAGACATTTCTGTCTTTGTTAATGTCAAGTTGTCATAACAAAGACATTTTAAACAATGTCAACTTTGCATTAAAATTGTCATATTTTACCAAATGACACTTAATGACAACAGTCATAAACATTCATAAAGACTCCTTCATGTTCATGACAGGTGTTATGTCATGTTTATGGCAGTGTCATGACAGCCTTATGCACACCCTTCAAATAAAGTGTTACCGATAAACGTAATGTGTGACATGTTATATATAAGCCACTGTATCTTTACGTGGTTAAAACTAATTGAGTGATTACATGAGACATGACATAATTAGTAATTTGTACTGTTTGTTTCAATAAACCTTCAAATGTTATTCACGTTTATGTTTTGTGCTAGAACTAGAAGAAAAGGGCAGACGATGATCAGTTCACATTAGGGATGCAAACAGTTAATCAATTATCGATTCCACTCGTCACAAGTTGTACATTTGACTTCCCCCTCAGCCTATATTTTAAGTGCGGCTGCCAATGTTTCAAGTTTTTATAAAAGTAGTTTACCAGATAGATTATTATATGTAGGCTTAATATAGTGTAGGTAGGATAAGCTTACCCATATAGATTTTATTTACAATACATTTTATGTTGCTTAATGTTTCACGTGCAACAGGTGAGCCAGTGCACAATTATTTTTGATGCATTTTTTCTGTGCATAATTTATCTTGTTAAACTAGACAAATGCCATTATTCTGTGACATATCCCTACTGTTACAATAAAACATCAATTGAGCAATATAGCATGCATTTTTATTCAGTATAAGCAATATTTAGCAATTGATAACGTGAGAAACTTACATTCTCAAGAAAATAGGCGCTTATCAGTTATCGATAAGGTAGATCAACTAATGATTAATCAATAATTTGCATCCCTAGTACGCAAATTATCCGTGCTGTTGCTTGAACAAGTGAATTTATTATGAAACTGACAGAATTTGAAAGTTGAAAGCGTTTCAGATCAAAAGTAACAATATAAAGCGTATTGCGATTATTGGATGGTGGGCGCTACAAATAATGTTTAGTGAAGTTTTGTTCACACATCACCAGAAAACAGCATAGAATAAAAGACTGATCCAGGAATGTATCAATTGATAACAGTTCATCAAACTGATTAATCTACATTGTCAACCCAGCCCCAGTTAGCAGCCTTTTCTTTTTTGCGTACCTTGTTTACGGACATCTTCCACTGCTGCAGTCAGCTCGTCCTTTAAGAACTGGCTCTCTTTAGCAATCTTCTCGCCTTTCTCCAGGAAGTTCAGGGTTGCGGTCTCTACAGAGGCTGCCAGAACATGAGCCTTCTTGGAGCGCCCCTTCTTCTTGTTGGATGGGCCTTTGTTGCTGGAGTTCACAAGTGTGGTGACCTGCAAACATTTTATTTTTTAAAATAAGAAAAACTGATATTTGGTGATTAATGCAACAACTAGTGTGAAAACTGAAACACCAGCCTGACCTGGGTAACCAAGGGCTCAAGCAGTCTTTCCACCGCCAGTGTGCGGATCTCCAGGCTCTTGGGATCCCATTTGAAGTTGATGTTTGCTGTGTTAATGCTCGTCATGTTTCTGGGGATAGAAAAGGAAATCGATGGATTAAGAAGGGTGGTGAAACGAACTGGCTATAGGAATCTGAGGATGTATGGGAATTTATATTGAAAAACATTCATTGATCTTCAAAACGTCCAAGACATCAAGTGATTCAGTTTAAAGTTCATAGATTTTTAAAATTTAAATCAGACATAGATCCTGACTGTGATAGACGTGAAGCCGAAGCTTAATGGAAAGACAAGTCCCGCCAACTTCAAATGTGGCTCATAGATCTTTTATACAATCTGACCATGAAAAAGAATAAGGTACGCTACAGCAGGCTGGGCCTATAATTTTTTTTTTTTTGATATCTGGCAACCAGTTCTGGACCAAATTGGGAAGGTGGATCCCTCTCTAATCTCAATTTCAGAGGAGTAACATACTTGTGCCTTCTCTACACCATATTTAATGATTTATTTATTTTAAATTAATGTGTTTTGGGGGGCAACAGGTGGGGATTGTTCTTTGGTGGGTTGGTTAACAAAAAGAAAATGTATTGTAAAGTGTATCTTATTTTTGATAAGATGTTTAATAAAATAAAAATGAAAAAAGGGTGAGACAAATAAACAGTCTGGGGCTGTCTTGGATCAAATCAAATGTCACATGACAGACTTACGTTAAGTACACAAATACTAATGATGTAAATATTCCACACTGATAATCTAAACTCATACTCATGCAGTCTGAGCAGCTCTGTTGCCCATTCTTATTTTCTATTCAAACAGTGAACACAGTTGTATTGATCAGCAATCTTGCACTGAAGGACAAGGATAATCAGCCTACCCTGAGGGCTCTGCTGTTGTTGCAGGGGTCTGTCTGCACTAGACAGCCACACTAAATGGACATTGTTTGCTATATAGGTCAGGGAATGCACACACAATGGGCGAGGTCAGTGTTGCATGACAACACATTGCGAATAAAAACTTTTGAATTCAAAAATGTGTCCTAAAAAAGTTAGAACATTCAACTTTGGCCTAAGAAAACTGAATAATACACAAATACCTGTATAACAAAAACAATGACAATAAAAATAAGACTAATTTTCACATATTCAGGCTCAATTTGGTGGAAAATATTGCTACTTAGAATTGAATTGGTCTGTTACCATAAAAAAATGATAATTTTGTGTAAAGCCGTATGTGTACTTTAAAACATCAAATAGGGTAGCTTCGTTACGTTCCAATAGTGTGTGCATTAGTCAGGTTCCGGATGTAAATATACAATATAGGCCTACATTTTTGATATAGGGGAATTTATTTTTAATTAGAAATTTTACAAACTGTTAAAGACAGACTGTTAAATATAAACCAATACATAAATATTATACATCACATTTGAAATTCCATCAAGAAAAACAGCAAAGTATCTTGGTGTAACTAGTAACTGAATCTTTTTAAATAAATGTAGCATATAGAAATGTGTGATTTGTTTAAAAAAAGTATGTCTTTGCTATTTTATGTGAAATAGACCTAATTGTTCATGTACACACACACATATATACATACATAAGTGTATTGTCTAATTTATTAATCACCTTAAGTGGCACGTCAAATGATAAATATATGTGTAAATAGATTTTTTCAGTTTGACAATTATACCCTTCCAAATATTGATACACAAACTAAATTTCTTTGTTATCTCAAAAATTGGTTCAATTTAACTGACTCCTCAATTTTTACAAATTACTACACAGATATGTTAATTGGTTTTAACTGGAATATTCTGTACATCTGTTGAAGAGCAATCTATAAGAGTTTTTCCACAAAAGTCATCCGGGTAATATCTAATGTATTGCGTCACACCGCCTCGCCCACTCTTATTTCACAATTGTTTTGTACAATTTAACTTAAGTAGCTTTTCCTTTGCGACAGCGTTGAGATGTACATAATGAAATAAATTCAAATAAAATCTGTCCAAGTAATTATTCATTTGGTGAGTAACTTGAAATAAATGGGACAATGTAGCCTAGTTTCACTTCGCTTCCAGAATGACCAGCTGAATGTACATTATTAAATGTTACATATACATACATAACGATAAATATGATCTGGTTGTACTTTAATCACAAGTATTGTAACTTTGTTAGACGACACATTATTTCAGTAGACAACAACACACTGTCTGAATCCTGTATTATTAAACTACGAAGGACAGAACTCACAGGAAGGGCCTGATCCCTAGTTTGTGGTTTAGGCGAGACCCTAAAGTCCTTGTATGGATTTTATATTTCTCAAACGCCTTAACATATCATCATAGGCGGTTAGAAAATAGTCAGCCAACCACAAAACACATACGATAAATTTTAATGGTCTGTTGATAAAAAAAATCACATTCAAGAATAAAACTCCCGACACATTTTGTCCTGATATGAGATATGCAGCTAACAGCTAACTAACAGTTAGCATTCCCAACAAAGTTTCCAGGATAGCTTCTGTTTCATAACTTTAAGACATAATCAATTGTTTTGTCCATTCGTTACGATTCTATATTCGTAAAAGGGCAATTAACAAGACGTTTACAAGAAAAAAAACTGATGTTAATTCACTGAAATATAAAACGACATAGAAATATCCCAAACATTCCATGAAGTTGCGGAAACTAACATTAGCTAACAGTGTAGCCACACACTTAAATTCCGCATGTTGTTTCTTATACTCACAATATAGACACATACTGAACCAGTTATAAGGCAAATGTACTTTTCTATGAGTTATTAATGAAAAGAATGTTTTAAACTACTTAGACAAAGGCAAACTCTAACGTTACTCACCAGACTGTTTGAAATTCCTGTCAGATTCAAAATGGTGGGATGCGACTTTAAAAATACTGTGGTAAAGTTGTTCCGTGTGTTTGATTCCTCCCAGCGGCTAAACAAAAGCCAGATGATATAATCCACTAAACCTTGACTGAAAGAGCCCGTTACAGTAGTAAATGGGAAGACTTCGTGAAGTGTTTAGGGGGAGTTTCGCTTTTCCCGTGAGGTCAATGGGGGGGAGGAGGAAGAGGAGGAGGGAGATGATGATGGCGGATTTCCCAGCAGTCAGTATGCTTTATCAGGTGTGTTTGGGAGTGGCTCGAGAACTCGAGAAAAGTTCATCTGAACGCGCAGTGGGGGGCATTAAAACACAATGCTACGAGATTAAAAGGTGTGAAGAGAGATTTGAATCTGTGAAGGGGCTTTTTACATGGTTGTTGTTGAATTTAAAGTTGAAAGTGCATAATTCTTTCTCTACTCATTAGCAAGTTTCAGTTCAGCTCAGTTCTGTGCTTTATTGCATGGCAACAACAGTAGGCTAGACATTTTTTATAGCAGCAAGAAACAATAGGACTTTTTAAAATAATACACAGAAAAGACAGATACATAATTAAGAAGTATTTTAAAATAAAAAAAAAACAGGATGAGCTTTAAATAACATTTGTGATAGGGAGGCAGACACAAGGCAGGTATAAGTAGGAGATATGCCTCTCAAGTTAAAAGACAACCGTTAAATGCAGTATATTGGGCAAATCTTATGGGACAGGACAAATATCTCAGCAGCATTGGGAGTATGGAAAAATGAAGTGTAATAGTTTTGGATGGGCGATTGATTGGTGATTTAGTAAAAGAGTTTGATATTAGAAAGTTAAAATTACTCCAAGAGTGGTGATACCAGCTGTCCCTTTCTAGATTATGCCACAGCCATCATTTGATTTAAGAATGTTAGAAAACAGTAACCATTATGGTTAAATGATGGGCATAAAATACAAGTATTTATAGATGCATAAAAATAATCCACATAATCAGCATGTAGGGGTGGCGTTTGTTGTGTTGTTCAACTGCAGATATCCAGGGAAAAAAAGGATATCAAATAAATTATCAGTTTTCTCAGGAGGGTTAATTGCAATAATGATGGCATTGCGATGGATACACAAGGCAACATTTTCAAAGACTCTAGCTCTGCCCTTATATGCACTGAAGCACAACAGTCAAATGCTAAACAGGACTTAGTAGTGGAGATATCACAAGAATTATATATGTTACAGCAGAAAAGAGTGAAGGTAATATTCATGATGTGGGTACCAGCATGTTGGGCCAAAAGGGAATCAGGCAGCAAATAAAATGGTGAAACAAGCATTGCAAGAGGACAGAATATAAATGGAAATAACATGAAGAGTTCAGATGCAAAAGCCTCTAAATGCCATTGAAATTTTCTTCTAAAATGATACATTTTATCAAGCTTGTATATTTAAGTTCAGTAATTTCACTTTAAATGGCAAATAAAGATTACTATTAATTGTCATTTGAGTGAAATTACTGAACTTGAATGTACAAGCTTTTGATAGATATGAGTCAATTTTAGAAGAATATTTATAAATGGCATTTAGAGGCTTTTGCATCTGAACTACTTTCATATATAGTAGAGATGAAAATTAAAGCTAAATATAAAAAATAAATAATAATAATCAAAGATGGCAACAAATGTGGAAAACAGGAAGTAAGGTTAGAAGTGTGTATCCACAATTCAACCAAAAGTGGAGGAAAAGAGGTGCTCAGGTGGAAGAGAAGGGAGGAAAACATTTAATCAAGACTTAGAGTAGGACACAGACTTTAATAAAACATTGAAATGAATGTCCACGTATTCGACAGGACTCTGTGAAGGGTGTGGAGAGGATGAAACAGTAGAATATGTTATCATGTTGTGGAAGATATAAAGAGAGATAGAGATAAATTATTTAAAGAAATTCAGAGGAAAGAGGAAACTGATATAACGTTGAGACACATATTAAAAACAGAACAGGAAAATGATAAATAGAGAAGCTTTATTTAAATATTTGGAGAATACAGGATTGATTAATAGGATTTGAAAGGGTTTTTTTTCTTCTTCTTTTTTAAGCCAGGGGAGCTGAACACACAGTGCTTGATATAGCACATTATGTTTTAATATACTGGGTAAGGATGAGAAATTGTTTGTTGTTGGAGTCTCTGGATCAAGATCACAGTAGGTGGTGGTACTGCGAAATCGATACGAATCGCCAAAAAAAGGAAGAACAAGAGGAGGCAGAAACAAAACAATCAACCTGTCTATCTATCACTTGAAAAAGAAAGAACACCCTTCATCCAGAAGCATCTGGTCGTTAAAAACAGATCTAAAAAAATAGGTAAATACAACCTCAGATGAAAAACAACCCGTGACATATTACACTGTGTCATTATTTAACAAAAATAAAGCCAAAATGGAGAATCCATGGGTGACAAACATATACACCCTGATTCAGTTGATTCAGGTCCTGTGGCTGCAAAACAAGGGAAAATCATCAGCCCTCCTCCACCATGCTTGAATGTTAGTAATGCTTTGGAATGATTTTTACTAAACGTGGCACTGTGTATAATGGATAACCATTTCCACTTTGGTCTCATCTGTCCAAAACACATGGTTTCAGAAGTCTAGAGGTTTGTTCAGATGCAATATTTGCAGACCAAAGCCATGCTGTTATGTTCAAGCTTTTTCCGGAAACAACATGCCATCCACACGTGCCATAATTCTCCATGAGAATCTGGCAATATGAATGATGTTGTTGCATTTGTCTTGTTTCTAAATTGCTTAATGCTTAATTAATTAGCTTAAGCAACATAATTGCTTTACATTTTGTCCAAACTTAATTTGATTGTGTCCAATCTGCTTAAATATATGTACAATTTAAGTTTACTTAATCCGTTTGTGTTGGATAACATGAATAATTTGTGTTGCATTAACTGAAACTGGGCGGTGCATGTTAATTCCCAGCATGCTTTGCATATGTCTGAATTAGGAGAGAATAAATGTTGAAATTAAGTGTTATTTTATGTTTTTGAGAAAATAAGAAAAAGTTAGTGTGTAATAGTGTTTAATGTTCAATTACATTGGAATTATTCGAACCATTTAAATTACAGTTGGTTACCATTGTGGAGAAAGAGTGGATCATTTGGTTAGGCTGTGGACCGAATTCAACTATGCTTATAGCAACTGCTTTTAGCTGATGGTGGTGTATGTACCTTAGAATTCAGTATGCTAACAAGTGCTATTGGTAGTTAACTGCAGACTATATACTACAAATTGAATTGTGTGGCACTAAAATACATTAAATCTTAATTGGATAAATGAATATATGAATATGCATACCTGAAACAGCTAATCAGGGAGCCTTTTAAAATCACTTTGAAACTACTTAATTGGGTAACTTAAAATGACTTAATTCCATGTTGTTGAAGATACATGAATAAATTATGTTTGTGTAACTTAATTGGTTCATGTGGGACCAATGCACACTATCAAATCATGTAAATCCAACACACTTTTTTTTCAGTGCAGTCTTTTTAATTTTACTGTCATGAACTTGAACATTTAACATGTTAACTGAGGCCTGTAGAGTCTGAGGTGTAGTTCTTGGTGTTTTTGCATTTTCTCAAAGCATTGTACTGTCTGACCTTGGGGAAAATCTGCTGGGACGTCCGCTTCTGGGAAGATTGGCAGCTGTCTTGAACTGTCTTTCCGCATAATCTTCCTCACTGTAGAATGATTTACTTCAAATTGTTTGAAAATGGCCGTATAACCCATTCCAGATTGACGGCAGCAACAATTGCTTCTCTAAGATCATTGTTGTTTTCTTTTCTCCTTGCCATTGTGTGAACACATACCTGAATACTCCAGACCAGCAAACTCCATATCCAACTATCCGTACATTCATCCAAGTTTAAAATGTCTTCTTTAGCAACTTTGTGTTTAAATTACTTATTATTAATTATGATTTAATCTCAAGGTCAAATGAATCCTTTCTTATAAATCTATAAAAGAAAAGAAGGAGTAGGAAATGCAGTGAATATATGAGCAGCTGGTGTGAGATTTTTTCCCTCAGAAGAACACAGTGCAGAGTGGCAGTACAAGTGTGTCTGACTCATATAGGAAGTTATTGAGATGTGAGTCCCAGGGCGAGTTGGAGCATGAATAGTAATAATCTTACATTTTCAGCAGTTTATATTGAGAAGGGCATAGTGCTCTCACTACAATAAAGCCAAGTGGATGATAGTCAGTTAATTTATTTTGAATTTTCTAAGAATTCATAATGGAACTCTGCATAAAGTTTTATATTTAAGCTGGAATCATGATAAAGTTATATTTTATGCAATACTAACTTTGGAGCAGAGTGAATCTCATATTCAGTTTGAATAGTGGTCTCTCAGGTTATCCTCTCCATTAGTCAACAGAGGGAGAGAGAGGCCACTATATAGTGAAAGAGTAATGCATTTACATTTATTCATTTAGCTCACGCTTTTATCCAAAGCGACTTGTTCAGGTACACATTGGTGTCTCACAGTGGATTCGAACCTGGGCCTCTCACACCAAAGGCATTTGTCTTATCTACTGCGCCATCACTATAATACAACCATCATCACACCTTAACCTCTAGTGGAAATGATTACATATATGCATGATATTCACTCTAAAAATGCTGGGTTGTTTTAACCCAACTTTGGGTCAAAAATGGACAAACCCAAACGTTAAAAAATGTAATAAAAAAATGTAACCCAATAGCTGGGTTTGTCCATAATTAGAGTGTAGTTATGCTGACTATGTGTCATTCAAGGCTATTGTGTGCTTGATTGTCCTTTTGGAGGAGGGCGAACTTATGTGTGAGAGTATGACATACCAGGTAATACTTACAAGGGGTCTCAAACTTCAACTTAACTCGGGACCACTGGAGGTAATGTCTGGGTCTCAATGTTTCTTATGGACTTCCTCTGAATTTTGAATATTCCTTTCTGTACATGATTGGTTCTTCATCTGAGCTGTCCATCTCACAGTTCATTTTATGAACTTTCTTTGTCTTTTCCTTATACACAACATCTTTGTGATACTTATATTTGCTCATGTCCTTTTTATTTTCTTTTATACAATACATTAATATTAGCCTAAATGCCAGCCCGAACTCCGCCCACAACATTTTTTGGTTCGAGAAGTTCAATTCTGGACTGATCCATTGAGGAGTAATCATGATCAGTCAAAAAATGATCGGGCCAATCAAATTGCCAGGGCGGGCTTTATACGATGATGATCAGGTGATAAGGACGTAATCATCACGTTATCAAAGAGCGCTTAACTGGTTTCCCTCAGAGATGACTGCAGCTGGAGAATTGAGATGTATAGATTCCGCTGTCGCGTCTGTTGTGAAATAAATCGACAGCGCATTGATTTTAACAGACAAACAGAGAACTGCAATCAAGGCATTTGTCGATCGGAAAGATATTTTTGCCGTCCTTCCCACATGATTTGGGAAAAGTGTAACTTATCAGCTGCCTCTGACGGTCGCTAAGAAGATGGGACGTAATGAAAAGCCTGTGGTCGATTGTGGTTTCTCCTTTGGTCGCATTCACGGAGGAGTAAGTAAAAGAAGCAACACTCGTTATTTAACTTCTAAAATAAGTAAAGTTAGGCTACGTTCTGTAGTTGACAACTGTATGCAAAGTAGCTGACTTACTGCGTTGCTCTGACTGGTTGTAGGTTTACAGACTATCCTGAGTGCAGAGTTGTTGTTTTTCCTGGTTCAGGTTAGAGACACGCCTCATAATCAAAGCCATACGGAGGAGTTTCAGACTCATCTTCCAACAGGAATATGAGTATGACAAAGTCAGGCTACATTAATATAATATTGAATGTTTTTTTGGAAGGCACATTTCCTTTTATTATACTTAGAAAAACAATTATTGCTTTTGAAATACAAATATTTGCAGTCATGTCTGCCTGTCTCATTGAATTATTTCTACACATGTAGAGTGGCTCAGGCAAATTACTGACTTTGCACACATTAAAGGGGGGGTTGACTGAACTTCACTTTTTTCATTTTAAATAGTGTGTAATGTTGCTGTTGGTGCATGAACAGTATCTGCAAAGTTGCAGCACTGAAAGTTCAAGTGTAAGCAGAGATATTGATCTTTTAAAAATCAGCAAAATCACTTTTAAATGTATTTGCATGTATAATTCAAGACGTAGCCTTGTGTTTTATTTTTCAAATGCCAGCGCTGGCTTTAGCCACTACTAGTTAGACTATGTTATTTTTGTGTCTACAACAAATGCGTACAAACATTATGGACCTGAATTGTCTATAAGCACTAATGTTTTAGACGTATTTTTTCATGTATATATGCTTTATGACATTTTTTTTAATTGAAAAATAAGACTTTTTAAAAAAGAAAAATCACAAATACATGTTATATTGCACCCCATAAATACAATCATGCAAAGAAAAAAAGCAGTCAACCCCCCTTAAAGCAAACCTTCTTATCGAACCTTTTGGACACATATTACAAGCTCAAAAAGATAATGCGCACATTGTTTTACACGTCGGTCGCAACCTACCAGTAGCTCATGGCCTGATTGGTGTTAGTTTGCCAAGGAGACTGTTCACATATTGCGCTCACATATTTTGCATGCTCAAGTTCACTATTTCAAATGTGGGAACGCGGTAAGTGCACTCATAATTGAAGCGTCGCGCTCACTTTTTCCAGGCGCAGTATGTTTGTACTTCACGGTTGTCTATGAAAACTATTGACAACAAACCCACTGTAAGCTGTCATAGGACTATCTAAGGGCCACAAAATATCACCCCGTGGCCCGCGAGTTTGAGACCACTGGATTATATGCACTGCTAAGCAATTTTGGTAAAGGAGGGGGCTGCAATGTGGATGACAAGTACTTTGTCTTCACAAGCCTGAATACCAATGTGAAATATAATGAGCAAATCTGCCAGGCCCAAGTGTTTTTTCTTTGAGCTTAATGAAGTGGAGGAGCAATAAACAGGTTATTGGATGGGGCCAGATGTATATAAAATAAACATGCGCATCTCACCTATAATAGCCGCACACAAAAAAGATGACGCGCATGAAAGCGGATGTTTTATTCTCTTCAATATGTTGCTTTTGCAGCTAGTCTGTCTGTGTTTTACTGTGTCATATGGCATTTTCTAATTTTCCATTTATGGGAACATAAAACAGCATTGGGGTAATTGACAGCTGTGTTAATTTAGCCCATTAGAAATTCATATTTTCCGCAGGTTATGCATCTCACGGTTGCTGCCGTTCCCTGGAATGAAAATAAATAAATAACTCTCTGACAAATCAGGAGAAGCCAAGATGGCCATAATACCAATTAAATACACGCAGGAAATTGCTGTAGTGGTAGAGCACAGACAATAATCTAAACTCAGTGCTAAAGAAAAGAGAGTGCATTAACAATGATGACTTGTTCTTGAGGCACTGAGAGGAAGAAAAGGTCCACTAAATTGGTTGCTCGGATTAGACATTAATTAACAACTTCCACAACCTCTGTGTTCAGTGTGGAGCCTTAAACCGCTTGCTCTGATTTAAACTTATACCGATCATTAAGGGGTGAGAGGGCTGTGTAGATAAGATGCCTAAAACAGTACCCCCTGAATTTAACAAAAGTAGCCATTTTTAGCCATGAGCTCCTCTTCTTCCATTGCATAATTTATTTTCTTTATGGATAATGCTGCATAAAGCTCCAGTTTCAGTTTTATAAGGTTGTGTCTAAAATGGTTACCCCTGAAATTAAATGTTGTTTGAAACCTGCACTGTAAAAAATAATCCTGTAAAAAACGGTAAACTACTGGAAGCTGTGGTTGCCAGCATACCATAACTATACTGTGTGTTACTGTTTTTGTGTTAGAGCATATAGCTGTTAAATTAAAGTTTTATACTGTAGCTGACAATACGGTATTTAGCAGTTCATTTCAAAAACAGTAGCACACCGTATTTTTACAGTATGATGGTTTGCAACCACAGCTACCAGTAGTTTACTGTTTTTACAGGATTACTTTTTACAGTGTGCATGACTTTCTTTCTCTGTGGAACACAGAAGGAGACATTTTGAACTGTCCGATAAATGTGACATCACATGATGACAGATTTTAGATTTTGGGGTTTAAGATATGCTTCCCAAGTGGTCAGTCACATACAGGTCTGCTCTCATATGATCTCAGACAGCAGGGGGAAGCAATGCTAATTGCTAATGATGCAAATGTTATCATGCCTGTTTAGGATAGCAAAATAATAGACCTTTAAAAGGTAGGAAATATTGCTTCTCTATTTTGTTGTTGTTGATATGTTGAACAGGCTGTGCATCCATTTAAACAGTATTTCGGCACAAAATCATTGGCTCACTTGGTTAAAGCTAGCCAAATTAGACAGATGCCAAAATGGACAGGTTGCTTTACAGTAGATCCCCGCATCCTCAAAAACTATTAAGCTTTACAGGTTCATTAAATACAGGTTCACCTGCAGCAAGGATAAACATGGTTTAAGCCAACAACAATGTGTTTTGTGTGCAACAAATTATTGGCTCCCAAGAGCACAAAACCATCAAAATTCATGTAGACCTTTAGAAACCAAAATGGTCTGCTTCCTTTTCAGCATGTCATGTTAATCATTTTGCCTATTCCCTGGCTTATGCGGTTCATAATAATATCAGTGTTTGATTTCATATAGATTTTCTCACAGTTGTATGATCAAACAAATTCCAGCTGAGAACCTCTGCTCATTAGGTTCACGAACACATCCAAACTGCAGATGGAGAGATAATTATTGCATGTGTTGAATAATACATCTTATTATGCAAAATAATAAGTTATCCATATGTGCAAGGAGACTGCATATATGTGTTCCACGAGTATATGTTTGAAGGTTGTGATAAATTATTCCTTGTAATGTGGAAGAATTGGAGCACCGTACTGTTACTCTGAATAAATAATAAATGATGAACTGTTTAAAGATGCCATGTTACTTATGGGGGCTCAGAGTAATTTTTCCCTGGAAGGCGACTTTGTGTGAGAATGCCTGTAATGACGACTTCACCACACCCTACTGAGTCATCCCTGCAGTCTCACATAGACGACTATGATGTCATCAGTGAGAGCCGTTATCAGCATGCCACAGTCATTTCCATGGTCACAGCATTCCTCTGCTATGTGATTAGTAACGTCTGGGCCGTGTTCGGGAGTACATCACTCACAGCCAGCCCTGAAGCCATGGATCAGTACTGCCGTTCACACACTAACAAGAGCCTTAGAAAATCTGGGCTTCATCCCATACATACGCACAAATACAAATGAAACTTGGGAGTTCTGGCACACAGAGTACTATGGAATTAACAGATTACAATAAAGTGATCCTGTCCGCACTGATTTCTCATAATGAGGCCAATTGTGGGCTGATAAAACACAGACCTGGAGAGAGTCTATTTTGCTAACGCAATGCTTGGGTGTTTTTTCAGGGTTTCAATCAAACCTTTGGGAATGATGTCAACATGGCTTTGCATTATTTAACAACTAACTGACATTTCTGAATCAAGCTCTGATGTCTGAAGTCTTTGATAGGGGTCTGGTGAGCGCCACCTTGTGGCTCATGCCTACATAGTGACCAGATTTATCAGCAAAAAATAAATGTCATTCCTAAGCAAACAAGAGAAATTATGTGCACTTAAACCAGGAGCGAGAAATGTTTAGCACGGAAATGTCAGCTTTCCAGCGTTTTTTACGAGTATTTCAATTCATACCATTCACGAGAACAAAACTAAAGGCTTTTTAAATACAGTTAAACCGTGTTGTGATGAGCAGTTTAAGCTGTGACATTTAATAGAAGCTGGACGGTCTGTTCTAGGGTCTGTGAGAATAAATCTAATATTTGACATCATTTTTCATGCATGCATAAGATTCTCACTCAATGACTTATCAACTGAGGCCTGTTCATCACTGACGTGCCTCCGGCACGCTATTAGATTCATCTGTCGCGCGGCCCTATTTTGTAAAGCCTGTCACTTGGGAGCTGTTCCATTTTACTATAAGATCCACATGGGAGCTAGAATAAGAAGTAGGTGAGCAGGAGAGTTTAAAACACTGTGATAAAACTTGAAATAAACCATCATTGCATTTATTTTTTATTTTTGCGGCGCCTCACACAGGTCCCTAATAGCAGTTTTCCCTGCTTAGCTTATTATAGGATTTTGAATTGACTCCTGCTCAGTGCCGCGGTATTTTGGATTGACTGGTGTGCAGTCATCAGACGGTTTAATGATCTTACCGGATGTTTACCGTCCCTCTGACTTAAAAGGAATGAGTTAATGAGCTATTTGTGGAGGGGTCACATGCATTGAGTGGTTCATTTTTTCCATGTTGCCTTGTGAAGGTCTGGTTGGTAAATTGTCAGCGTTCCTGATAAGAGAGTGTCTTTGATTGGTAACAGACAGCATTTTCTCTGTCACATCCGTATAAATAGGGGGCAAATAGAGCATAGAGCAATTAAAACCAGACCTAGTCGTTACTGATTTTCCGATAATAGGAACTAAAGCCTCTTATCAGACTTGCACGTAGGAACTGGACTGATTTTAATGTCAGCGTGTCTCTGACTGTCATAAATTTCTGCACATTTCCGCATTTCATGCTAGGCTGCCACAGAAACTGTCATTCAAAGTATTTTGCTATTTTGAAATCAAGTGGCTTATAGAGAAAAAGAAATTGTTGGAGTTGGAGAGAGAGAGAGAGACTCATTTCCTGTTGAGCTGGGTCAATGCAAGGTTTTCTGATGGGTTCCTGGTGAGTCACTGCGGATTAATACAGCGGCTGTGAATATATTGAAGTTTGAGTTCATTTAGGGTTTCACTAGCCCAGTGTGATCAAGATCCATCTAACTTACTCCACAGGGCTTCTGCTTGCTTCAACCTATTATTGACACAAACAGCAGAGAATTATTGAACAGGATCAGGAGAACACTGTAATGACGATTACATTATGTCATGCGTATTTTTCATGACAATGAGTATCAATACAAAAGACAGCTTGTTAACAGCCTGATGATGACTTCGGCTCTTAATAGGGCCATTGTGAGCCTGTAAGTCACCTCAAGACAAAAGACAGGGTGTAAAATATAGGATTCGCAAATCTATGGGCCGGGCTTGCTGTTACCAGTGCAGAGCTCTATTAGATTGAAATATAGCTTGCTGGGTTTAATGGTTTTGCTCACTTTTGCACTTTTGGTGTCCTTTGGTATGATCATACACACACACAGATAGATATATATTAGGGATGTCAAATGATTAATCGCGATTAATCGTATCCAAAATAAAAGTTTGTGTTTACATAATATATGTGGGTGCACTGTGTATAATTATTTTGTATATATATAAATACACACACATGCTTGTATATTTAAGAAATAAAATATTATTTATATATAAAATATTTATATTTATGTATAATATAAATTATATATAAATCAGTATATTCATGAAAATCTTTCTTAAATATATACAAGCATATGTGTGTGTGTGTGTGTGTGTGTTTATATATATATATATATAATATTTATACACAGTTCACCCACATATATTATGTAAACACAAACTTTTATTTTGAATGCGATTAATCACGATTAATCGATTTGAGAGCTTTAATATATATACATAATAAAAGTATAAATAAAAGTATGAATTTCTTTCCATATGCATTTCATTTGAGTGATTCCAGTACACTGAAATGCAATATTGCAATGATAAAAAACATTTTGAGTTGCCGTAATATGTCACAGTCCTATAAGAAAGCCACAGAACTTTCCATGTTTTTCATAGAATGTGAAGCAAGAACCAACAGTGTTTCCACAGTTCAGTCATCCATGTTCATTGCACAGATACGGTGCGAATCATAGGTCAGTAGGAATGGAACAATGTTACACCTCTCCCACAGTGAAAAAATGCAGTGTTGAATTTCTGCCTCATTACTCTGACACATGCTTTCTGATGAGGAAGTTTCATATAATGGAGAAGTTCACCGCAACTCTACTTGCCAGTGGTTTGCTTTTGGCTCCTGTAAATATCAAGAGTTGTTGTAACTGTCTATATGTCAATATATCACACCCGGTGCAGAGCAGTGTGAAGTTCAGTGAGTCACAAGAAATAAAAAAAAATGTGAACCAGAGCACTGAAAATAAATAAATATTAAGCATAGTTGGGCCTTTCTCCTCATTTTCGTATTCTTAACAATGCATTCTCATCCTAGGGCATCATCTAACTGACACTTTTGACCATGCGTCTAAATCCGACGCACATGGCAACCTTTCAGCGTCAGTTAGATGACGCGGTAGGTTTAGGTCTGGGGAAGGGTTTGGATTGAGACCACTGAGGAGGCGCATCTCATATTGACGCTAAAGGGTGCCATGTGTGTCGGATGTTGACGCATGGTCAAAAGCGTCAGTTAGATGATGCCTTGTGATGAGAACAGGCCAATTCTAATCATCCAGACCATCACTCTTAAAGGAATAGTTCACCCAAAAATATAAATCCTCTCAGTATTTACCCTCATGTTGTTCCAACCCATAAGACCTTCATTCATCATCTGAACACAAATTAAGATATTTTTGATGAAATCTGAGAGCTAAATCACTCCTCCATACTAGTCCATAGGCTTCTTGAGGGATTGAAACTTGCCGGCCTCGAAAAAGTTATTAAAGACATCATTAAAATACTCCCAAGTGACTACAGTGGCTCAATCTTAACTTTATCAAACGACGAGAAACATTTTTGTGAGCAAAAAACCCTGAGAAATAACGACTTTATTTCAACTATTTATTTCCTTCTCTTTGGGCGATCTGTTGTTGTACGTCAACACGCATCACACACATGACCTGTGTCGGCCAATAGTGAGCCTACGTGTGATGTAGCTCTATGCAATTACACTAGTTTAACTGACTAGAGGCGCAAAGAAAAGGAGGTGAATAGTTGATATAAAGTCGTTATTTATATTTGTTTTTGCGCACAAAAAAATGTATTCGTCGCTGATAAAGTTAAGATTGAGCCACTGTAGTCACTTGGAGTATTTTAATGATGTCTTTAATAACTTTTCCAAGGCCGGCAAGTTTCAATTCCTCAAGAAGCCTATGGACTAGTATGAAGGAGTGATCCAGCTCTCAGATTTCATCAAAAATATCATAATTCGTTTCTGAAGAAGAAACAAAGTTCTTACAGAGGTGCGTAAATACTGACAGAATTTTCATTTTTGGTGAACTATCCCTTTAAAGTTTAAAAGTGCATACATTGAGTGAAACCTGCTGCTATCCTCACTACGCAGAGCATTGACAAATGTCAGAAACTTAGAGGTAGATTTTCACACTAAAAAAACAGACTTTAGTGGCTAAGAATCAAATGCAAAGCAAGAACTTTCACAGGCAGAGGCAGGGTTTAAAAAAATAATACCCGCCAACCTGCCAAATGCGTGTAAAAAAATCACATGCTGGTAACACTGTCAAATCAGTAAGCCAATATAGCGCCAATATTTACTCACTTTGCTGGGGAAGTTCGTGTAAGCCAAACGCACAGATGCACAGATTCAGCGAAATACTAGAGAGTCATTATGATATATTAAATAGGCTACATATTGCGCAGAATCTGCGCATCTGGATTACCTGGTCACCGACACACACTTCACTACGCAACAAATAACAGCGCACTTGTTTATTTGCATTGAATAGCGGAGATGAAAAAGCATTTGGTTGACAGAAAGACATTATTATTTTTCCAACATCCAAAATTTTTTGGTGGTCTTTATGGATATGTCCACCTAAAATACCATTTTGATGAAAAGGATGAGGATGAAAGAGGAAGAGGAGATGCTGGATGACAGGATTTTGTTTGAGTAAGAAATTAATGTATGATATCCAAAACTGTATATAGTCTGTAGTCTTTCTTTTTTCAAAAGTTCATTTCAAACCCAGGTAGGCCTAATATGTATAGCCTAGTAGATTCTGTCTCTTCTTAACGGCCCTTCAAAATGTACATTTGTTGATAGAAATATGCAAAAATCCAACAATTTTTTTACATTTTCTGAAGCAAATGTGAGAGGTGTTTACCAATTCAAGAGTCACTGGGGTGGTAAGAACGTTGTGAGTGTGTTGCCAATGTGTATTATTGATGGTTGTTGTTCAATGGTCACAATATAACAGGCTATATACTATATGAAATATGTTTTTGTTTAATACCCACAATGGTTTTATATTTGGCCCACAAGCTGCTTACAAACAAGAGAAAAGTCAAAGACACTCCTAAAACTTACTGACTATTCAGCAATTCAAAGAAACAGTAAATCGAGTTTTATGATGCAAAGTTGATGATTTTCAAGAGTTGTTAATGTAACTTCATATTATACTCACAATAACAGTCGGCAGTTAGACTTCTGGGAAATATCTGGCTGCAGTGGTCTTATGCATGCAATGACAGCTCAGTGGATTGAGGTACAATGGTGAAATACAACCTGACTGGATGGCAATAAACGTCCAGTCATTGCCCCTGCACTGCACTGTAAACAATCCGTGACTCTCTGACAGTCGGATATATCTTCGATCGATTGGCAAAATGACTACCTTAATGCACTGACAAGTGTGGTTTATCCTGTTTTATTTTAGCCTGTCAATGCACCCAAATAAGAGGAAACAAATGGTTAATATTATAACTTCCCTGCCAGTAAAAAATGCAAACTGACAATAAATAAAAAAATAATAATAATGCTGCTGAAAAGTGCATCATTTTCAGACATGCCACAAGGTGAGGAGAAACTCTCCAATCTTGACAGCCTAATGAACTGCGAAGACTTCCACATAGAAAAAAAAAGAAACAGCTTTGCTGCACCATGCCAGAGTCAACAGCACTGATCATGGACCCCATTGTTAATTAGTTTTCTGTAATTATTACACATATGAAAATTGATTGTCTAAAGAATTGTTTGGCATTTTAAGAAGCCCAAAATCAACACAATGTTGCATTTTCACCATGCATTCCCTAATTGACAGAAAAACTCATTTCCAAGAAATTATGCTGTTGTTTAGACACCACAGTAGTTATTAAATACAATTCTAGTAAAAAAACAACAACATTTTAACCTTCTCACAGAACACATTCATTGCCATTTCATTCTTTCCTGTGGTTCTCTCCGATACTGGTATCTGATTCAACCGGCTCTTCCTGTTTTGATCCAGGCATGCTTTCATCAAATTATACATGATCACAAGGACATTTATTCTTATTTGCATATAAACAATTATAGAAAATGATTATGGATTGTTGATTCAACTGTCTTCTCTTGTTTAGCGGGCTGAAACATCAAGAAACACAGCTGGGGCTTTTCGAGTCAGCGATATGTGGGTACACCATCTGAGCTCCATGCAACTCTTGCTCGGAAAAAAAATATGGTTTTCTTGTCACATTTCATTTTCTTCTATTATTTTTTTCTTCAAGAAATGCTTTTCTCATAATGTAACTGATCCAGATAAAACAGTGTTCGTTATTGATGTAACGTTCATTACAATGTCCATTTTTATGTTCCCTCTACAGAGTGAAGAAAAGAGAGACACGGGGCAGTGAGCAGTAAGGGCATATCATAATAGCTGCTGAGAGCCTTTACCGTATAAATCTAAGAGCCGGCCTGCTATAGAATGAATGCCAGGTTCTTTCCAATGGCCCATTCCTCACTGTGATTGCTTTTGCCCTTTTTTTCCCATTGTAAATATTTCATACACTCTTCGAGGTAACATGCACATGAGGGAAGCACTAATATAAAATATTGATGCAAACAGATGTTTAGGTTTGCATCCTTCAAAAAGTGTGCAGGCGTTGAAACGGAACGGCTTAGAGTGAATGGATACGAAGGCCTTCTGTGAGGCTGTTAAACATGTGACACATGTAAAGCAAATGTACACTACGTTTTGAACGTCTACCGGTTCTTCAAGATACATCGTACAGCGATCTGAAAAGTGTTTTCATTGCATGCGACACTGACTCCAGAAACGTCTCTATATGAAAAAGGGGTCGCACTCTGATTTTGTCACAAGGCCACATGGAAGCCAGTTACACAGCTTCTGTGCTCTTGACATTTGTCCTACTGTCTACAGTGACTGGCTCTGTAATTGGTTGCAGCTCTGCAAAAAAATATGGGTAAGTGTCTTTCACAAGTCACATCATAAAGCACAGAGACTGGAAGCATTTAGCCAGCCATCCTCAGGATATCAGGGTCCTAAATGTCTCCGGAAATAAAAAACATAAAAAACTAGGGTAGAGCACATCAGGCAATCCAGATCACATGCCACTCAAACTCAGTGTAACATGCACAATGACACAGCATAAAGGAGCTGACTGTCAGTTTCTTCCTTTGCTTTTATGTCCCTGTGCTGCAGCTCTGCATTTGATTGGCTGACAGCAGAAAAGTGGGTCACATATTCCAAGGTTATTGTGTTTTATCACTTACAAGTGGTACTGTATTCATCCACTGGAATGGGTCAGAAAAATTGTCATTGTGTTTGTGGCAAAAACAGAAATAAAGGATAAAAAAATCTTTATGGTCAAGTTTTTCTCTCTTGTGTAGTCATTTTTCTTCATATTGCACTATTTATGTACTGTTGAAGATAAACTGAGGTTTGCATCAGCTAGAACTGAGAATGACATAAATGAAGCAAGTGAAATGGGAAATGTGACCACTGGGGCATTAAAGTTGTCCATGCGGTCAGTGAACAACATGTCAAACAAATTTACAATCATTTCTGGTAGCATTGATTTTTTAATACGCACACACACACATATATTTATATATAGCTATCATAACCTTCCTAAAATAATTGCTTACGTCATTTGAAAATGAAAATGACTTGGTTCAGATTATTTTCAGAAGAGTTACCATTTTAGGTTACTGCAGCTACTTGACGCAAGTATGGTGTAGAAGTCGGGATAGGGTTTGTTGTTGCAACAAGTGCACGCTAAATGGAGCATGCACGTTTAATCTCGAACATCCAGAGGAATCACAGGACAGTCTGCTGGCAAAAAAGTAAGGAAGTGAGTAATAAAACGCAAATTAACATTGACTTGGCTTTTCTGGCCATGGCAAAACTGAGGGATTTGAAATGTTGTGAAAGCGACCTGGAGATGGCATTTTAGGTTATACAGGTATTTAGCTCGACTGTTCACTGTAAAACATTATCTATTGTAAAGAGTTATATTAGCATCGGCACATTCTTGGCAGAGCTAGAGCACCAACCAAAACAATGTTCTTCTACAAAAAACTGAATTTTCAGCAGTCTTGTTCAGCCCATTCTCACCACCAAGGCATTAGTTACAGCCTTGAGCTCAGCCTTCAGAAGCATTGACCATGCTTCAATGTCTGACGCTTCCGCGCCCCCGTGCGTCGTAGATGACCCTGGGTCACGTGTAAAGGCCCGTTCACACTTAAGCCCGATGAACTCTGAGATAACAATAAAGTAACTGTGTGTCCTCACCAACGACCGATAAAGTTCTTTTTATGCATGCGCGCGCTGCAGTTTCAGAGTGAGCGCGTATATAAAAATATGTGTGTTACAAACAAATATCAAAAGGAAAAACAGCGCTTTTTGTTTGGGTACACGTGAATATTCTTAAAAGATGAGAGGTGTTAGGAAGCGCATCTAAACAGTGAATCCATGTCTAGTGTAATATCTGGATAGCTGACGAATTCAATGATGGGATGAAACATCACCTAGTACCTTCAGCAATGTTGTCAACTAGCGCTGGATAGCCTACCTAAGGTAATTTGTAACACTATGCTAAACTGCATAATATCATTGTGAATACTTCTCACCCATTTATTCCAGGATGCTTCCATATCCATCTTTTTAACATAACCTATGCATTGAAAAGTGGGTTTGACTTGTCAAACAGTGGAGGATTTTTTTACCTGACGTAACTTCTCTGCAATATCATCTGCCATTTTAAATGTCACAAATTCTGATCATTTGTAAGTATTTTATCTGATTGGACAGCTGGAGAAATCATTCTGAAAGTAATACCAACGATATCGTTCCTCCTGTATCTTATCATTATAGCTGTGGTGTGGAACTATCTGTTATTCTTTAATATGGAGAACGATTTTTAGAATTATATCTTTACAGTTATCTTTATAGTTATCGTGCTTGGTGTGAACGGGCCTTAACCCTACTCTACTCCAGACCTAAACCCAACGCACGTCATCTAACTGACGCTTCCTTTCACGTCAGTTCAGATGACGCCCGTAGGATCACGTCATGTAACTGATGCTAAATTTCATCTTGTTACATGATAGATTTAATGCATTCTTGCTGGAATAAAAGTTTTCATTTCTTTTTAAAACATTCATACTGACACCAAACCTATATATGGCACAGAAACAAAATATATGATCAAATGTATAACTGTTATAATAACTGCACTTTTGTATTACCAAAGCATTGCAGCAAATTGAATATATGTGAGTGGCAAAAGGTATATTTCATCCTGCTAAAGTGTGTAAATATGATATGTTAAAAGTGCTTTCTCCTCCCAGCTTGATATTCTATAAAGAAATTATGATGTATGCAATTTCTCAGGTATGTTTATTTCCTCAAAACTATGGCTCAGATCAATATGTGTTAGGGGTGGGCCTCGTCTGTATAGCCAATGAATATAGCAATCAGAAGGAGTGCTGGAGAAACATTTTTGATTCTATATCATCATCATTTCAAGAGCTGGAGTTGTTACTGAGCTCCTTTATTGTATTTATACTGCAAATGGAACAGTGGACCAACACATCTACTCTTCATAAAAAGGCAAAAAAGGGAACAGGTCCTCCCGTTCTACTGCATCACAAGGTTATTTCACCGTAATCTGTTATCATGTTTGTTTTTGACCGTTATTATTGGTTTCCCTTTTCACCTCTGATTCATCACAGTCACACATTAAAAAACGGTCTTCTAACACATTAACACACACACATAGTGCTCAAGGTCCCTCCATAACAGAACGCGTAGGTCACGAAATGAATGATTTCCTCCCCTTCCTGCGCAGGGACTCCTTCTCCCTCCCTCCTACACACCTCACGCAGGTCCCACACAAATACACCAGTTCACTAATGTCCTCCAGAGAGATGCCAGGCACCCATCTCAGGTGATTTCAGACGCCATCATCATCTCCATTACCGCCCAGGAATGCATCAGCATGCGGTGCTACTGGACATGACTCCAGCAATGGAGGCAGCAGTTCTGCTCTACTGTGCGTCATGACAGTACTGCAGAGATGTTTGCCCAAGCTTTGCCATGCTGTTATAACTCTCATTATTAATCAGGATCGTGCATAATATCTGTCTCTCCGTTCTCCTACCGCTCATGGTTGGCGGCGCATAATTCACACAGCCAGTTACGCTTCTCTGACTGCGCCCAGGAAAGCAATGAGCTACCTGCAGATTGAAGACTTATATGGGATGCACTCCCAGCCCATTCAGTTACACCTTTTGAAAAACATCATATGATATTCCCCACTGAGCTGCACGCCACACACAGACGCACATATGTGCCTTCGTGCACAGCATGTGCATTTCAATGCTTAAAAGAGCCTTTAGCTCTGTCTCCAGAAACTTAGGGAGCTGTGGGCATCATAGGCGCTCTCCCATCGAGAAGGCTGTTTTAAGATGTTAGCTGATCTTAATTATGCAGCCTAATAACATATTTCCTCTTGGCCAAATTCTAAGGCAGCACAGCATGAATCCTTCTCTGTGGAAGTAACCTCAAATATATATCATAACAAGCCATGTAAAAAAAAGCCTTTATAAATATCCTTATAATTCATTCAGTTTAAACTTAAAGTACACTGTCTTTATTCTATATTTGGACAATGGAAACTCAAAACTTTATTAGTATAGTGTGTCTTCTTTTGCTAATACAGCAATTCATCTTGAGACTGACAGATAAGTCCTTCACGCAGATAAGTCAAGTCAAGTCACATTTATTTTATATAGCGCTTTTCACAATACAGATTGTATCAAAGCAGCTTGACAGTCATAACATGAAAGTAGTACAATAATATTGTTAAATATTAAATAAAACCCCAACTCAGCAAGCCAAAAGCAAGGCAAAGCAAGGCAATGAAATATAAGTCCTTCATTCCTCTTGTGAAACAGTGGATGGGTCAGTATGCTAGATGCTGAGGGAGAAACGTTTTCTGACTTGCTCCTCCAAAACACCCTGAAAATATTAGATCTGGTGACTGTGCAGGCCATGGAGAAGATGTTCAAACTTCACTTAACATTTGTCACAAGTCTTGCTGTGCATTAGTGCATTATGATGCGGACACAGGCACACCCTTCAGGGTACAATGTGTTGAACATGACCCTCCAGAATGCTACGGTATGACTTTCTCCACATCTCGCACACACTTATCAGAGAACAACATTGTCCACAGCCCAATATGTACACTGTTGGCACCAATGAACCCAACAGTTTGACATTGGCATGAGTGACCAAAGCTTTGGCTAAGCAGCCTGACCATGAATATTCGCTCTGAGGAGAATGGGTGGACTCAGCGTTTGAGTGGACAGCTTTTCTTCTTTTTTTTAAAGAAATTAAGGTTTTTGATGAAGACATTCCAGATTTTCGTCCATATAATGGACTTTATTGGGAACCAAATTGTTACAGAGGTCCAAATGAGAGTTTCAGTGCAGCTTAAAAGGGCTTTAAATGACACCAGAGGATGAATAAGGGTCTTATCAAAGTGAAATGATACGATCATTCAAAAAATAAATGAGAAAGTTTGTTTACATAACACAAATGCTTGCCTTGCTCTGTTGTGTGATAAACGTTTGTGACTCTCCTGTTCAAACTGGACAATGAATAAGGTCCAGATAAGACCCTTATTCATTGATTCTGGTGTTGATTTTAAAAGCCCTTTGAAGCAGCACTGAAACCTCTCATTTGGACCTTGAACCAATTTAGTTCCAATGAGGTCCATTATATGGAAATACCTGAATGTTTTCATCAAAAACCTTAATTTCTTTTAAACTGAAGAAAGAAAGACGTGGACATCTTGAATGACATGGGGGTGAGTAAATTATCAGCAAAAGTTTTTTTTTTTAAATTAACTACTCCTTTAACTCTGCAATGAGTTGGGTATGCTATGCTTTTGGATACAATCCGGGTTCAGTACCTGGACAGCCCTTTCAGACAGCTTCCTCTTCGTCAACAGTTACACCTGTTGGATGTGATTCTTCCTGGTGGTATGCCAACATTATACTATAGCTCTTCATACACCACAGGGACTTGCTGTCTTGGTCACAGATAAGCCAGTGAGAAATGAGACAATTTGTCCTCTTTCAACTCTAATGTTCAATTCGATTGGCTTCTCACGCAGCAGCTGCACTACTTCCTGAAACTTAAGCCAGCTGTCCTTTGTTTCCTGTCTGCCACTTCTTTGGACAAATTGGTACAGTTCAGGTGTGCCTGGACCTTCAGTAGTCACTGGCAACAATAATCAGACACACCTTAAATTAATCAAGCTTGGCCAATAATGGCAAACAGGAAACAAAGGAGCTGGCTCGAGCTCAGGAAGTAGTGTAGCTGTGCATGAAGCCAATTCAATTCAAATGTATTTGTATCGCAGCTTTTCACAATACATATTGTTTCAAAGCAGCTTTACAGAAAGTGCATTTCAGAAATGTACAGTTGGTAAATCATGTATTAATTTAGGGCATAACACATTCGCCGACATTAGAGTCGTCTCATCGCAGGTGTTGGGGCATCTGAAGTCTCCCAGTGAAATGTCTCCCATTATGTTGTGTGGATTGCAATATTTTATGTGCAGCTGTGCTATTGCTCTGCTAATTCAACCTTCACTCTTACGAATAGGAATGTAAAATCAGGAAAATTGTCCACCAGGCCACGCATATTTAGGCGTGAAACCTCCAACACAACAATATATTGGCCAGTTTCAGTTTCATTGTCTAACCCCATATATATATATATATATATATATATATATATATATATATATATATATATATATATATATATATATATATATATATATATATATATATGCTCATTAAAGCATTACTCCTCTCAGTGAGCACAAGGGGGTGCTCTAAATACACAAAAAATGCAAATAATAATAATAATAAAATAAAATAATAATGAATAATAATACAAGTTGAAATGGGAAAGTTTATTCTACTTTTAAGACTTCTACTTCTACTTCTACTTCTATGATAGCCATAGATTTATGTATGTCTTTATGTATATCTACCTCTACATAAATATACATACTTTCCAGGTAATATTTTACACATTAATCATATTTTATTTATCAGCATTTATTTTATTTTTCACTGTTCCTTATATATGCCTTTATATTTTCAGAAAGGGAGTACTGTGCCAGGGAAACATCCTATTTTTTGGTCTATGGCATCAAAACATTTGAAAACAGCTTGAAATAGCCAATCATCTACTGCTAAGTGATTAGTCACATGACATTGGCTCAAAAACAGTGGTTCTCATGAGTAAATATGGCAGATTCCAAATCACATACTTTTAATAGGAAATACATCAATACAGGATAGCAAATCCACACATCCAGCCGATTCCATGGGTCGGAACACCTCGACATATCACTCAATATATTTCTTTACATCTGCAACTTTCTTTTTTGTCCTAATTGCATTCCCTGCGTTTCACTTTCTTCCTGATCCAATAGTCAATATCCACAGATTTCAATTTCAGCTTAAGAGAGTGTGCGTAGTTACACTCCATTTTCCTATTCTCATCACACTCTTCTCACAGTGAGACACTAGGCTTGTAAATTAAATCAACTCTGAGTGGGCCAATGCTATTTTTACCACTATTATGAGACCAGTCAATCAGAGGTGAGGATGTTTCCAAATGAGATATATGGCAAACCATGAAATACTGTTAACACAAACTTGCACTATTTTGCTAATCTCTCACTCTCTCTTGTGTAGAGAGACATTTTTCCTACGCTATGATTTCCACATTGACTCTGAAAGAGTCTGAGGGCTGACCGCACAGCGCCGGTCACTGATAACAGAGATAATCTGTCCCCCGCACGACATGAGACTGGATATGATACATGAGGAGACTCAGTAGGGAGGTGGAGAGACCATTATCAGATTCATTATACCGAAACTTACATTTGTCGAGAACTTTTTGTCTCTCTGGCATTTACTGAAAGAGGGTTGCTGGCAGAGGTCAGCTCTACTGGAAATGGTTAAGCAGACAGTGAACGTGTGACCCTGGATCGCAAAACCAGTCACAAGTAGCACAAGTATATTTGTGGCAATAGCCAACAATACATTGAACGGTGAAAATTATAGATTCTTCTTTAATGCCAAAAATCATTAGGCTATTAAGTAAAGATCATGTTCCATTATGATTGTAAGGGGTATACAGTCAAAGACCCAACCAGTATTATGAAGAATGAAGACCTGGAGTCAGAATTATAAAAAAATGAAAGAAAAGTTTTACTGAATGTAGTTTGCAGGCGCGCCCTTAGTTACAAAGATCACAGCAGACCCATTCCAAGGTCTCAGCTATGTCATTGCTTACAGGTTGAATGATTCTCATTGGCTAAGAAATAGATAAACATAATAATTTTCCACACATATACAGATAGACGGAAGCATATCTCCATCGATTATGCAGCTGAGACTCAGAGGCTCGTCATGACCTTCCAGGTCTTGCCGATTGGGTTATGGGCGCCAGCATGTCCAGAACAACAACATTCAGTCAATCGCCAATAATCCCAGTGGTTCCTTAACCTGCAACCAAGAAGACTAACACACACCGACACACTGCTTTTCCAAGGTTCGATTTGGCCAGGCTCTGGAGAGTCGTCATCAAAACATCAACATAATGCCTTCTTTCTCTCAAGGATAGGTAAACGTGTAATGCACATGCACCCCACCACTACTAAACCTACCCTCAACCCGCGCATATGGACGTCAACTCATTTTCGCATATAAATTGCATGATAAACACACTGCGTGCTATAGAGACGCATTTAGTGTGATCGGAATGATTAATGAGACGCGCTCCTGTTTCCTAATTATATTATCTCTACTATATTTGCTTCTTGTATATTAATCTAGTCAATTGTGTTGATATGAAAACATTGATTAAAATGAAGAGACAATTTATACAAAACGAAATTCACTTAAAACAAAACTTAATGAGTGGTAGGAATTATGTACTGACCCATCCCAAATGTTTTCCGATATAGTGACGCAAGCACTGATAGGCCAAAGAGACATTTGCAGTAAAAACTTAATTCTCAGAAAATGCCATTGAAATGTCTGTTTATAGACCTACTCCATTAATAAAGGAGTCCAGACATTGGAAAAATATCAGTCCACATGTGTTTTATATTTGAGGGAAATAGACATGCATGCGTGACACAAACAAATCTTTAACTTTGAGGTAGCAAAATATTTGTTAGAAAATTCTACTAGACTAACATGAAATTGCACACATCAGCCAACTTAAATTTAAAATCTTTAACTTTTAGGTAGCTAAATATATTTTAGTAGATTCTGTCAATTACACTAAGGTTGGATTTCATTGAAGGTAAATTGGAACGCCAACACTGAGCTGTGTAACGCCCACAGATGTGAAGTGAACGAAAGGCTGTCGGTACCTGTCTGAAATGGTTCTGTGGCGATGCATGTGAAAAGCAGATTTAACTAATCATGAAGTCTATCAGGATACATAACACATCCTATTAGTCAAGGGCCAAATGGCCTATATACTCATGTAAAGTTGTAAAAAAAATTAATTGTTTCAATAGTGTTAAGCATAAGTGTACACATTATACATTATTATTATCATTATTGTGTATCCTTTCTGTTGTTACAATTTTGCTTGAAATAAATAAATAAATAAAATAATAGTGTTGTCAACATAACACTTGTAAGTGGTTTAACAAAATGTTTCTATCATGTATTTTCACCCACTTTCTGTTAGAATGTCTGAAAGTAGCTCATGCAAGGAATGTTGAATGGATTTTGACATTTTGACAAGGTTTTGTCAGTTTTGTGAAAAGATTGTTGGTTCAGTTGACTGGTTATAACAACACAATCAACTATGCCATCTTCAGTCAACTTCCATTGAGTTCTGTGGCTCGATGGCTGGTTTCGGCGCTTTCGCCGCCTCCAGGCAAGCTGCTTCGGCCCTGCACACAATGGCGGTGTTACATGTCTACCAGGCCAAGCTCCTCCAATCTATGTACAAGATTGGTCCAGAACTGAGTCGTTCTGAAGGACCTGAGGAGCCCCACGGACCTTGCTTTGCAAGGCAACCAAAGCCAAGCAAGCCATCTGGAAGGAGTATGGCAAACATGGTTGTGCTCGATCACCACCTGTGGCTCATACTCATGGACATCGAGTAGGCGATAGAACGGTGTTCCTCAACGCCCTGGTTTCCAGTTCAGATCTCTTCGGCCCGGGCGGAAGGGCTTCTCCGAGAGGTTCACTGAGGCTTAGAAGTCATCCCAGGCGATGCAACACTTCCTCCCACGCATTCTAGCTTGTACATTTTGACAGTTTGACAAGGTTTTGTCAGTTTTGAGAAAAGATTGTTGGTTCAGTTAACTGATTTAACAACACTATCAACTATGCCATCTTCAGTCAACTTCCATTGAGTTCTGCGGTACTAAATGTAAGTAAAAATCCTTTTTTCTTGTGCTTGTGAATTGGTGGGGAATATTAGCTAATGTAAGCTTGGTGTTTTTTGGCAGGCTAGCTATCTAGCAGGTTAAACAGTGTAACAGTTCCATGGTCACGGGAGGAGTATGGCAAACATGGTCGTGCTCGATCGCCACCTGTGGCTCATCCTCATGGACATCAAGTAGGCGAATGAGAACAGTGTTCCTCAACGCCCTGGTTTCCAGTTCAGATCTCTTCCAACCCGGCGGCGAAGGGCTTCTCCGAGAGGTTCACTGAGGCTTAGAAGTCATCCCAGGCGATGCGAACACTTCCTCCCCATGCATTCAAGCTCGTCCTCGCTGCACTGCAGGCGCCTTTGCAAACAAACACCGTTTTCATGGCGGCACTGTCTCAACTTTACCACATGTGTGTACAGTTGAGACAAACCTTCTTTTTTATGAGCTAATTTTGGAAAATATAAACTACTTATGGGTATTATTGATTGATAAAATCTTAGTCTACAAGCTAAAGAAATGTCATGTGGAAACTTACTTCTTTTCAGCATCTATTTTTGAGTGAAAAATCAAAACGCAAAATCTGTCTCAACTGTACTCAGTCTACCCCTACAGTTCTTGATGTGTTAATATTTAGTAAAACACATATCAGTGACATTATGATGGGTTTAACTTTACTCAGGAGATTTTGGGTAACTGCACAACTAACAAAACGTATTACAGAATTGTTATTATAGCTAATGAAAACCGTATTATATTTTAATTTCTCTCCTTGTCTCAGACTTGGTCATTTCGGTCTTGTTGGTCTCGATACCCTCAGGTCTTAGTAGTGTCTTGGTCTCGAGTTTAGCGTGGTACTTGACTACAAGTCTGCCAGTTTCAAGTCCTTGAAAATATTTAATAGCGCATTCAATTAGGTCATAAATTATTCTCATCAATTAATCCCCTTATTTAGCTATTCATTATTTGAGGAATCCCATTCATATACTCACAGGCCTACTTGATATCTGCAGAGCTCATCAGGCAGCAGATGCTGCATTTCCTTTATATTGCAGATATAACGGCGTTTTGCTCCAGGCGAGAACCTCTTCTCACACGCAGTCTTTCACTCAAACCACAGCAATATATCAGCTCCAGTTATGAGTTTGAGCAGAGAAAGTGAGCCTCCCACCTGCTATTCTCTGATAGGTTGTGTAAATATACAGAGGGACCGGCACATGCAGAGCGAAGAGGGAAATAGAAATGTCACATTACATTTGGTTAAACGGGCTCATGTGATTTGAATGACAGGAACATGAGGTAAAATTAGACTGCAATAGTCAATGGGTTAATTGCATGTCTTTCACACAAACGGATTCAATGGAGAACCAAAAGCAAATCTCAAGTTTAATTAAAATTCTTATTTAATTAGCTTTCTTATATAATGTGCATCTGTGTTAGAATATTTGTAGTATCACCAAAATCCTCTAGGTGGTATCTACAGAGATGGTTGAGGGAAGTAGGCCTTTCTGTTCTAAAGCTAAAACTACAAAAAAGTTTTTTCTTCACCCTACTAACCTTCAAATTCAGTTGGGAACCACTTAATGTTAAACAATAGCATAAAAGACTGTCACTGCTGCCTTATTCACTGTGACCACTAACACTCTCCCAGGAACCAATTAAATAGACTTAACACACTTATCTTCATACATTTTAGATTATGTATCTGCTAATAAAGTTTCAAAAACTTGTTCCAAACATTACCAAGAGACAACCCCAAATGCCTGGAGGAGTTGCCGGCAGCCTAACTTCTACAGCTAGGGAAATTAGTCTTGTTCACTTCATACTTTGCCAAGACTCTGCTGAAGAGTGTCTAAAGAGACAATGCATGGTCAACTGTGAAAATACAAGAGCATGTCAAACTAACAGATTTAACAGATAAGTTCCTGTGAACACTTTGATGCCACAATGAACTTCTGTTTGAATGAGCTTTGCAAAGAAAGCTGTATGCAGGTGTCATCTGACTAATGGAATAAAGCTTCATTAAAAGTTAAAAATAAAAGATACATCAACCATGCGTGACAAAGTGCTCATGTACGGAGAAAACAGCACCAACTCTTATTAAACTAAGCGCAATTCTCGATGTGCTTCCCTTAAGTGTCAGTAAGTGTAAAACTCACCATATGTCGGTGATAATTAATGCGTACAAAACTCAGTGTACAGCAACTTAAATTAAGCGTTGCATTTCAGCAAAATACAAACTTTATATTTGCTGTAAAGCTATTGAGACTTGCATGCAGATTTCAAGCAGCTAATTTTGTGTATCCAAACCACCAAAGGAAGAAAATCATTCATCAGTTTTATCTTCTCCCCAAACTCTACACACAGTGTCTGCAATTTCTGGTTAGCTGAATTCCTGACCACAGCAAAAAATTAACAATGACACAGTCTAGCATGACTTTGCCCACGCATTACATGCCTCTCAGTCCCCTGCAAAAGGCACCGGCTGAGCCAGGGTCACTAAAATCCCATGATATAACACCTGTGCTGTGTGCACAGATAGCTTTGCTTTAAAAGCAGATATTAAGTTAATACAAGCTCCACATCAGATTCCATCCATGTGAGATTTGATTCTCTGTGTGTCCAATTTGATACATAATTCGTTTCTCATCTCATTTCGCATGGAGGAGGCTATTCTCTTGCAGGTGGAGAGGCACTTGCGTGCATGTGTGTGTGTGTTTGTCACTGCATGTCTGATCTGCCTGAAGTGCGTCAGATTTTTATCTATTCAACCTGTGGAATGTGTTATGCATGTGTGTTATTGGCACAATTAATAATAAAGTCATTATCTGGCAGAACACATGGCTGTAAGAGGGTGTGTCATTAATACTTCCAACTTCCATAATCAAAAGTACAATGCACCAATTTAGAGTTATCTTATGAGAGTTAATTTTTATATTATTTCTAAAGATCTTTTGGAATTTTGATTACCATAACACCAACACTTGTTCACTATGTCACTTCCTGGAGGGTAATGTTGTAAAATTTAACAGATTGTTGTAGAAATTAAGCAGCTAAAATTCTAAATAAAGTTACAGCTCTTCTGTCAGGTTCGCTTGCAGGATTTTTAAACCATTTTGAGGGTTATATCAGACTGTTCTCAATGAAATGGCGTATGCATAACACGGCAATTCGATATTTCCATTTTTGGCGTGCTGCTATCGACACGCATAATCACTTTTCGGCATGTTTATGAACGCCGCTGACTTAACGTTACATTACTGTATATATAAATCTATAACCTACCCCAACCACGTCCCTAAACAGCCCGTTCTCATCCCAAAGCGCCATATACAACGCTTTTACAAAAGCGTAAATATCCAACGCACATGGCACCCTTTAGCACCAAATGAGACGTAAAAATAAATTGGGCAGAAGGCGCCTCCTAGTGGTCTAACCCTACCCCATACCTAAACTTAACCGTCTCATTTGGCGCTAAAGGGTGCCATGTGCGTTGGATATTTACGCTTTTGCAAAAGTGTCAAAATATGGCGCCTTGGGATGAGAATGCATTGCCCTAAACCTACCCGTCACTGGGGTTAATACCATTTGATTCTTCCCGTACCATCGCAGGAAAAAAATATCGCTTTCCAGATGTAGATCTACATTTTGCAGCTTGTACATACACATGGAATCACTCGGACATTTAACAGCATAGACATACACGCATACACGCGGATAGCTCAAAATGCGTATAGATAACACGCCACTTGACTTGAAAGTGGCATGTATGTTTAAACAAAAGTCATGATGCCATGTTGCATAAAGGGGTGATGAATTGAGAAATCAAATTTGAGCTTTTGACATCTAAGAGGTCATCATATTATAAGAATATCCTGTAAGTTTCAGAACTGAAAACGTCCTTACTAGTCCAATAAAAGCTTTTATTGACACCAGGCTCAGCAAACGACTAATTTTTCAAAGTGGGGAAGTATGACGTCAAAGAGGATAAAACACCACCCCCGCAGAAGAAGATCAACTACTTCAACATGGCTGGTTTAGCCCCGCCCACTGATTCGCGCATTACACGCATAGGTAAATAACACAGATGCCTATCTTGTGTTGCCAAACCTGATCGAGCTACCGAGCAAAAATACTGTGCAGTGCCTGGTTGTGGAAGAAGACAGTCGCTGCATATGCGAGTGAGTTGAAACTCATTATAATATGCAAAACTGTTATCCACACAGCAGTGGGCGTTTACTTCCAAGTCTTCAGTGCGAGACGGCCATAAAAACCGAGCGTTTTGAGCTAGACTCAAAACTAGGGTAGAAAATAGCCTACTACTTATTCATTTTGATGTTTTTGAATGTAAAAACCAAGTGAACGTCATAAGTTGAGCTCAGACAACAATATAAAAAAAAATAAAAAGCCAGTTCATGTCCCCTTTAAAGGACATGCAAATAATTACTTTAGAACAGAAGGAAAATTTAACACAGTCTCATCCCAAGACGTCATATAACTGACGTCTTGTGACGTCTTTTGACCATACGTCAACATCCGCCGTTTTAGTGTACCCTTTAACGTCAGTTAAATGATGATCCTGGGACGTCATCTAACTGATGCTTTACCTTTAACGTCAGTTAGGTGACGGGGTAGGTTTAGGTCTGGGGTAGGGTTAGGATTCGATAACGTCATCTAACCGATGTTAAAGGGTACCCTAAAACGGCGGATGTTGAGCGGATGGTCAAAAGACGTCCAAGACGTCCAGTTATATGACGTTTTGGATGAGACTCTGCTGAAAATTCTATCAATGGTGTAGTTACGATATCTACCAGCAGGGGCAAGAGGATTAGGCTATCTAGCCAAATCTTTAACCTATAAAATCTCCTATAAGACCAATTTAAACAATTAAAAAAATGTTCATTAGAGAAAAGGGGGTTTTGATTTTAAATAATATGTTATAGTGTAATTGATTAAGAATGGTACAATTTCATTTTTAAATGATATAAATATGTAGGATACTGCCAGAGGACCGACCTGTTCATGTAACTATTATAATTAATAATGTTACAATTTAATATAATTATAGCATAATATTTTAATTCGAATTATAAAATGTTATGAGCTATACTGTCTTTGATAACAGTGATGTTGTTTTGGCATCAATTTGTGTTTTCAAATAACACTGGAGACCCTTTGACCTGTAGTTTTTCTCAATTTGCGTAATTATCACAGAAAGCTAAAATAGCCACAGTGTCTAGTGGACTGCTCAGTCCTAATCACTGCGTGCTATTATTTTTCATTGCCTTTGGACATTTTTTTATTAACATGAATGTGCAATAACATGACCCTTTAATTTACTGACATGTAGCTTAAAGGCTTTCTGCATGCATCAGAAACTATGAAAGAAAAATTATGCAAAGAACACAGCGAAGTTAAAAACCTTGTACGCAGCCATAAATCCATAAATCTGAGCTTTCACTATAGCTCTCGTTGAGAGAACGTCACAAAGCGCATATAGCTATATAAGACGCCATAGCCCACATTCTTTAAGCGATAATTATCACAATGATGACAAATATTTTAGAGCAGTCTAAATTTGAAGTATATAAGAACGTAACTGTTTCCCAAGGAGTATATTATGTAAAGCCAGCCAAGAGTCAGATATGAACAGAGATAACCGTGTTTCTGGAGCCTGGAGCCAGAAGGTTATGACCCAGGGTCAGATTACTTAGAAGGGCCCTTGCATTGCACAGTTATGATTCATACACATGCATTTGCATACAATCATTGTTATTTACAAAGAAAAATCCTTAAGCATCCATACAAACCACAAGCCAAGGCCTAAATATCCTAAAAATAAATAAAAGTTGTTAGTTGTTTTGCAATAAATTACAATGCCCACTTTAAAAGCCATATAGTGCTGGTAAACTGTAGTCGGTTACTGAATTCAAATTACATGACAACAATTTTCGTTTTGTAACTTAATCCATTACAATACTCATTTAAGGTAATATAATCTACTTTTTAATTACTTTTAGATTACATTTGACATTTTATTGTTTTGAATAGGAAAATGTCTAGGTTTAATGCTTTGCTTTTATTTTTGATAAAAAAAGCATATTTTTGTCAAAAAGCATATTTCATAAATAATGAAATGATATGAAAATAAAATAAAATCTTTTTTTAAATGTTTATTTTATCATTGTTAGTTTATCACACACAAATTAATAATAAATAAAAAAGTATGACATATGACTCACTTCATTTTGGACTTAAAATAACACTTTTGGAAATGTGAAATATGCACTTTACATTCTAAAAAATGCTGGGTTATTTCACCCCAAATTTGACTCAAATATGGACAAACCCAATTGTTGGGTTAAAATGTAATTTAAAATTTAACCCAATATTAACTTTCACTTTCAACTTTTTAATTTTTTTAATTACATTTTTAACCCAACATTTGGGTTTGTCCATATTTGACCCAAATTTGGGTTGAAAGAACCCAGCATTTTTTAGAGTGTACTCACAGAAAACATTTGAACACTTATGTTGTTAAAATGTACTCTATGAGTAATGTATATATTTCACACTTTCAAAAGTGTTATTTTAACTCCAAAATGGAAGGAATCATACATTTCAGGAGTGTTAAATTTGACTCAAATTGATTTAAATGTTCACTGTCATTTCTGCTGTGTACCATATTGATCTAAAAATACAAGTAGAAAGAAAATATATTCCATTATGAACAACTTGAATTGCGTCATGGCTTTTGCAGAGTGGGGTTTGCGAGTGTAATGAAAAGCTATTAATTAAATCATAAAAATGTCAAATTATAAATAAAAAAAATGTAAAAATAAAAAATTGCATATAAATATAAAACATGTATTTGTAAATTGTAATGTGTTTGAAAAGACAAAAGCCTTCTAGTAATGCACAGTAAGATGATTCAATGAGTGATAATGCAAATAAAAATAATTCATGTGTTCATCTGTAGTTGAGACTTCTTAAATGTGAAATGATTACTGTAAATCCAGTGATGTGTGGTTCTCAGTTTACACTGGCTGTTTTGTGTGTGCGATTCCACAAACCTTCTGGATGTTTAAAATCAGTAGGCATTTTAAGAAAGTAAAATTTAAAAAATAAAAAAGAAGTAGTATTGGGAAAATCACTGAATTCTGAATAATTGACTACCATGTGAGAATAACATGTAATCATGTAATCAATAAAAAAGTAACTGTAGTCTGTTTACGAGTATTTTAAAGCGTAATTCATCTAATTACAATTATACTAACGGATTGTATGGCCGTAGCAACTCCGCAGAAACACTGTTAGTGTGGAAAAACTGTTTTTCTGATTCCATTAGGTGCATGCGTGACTTGACTGTTTTCTATTTCATGCCCATTTCTCTGTGCTACAACAATAAATAAATAAATAAATCAACAGTGGTGTTTGCAGTTAGTGCAGTGACTGTTCTGTGGCTTTCACTCTCAAGCTCATCTCTGCTATGAGTAGACGCCTTGTTTTGGATGAAAATCAAATAAACTGTGCTGCCCGCTTTAAGTGGGCAGATCATAGTCGCTGTGAGCACTTCACACAAACAAATAAATCATTATGAGAGATCAAGGTAGTGAACAAACCAGTGCTGCATTTCGCTTCGTTTGAGTTTCTTTCTGAAGCTTCGGGTGTTTTTGACTCAGTATGTGTAAGAAGAGGAGACTATTGTGTTCTGGTACTGTCCCCTCCCACCACGCTTATTAACTGATTTATTGACCACTAAATCCAGCAGGAACCTGGCAAACTGCATCAGGGTGGCGGACCCGGTAACTTAATGGTTAAAAAGCTGGCCTTGCAATAGACAAATTCAAGGATCAGGCTCTTCAATCCATATACTATCATCATTGTGCCCTTAAGCGAGGCACTCAACCCTATAATAAATTTCACCAGTCAGGTGCCGGATGTGAAAATATGGAAATTGATTTTTAGTGATAACATATAACCCTCTCAAGACAGACCAACTGTGTGCTCCGAGGTTGTTAATCGATGGTTTGTGCCCAAGCAACTGTTCATTTAAATACACTACTCACAGTCCCCAGAGAGAGAGAGAGAGAGAGAGAGAGAGAGAGAGAGAGAGAGAGAGGATGCGGACAATGTTGTTTCTTATGCTCTTAAACTAGTCAAGGCAAGTCTATAAAGTGCTTTTCATACACAGTGGTAATTCAAACTGCTCTGTATAAAATTATTTTTGTAATTTGTATATATATATATATATATATATATATATATATATGTGTGTGTGTGTGTGTGTGTGTGTGTAAATTGTAATTACACTGTAAAAAAATATTGTTGGTTTAACTTAAAAAAGTAAGTAACCTGGTTGCCTTAAAATTTTAAGTTCATTGAAATGGAAAAAGTGAGTTAATACAATGAAGGAGAATGATTTATTCATCAGAAACTCAAAATGATATGTTATCTGAACTAAATAAATTATTTAAGTTGATTTGACAAAAGAAAAAAATGTGATTACTAATCATGAAAATATTTTTTAGTGTACAAAAAGGTTGAAATAAATAAAAAAGCAATAAAAACTTCAAACTCTAGTTGTATATATCTGAATATTTTGCAGTACAACTCAAAAATACTCTATTTTAATAAATAATTCAGTGAATATACCTTTCTTTTGTGCAGTTGCTTTTCATGTGATTTTGCTTTTGAAATGCTTTGTGGGTTGAATAGTTTTTGAAGAATATGAAAACTTCTAGAACCAAGTATACATGCACTTTAATTTGGATAAAAAGCATCGCCTGAATGACAAACGAATGACTGTGTGTGCTTGCTCTGTTACAGTCTCATAAGCTTTAATGTGAAACCACAAATCCTGTCAGATCGCATTATTCAATTTCCCATCAGTACTACCATGATTGGATTGATTAAACTTGGCTACAGCTTTTGAAACAACAAGCCATGCGTTTGAATCAATAAAATTAAATCATTTTGTCCCAGACTCACTTTATATTCTCTGAATCTCCTTTGACATGTTGATTAGCGGTTGTACATGCACCTTCCTCTCTCCTGATTATGAAAACCAGCTCAAAGATGATATCTGTGTGACAGAATATTCGTGTGAGTTTGTCTAAGTTTTAAGTCAATGTAACTTTTTAATACTTTCATGTTTGCAAAGCAGAAGTCAGTAGGTAAGAAACTTCTGCTGTATCCTTTATCAATGGCAGTGACCATAGAGCGAGATTATTGTTGAATTTTAATGTGAAATTCATCACCAACATTCCATTGATTTTCCAGGGAAGATGAAACAAAGATAAATGTTTCATGTTTCATGACTAGATAAAAGCATGTTCTATGACACATAGGGAAACAGATTTACACAGCTGTTCAAAGTCTCACTACTTTTTCAGGAAATGCAAAAATGGCTACTGTGAACAAGAGAACAGACACCAATATAAAGAATATAATTGCTATTATACTTATTTTAAACACAAAATAAAAAATTTACAGACTAACTTGACAAATGAAAGAAAATTCTAAGTAGCCTATATTTGGCCTGTCTTTTGATCAAGATACTTCAAAGTATAAATAAGTATTTTAAGTATACTTGGCCTAGTTGTGTTTACTCTTTTGATTGAGAAACATAATACTTTTTTACTAGTTTTACATAGCCTATATTCTTATAAACCTACATTGTTTGAAAATATTGATTTATAAAAAACAGTTTTGTTCCTAATTCTGAGTATCTGGATTTTTGTGTATAGTCCAAACTGGTGGTAGTGTAAAAGTGAATTGACTTCAACTCTAATTTACTCTTTCCTCAACATTGACAGAGCTTTCCAGCTATCTAGGTTTTGACTGTTATACGGTAGGGGGCGCTATTACGCATCTTCTGAAAGATTGAGGAGTTTGAAGCTGCAGACTCGGAGCCTGCATCCACAGTCGCCGATATTGGAAAGAGTAGCTACAGAATCTCCAGATAAAAAAAATAAATAAATAAAAAAAAACTTGTAGATGTGAATTTGCTTACGCAAATGTAAAACAACGTGATCATCAAACATTAAAAAAGCATATTGGTTCAAAACAGCCCAGTGTTCCCAGAGGAAATGTTGACCCAGGAATGGTTTATGACTGTGAAGCTTTGGGGGTATAATGTTGATGGACTCTGTAATCTATATTTTGATAATCCTTCTGAATCCGATATCGGACTTAGCTTTGACAAAAAATAAATAACTAAAAAATAAAACGCGAATTTTTCCCCCGCTTTTTGTTTAAAATGTATTTTTCTTTCTTTTAAATGGAAACAATTAAAGCTATATTAAAGATATATCTAAAGTATGAATACTTAAATAGGAACATACTTAACGTGTAAAAATAATGGCGGCATAAATAGTAAACTAAGCAGCCTAGCCTATGATGTTATGTCCACTGAAAGGGTTAGTTCACCCAAAAATGAAAATTCTGTCACCCTCATGTTGTTCCAAACCTCTATGTGTTTATTTGTTCTGCTGAACACAAAGGAAGATATTTGGAAGAATGTTTTAATCAAACAGATCTCAATCCCCATTGACTACCATAGTAGGAAAAATACATACTAAGGTAGTCAATGGGGAATGAGATCTGTTTGATTAAACATTCTTCCAAATATCTTCCTTTGTGTTCAGCAGAACAAATAAACTCATAGAGGTTTGGAACAACATGAGGGTGAGTAAATACTGACAGAATTTTCATTTTTGGGTGAACTGACCCTTTAAAGAAAACTTACTCACTTAGAGAAATATAGGCTTACTTGCAGTATAAAACTATCAAACTACTAATTAGGCTAGTTTACTGAGAGTAGCCTATACATCATGTACTTTCATAAACTAAAAAATGTGCTAGTATTTGACTAGTAAACTACCTATTAACTTAAATACTTGCAGTAGTCTAGAACTTGCTTGTAAGCGTATGCAGTAAAACCTTAGCCTACTGTTAGGCTATACAATTATAAGTATACTTTTATAGTCTAGCCTAAAAGTGGGCCAATTTAGGTTTATCAAATTTATTATGCTTAAGGAGTTTATCAAAACCATAAACAGTATAGGCCACACGTACAAGTAGCCTATAGGTCTACTTCCAGTACATTGATATTAGTATTCTTACCTACTACATTAACTATGCTTAAAAATATAGGCTACTTGAACGTTACTTAATATAGGCTACTTAAAATTAACTTGATCATTTTTATGTTAGGGAGGGTAAACCTTGATAATGTTTGCACTGCTGTTGTGTTAGGCCTACTATTCCTTATAATCTCACCCTACGTGACATCGATTTTAAATTATTCCAGTAACACTATATTTACAGTGCAATTTGTCTCTTTTTTCTCACGTATCAATGTTTAAACCACCTCAGATGTTGTTCTTTAAAATGGAAGATGAAGCACGTCAGAAGGAAATATTTTAAAACGTCGAAGTAAAGTGGATAAACAACTAAAGCAGCTTAAACTGATTTATCAAAACTGAAGACCGCACACTAAAACAAGAATGCGGAAAAGTTTGTTTACCCAACTCTTTGTGTGTGGGTTGTAAAACGGATTTGAGTTCAGAGTAACACTGACTGACTGCTGCACTTCAGCGACCTCTGCTGGCAATTAACATTTTTATTCATAATAGCTTTGTCTCAAAACCTATTAAACTGCCTTGCTTGTATAACTAATTAATTTGAGCATGATAGGCATCAAGAAAACATGGGTCGAGATGTGTAGTCTTGAAACACAGATTGCTATCTTGCCAAACATCTTGCAGACCAGTAAAGACATCATATGATCTTTGTTGGCATGTGACCACAAAGTAAAACAGCCATGCTCTCTATTTCATCTAATCCCCCCACCCCCCTTTCCTTTGGGTCAGTTATCTTAGTGTCATGTCCATGTTTTTCTCTGTTATCTTTTTGTATTTGTTTTTGAGACCATTTAGAGAATATTTGCCTGAAAGCATGCATTCCTCAGTGCTTTCAGTGAGATATTTGGATTGTATCAACCAGGACTCTTGCTGTTTGTGTTCCATTTTGTGGCATAATCATCAAGGAATGACTATGACTTGCTATTAAACATGTCAAAAAATTAAATTCCAATAACACACTGTTTTAACTGCTTCGGAGATAAAAGACTGAATCAAAAACAATACGAAAGGAAGGAGATATTCAGTTCTGTGTGAACACAGGACAATCTATTTATTACTATAAGGACATGCATTATTATTAGCATGAATAAATCCACATGCATCAACATTTGCAAATTAACTTCCATAATCAGACTTAGAAAAAAGAAGCATGAACCAACGTTAAAGTAATGTAGTTCGAACCAAATTGGCGTTTAAACTGAAGATTTTTACGAGTTTTCCATAATTACGCTGCTCCTCGAACAAAGCCATCCCCTTCTCCTTTAAGCTCATTGATTTTAATTATTTATTACAGGGTGCAATAATTCCAAGGTCAGTGCTGTTTTTCATCTGCCGTTGTCACAATGAAAATTAATTCAGACCATGTCAGTGGTCTATAAACTATTGTTAGACAAAAGATTTATCTGACAGTCAGGCGGAGCATGTGTTAAGACATTTAAAAGCCATTAAAATCATTAAATCCGAGTCTTATACTGGTTTATTTGATTTGATTTGATTTAAAGTGGCAATGAAACATGTATCAGAATTTTAGCTTCTTAACCTTAGTTGAATTCTTAAACAATATTTATTTTGAGATCCATAAACTCTCACTAAAGTGTCCAAATACGTTATGGGTCCAGAGAATAAATACGATACAATCCTAATCCAATATAATTAGGCTTTGATGTATGTGAGTTGTCTTCTGCTCTTTAGGCTGAGACCATGACTAAAGATGTCAGAGTGACTGAAGAGTATTTGGTCACCCACCCAAATCACAAGACATGCAATCAACCTCAGGCTAAAGCCACCGTAACCAATAAATGTTCTTCAGCCAGTTTAATTTTATGGAGACATAAACATGCCCGTACACACACATTGTTCCCTCAGATTCCACACATTGTTACAAAGACTGTGGTTTTTAATTATCTCCTCATGAAAATGAAGTGTGAAAACTGTGACATTTGAACAGTTTTTTGAGGTTAATACAGTGGATTTATGACAGCAGTAAATGAACATGTGCAAGAGAGACTGAATGAAGGTGTGAGAGCGCTGAGATGTGTGAGAAGAGTCAACATGAGCACCTTTATTTTCTCTGCTGGAGTGAAAGAGACTTAAGGCACTTGTACTTTAACACACTGCAGCTGTGTGCTCTCTCTCTCATCATAAAATACATTTACATTTCAGTTACACTTACAGTTGTTGTATTTCATGCTCAAGGCTGCATTTATTTGATTAAAAATGAAGTGAAAAACTTGGTGAAACTTGGTGCTCAGATTTTTTTACAGCTTAATATTTTTGTGGAAACTATACCATTTAAATATGTTGCATTTAAGAAAGACTAATAATTAATTAATTCATTAATACAAATATTCAGCAAGGAACTTAAACTAATGAAATGTGAGGACATTTATAATTTTACAAAAGATTTCTACAAAAATGATTGAAACATTGAGACTAATAAGGGTCATAATTGATAATTGAGCACAGATAAAAATTCATAATAACTGAGCACCAAATCAGCATAATTTAAGGATTTCTGAAGGATCATGTGACACTGAAAACTGGAGTAATGATGTTGAACATTCAGAAATAAATTACATTTTAAAATATGTTAAATTGGAAATCAGATTAATTATATTATTATTATTTTTTTTGGAAATCATTTGTTTAATTGTAATAAATCACAATATTACATTTAAATAAATGCTGCCTCGAGCATAACCAACACATCAGACTTCTTAAAACAATATTCCAAAAATATATTTAATAATAATTATTGTTATTTATATAACTAATGCACATTAAATTACAATACCCAGTCAGACCATGTTTAAACTGGACTGCTGCATTTGTAAGATGGTGTGGATAAAAGTCAATAAATGTATTTTTGTGGTATTAACTTTTCTCATCAATATCCTTTCTGCTCTAAAACTGGAAGGGACCATCAGTGCTATGGGAGGATGAGCACCTTAAAGGAGTACTTCACTTTTAATCTTTTGCTGATCATTTATTCACCCATGTCATCCAAGATGTCCATGTCTTTCTTTCTTCAGCCGAAAAGAAATTAAAGTTTTTGATGAAAACATTCCAGGATTTTCTCCATATAATGGACTTCAATGGGAACCAAACGGTTCAAGGTCCAAATGAAAGTTTTAGTGCAGCTTTAAAGGGCTTTAAACAACACCAGACGAATGAATAAGGGTCTTATCTAATGAAACGATCACTCATTTAAAAAATAAATAAAAAAGTTTAAGTTTTATAAGCACAAATGCTCTGTGATGAGCGTTTGTGACTCAACTGTTCAAACTCGTTCATCAAAATGAACAAATCTTTTTTTGAGTCATGACTCGAAGGGTCCTAGGATAAGACCCTTATTCATCATCTGGAATCGTTTAAAGCCCTTTGAAGCTGCACTAAAACTCTCATTTGGACCTTGAACTATTTGGTTCCCAATGAAGACCATTATATGGAGAAAATCCTGGAATGTTTTCATCAAAAACCTTAATTTCTTTCGACTGAAGAAAGAAAGAAGTGACATCTTGGATGACATGGGGTGAGTAAGTTAAAGTTTTTTTTTAAAAGTGAAATACTCCTTTAAGTTACTTTTTTATCAGGTATTCAGTACAGAAGTTTCTAATCTTCCAAAGATATGCTCTGTTCTCTCCTGAAAAGTGTTTCCTCAAATCTAGATAAGATGATGGAGTGCTTGTTTTTACAGGAATGAAGTGTTGCTGATGGGGAGATAAGGCTTTAGTTTTAAAGTGTGCACAAACGAATCTGGTGGACTTTACCTGTTACAAGAACATAATCAATAAAAGGGCTGGACAGCAAAATCATTGTAACAATTAATCTTAACTTTGAAACGTGTTGAACATGCACACCTTACCTATACATTAAAGTCCCTTTGAATAAAAGCATCTGCCAATATTGCTTAAGATATAAAAGATTAAACTACAACAGGACTAAGTGGGCTACGTGCACTCTTAGAAAAAAAGGTTCATTGAGGATCTATATATGAAGCATAGGGTTCTTTACTCAACTCCAAAGAACCTTTATAGGCTATAATAGGTTCTACAAGAAAGAACCCTTTTGGCACAAAGGTTCTTTATAGGCTGTTATTCATTCATATATTATTATTCTGCAATATTTTGTACTTGTTATTAAATTATTGTTTATTAAACTATTGTAGTACTTAATATCACATTTTTTAACATGCTGATTTTTGGAGGAGAAAACTGAAATGGCACTCTTCATGTGATATTGATTAACTCATGAAATTATATAAAAATGTACATTTTCTAACCCCCATATCTTGAATTTGTGCATTCACATGCATTCATAAATACATTTTAGGTTCTTGATGTTTGGCAGTAATATGAAATATTTAATCCAGAAAGGACAAAACAAATGATAATGAATGAACCCAAAAAGGTTCCATAGAACCTTTTTCCTGGTTGAAAAAACCCTAAAGGGTTCTTATTATTGAACCCTTAAAAGGGTTCTATCTTTTAGGGGTTCCAAATACGTAGCACTGATAGAACCTTTTAAGGTTCTATATGGAACGTTTACTTCTAAGAGTGTGCATGCAACAGGTTCCCAAAGTTCATCATAACATAAAGTAATTGATTGTGACCACTGTTTGGAGCGTTTTGCTGTGAAGGACTGTGCATTAATGAATCATCATCATCATCATCATCAAAAAAAATACATATAAATATATATATATCTTAGATATTGAGTGTGATGGGTGAGCTTGGAGAGAGGGCTCTGAAAGGGTGGAGACACGCGCATCTCTTCAAACAGCTTCTGGAGGAGACAGACGCGCAGAATACGCACTGAAGCTCCCGCTTTTGGACATATGAACTAAAACACTATCTCAAGAGACCGAGGCATCGGCAAACTGAATGAAAAACAAAGCAGATGAAAACGGGACGATAACTGACACCCGAGGGAGAACTTTTACAACTTTAAACGTTTTGAATATGAAGTAGAGTTCTGCGCAAAAGCTTGCGCAATCGTGCACAGACCAGACTGAGAACGACAACTTCTACTGTTCATTTAGTCCTTTTTAAGCAAAAACTTTTGAAGATGAACACCTCGGATATTTTTTGCGATTCCGAATTTACAAATGCGTCCAACTTTTCGTGTGTGAACCGAACCGTCCCGTCGTATAGCATTATAGACATCGCGTCTTTCATGCACATATTCCCCACTATCTACGGCATCCTATGTTCAGTTGGAGTTCTGGCCAACAGTTTGGTCATCTATGCTGTGGCATCATGCAAGAAGAAGATGGTCTCTGATATTTACGTGCTGAATCTGGCCATCGCAGACTTGCTGTTCTTGTTGGTGATGCCGTTTAACATCCACCAGCTGGTCAGGGACAGACAGTGGGTCTTTGGGCACTTCATGTGTAAAGCCGTGGTGGTGGTGGACGTCAGTAACCAGTTTACCACAGTGGGGATAGTGACTGTGCTCTGCATTGACAGGTGAGAGTTGCATGCATTTGGGAGATTGCCAGAATGATGAAATGCAGTTAGCTGCCTGCTGCTAGTGGTCACACTGTATTTACATCTGTTGCATATAGGATTGGATAGAGATAGGATAGTAGCCTACTTTATTGTCCGTGTACACGGAAATTTGTCTTGCAATACAAGCTCCAACAATTTTAACACACACAAACTAAAAACAAAAACACACAATCATCAATAAAAAGTATACGAAGTTACTTAAATAATATTAATATATAGGCCTTGAACCATACAGTGGGGGAAAATCACAAATGGGAACTCACTTTTCTCATCAGTTTAGAGTCTGGAGACTAGTTCTCCACTCGGTTCCCTCGAGATTTTCCCATGTGCTTTTGTAATGTTTTTTTTTTTTATGAGTAAAATAAGGTCTGTGGTAAACGTAAGTTGACGACGTTTTGTTCTACAAAATACATTTCACACAGCCTCGTCGAACACTCTAATATTAAGCGTGTCTAATAAAGTAGCCTAACTAAGTGACGTTATATACACAAAACGTCGAAGTATCATAAACTAGGCTACAGAGGCCTTCTTTTACTCAAAAATCGAAAAACTCCATTATAAAACATTTCGAGGGAATAATTGGCGAATTAGTCTTCCGGGTTTTGACGTAATCCCTGCACCGTGAACTCAATATATATATATATATATATATATATATATATATATATATATATATATATATATATATATATATATATATATATATATATATATATATATATATATATATATATATATATATATATATATATAATAAGCATAGCATAAACAAACTGGGGCTGTCAAACCATTAATCGCGATTAATCGCATCCAAAATAAAAGTTTGTGTTTACGTAATATATGTGGGTGCACTGTGTATAATTATTTTGTATATATCTATATAAATACACACACATGCATGTATATTTAAGAAAAAAATACTATTTATATATAAAAATGTATATTTATATATAATATAAATCACATATAAATCTGTATGCAGTATATAAATGAAAATATTTCTTAAATATATACAAGCATGTGTGTGTATTTATATATATATAAAATAATTTTACACAGTGCACCCACATACATTATGTAAACACAAACTTTTATTTTGGATGCGATTAATCGCGATTAATCATTTGACAGCCCTAAAACAAACATATGTAAAAATACTGCGTTATATACTAAATAATAAGCTTCATTTTTGCTAAATGTAATTTAATAATTTCTTTCTGTGACCTCTGACTTGGACGTGTTCATGACAGGTTTCTTTCAGTGAAGATACTAATAAATTTGGTTATACTATGAATCAGATTTAGGGGTCAAAGGGATATAATTCTTTATTCATACTCTAATTAAAGAGCACTGAACATTTTCACCAAATTATATGAAATTACAGCCCAACTGTTCATCACTTAATCAACATATGATTAAGAAAGTATGCAAATGAAAAGAAAGAAATCAATGAAACTCTCAAGGGTGCTATCTGCTACATGACCTTGAATACTGAAGCACACTGCATCCATCATTTTTAAGTCTGTAAGATTGTACTTCACACAAAAGCACTTGAGCACACAATAAAATGGTGTCCTCATATACAGTCCAGAGGAGAGTTTGCTTAGTTGTGAGTGTCAAAGACATACGAGCCCCAGAAAACCTCTGCATGATTAGATGATAAAACTCCACACTATAACACTTTTTCATAGTTTTGTTGCTGTATTCCCAAAGGGGTTTACTGGGTCACAGGCTTGGAGGTACTTAGATAAAGTATCTTAGCTGCACATTTTCATCATGTTTTGCAAAGCAATATAATCCCAAATTCTGTTTAAAGAGCAACATTAAAGTCCCTGTGAACAATTCATTATACATGGAGCCAGACATTTTCTCTTTTTTAAAGGAAAAAAAAAAAACAAATGTTGTCTGACTAGAGGAAGAGAGCTGTTATACATGATGAAAACCAAAGCTGATGTGTCTGGACTTTACTCGAGTAAAATACACATCTCTTGATTTGATGCTCTTAAACTTTTATCTGCCAGAAGAATACAAACAGAGCAAATGCATTTCTTACAAATATGTCACTTGCTGTGCTGTTTTACTGTAGCATGTGACCTGTTTGCTTTCTGAGAGTTAAGACAAGTCAGCTATTGCTAGAAAGCTGTTTGAAGAAAGAAAAAATGCCCTAAGTGAGCAAAGACAGCTGTGGCAAGGAAAGAAGCTATGAGAAAAGAAACCAGAATCTGGGAGAGCAATGTACTGCATATTTAGCCTACATTAACATTTTGGAATCAGTAAGATATTCATGCAAGAATGTATTAAATGGATCAAAAGTGACAGTAAAGATGTCTGTTTCATCAAAGAATCCTAAAACAATATTAAGCAGCACAACTGTTATCAACACTGGTAATAAGAAAAATTAGCTGGAGCATCAAATCAACAATGATTTCTGAAGGATCACTGCTGAAAATTCAGCTTTGCCATTACAGGAATAAGTCACTTTTTAAATGAAATTTCAAAATAATTATTTTAAACTGTAATAATATCTCACAATATTACAGTTGTATTGTTTTTTGATTTAATACTGTATGCAGCCTTGGTGAGCATATGGGACTTATTTAAAAACTGTAAAAAAAAAATCTTAAAAACCCCAATGTTTTGAATGGTAGTTAACAAATGCCAAATATTAAGTTACATAATATGTTTAAGACAATTTACATTTATTTATGTTAGTTATTCAGTTGACTATAAGTAACATTGCACCTACATCTCTACTAAATCTCACTATAGGGTTAGTAAAGTATTAGTAGACTAGTAGGGTTAGGGATAGAATAAGTTGACATGTAGTTGCAAAGTTACTTATAGTCAGTAAACTGTCTGCTGGAGGAGCATCACAATTATGTATTATTAAAATGTAGGCTATATCTGGAATCCACCAGGCAAATGAATTGAAAATTTAGGTCCCACTTTATATTAAGTAGCTTTAAGTACTATGTACTTACATCGAAAAATAAGTACAATGTATTATTGTGGTCCTGTTGTATTGTAAAACACTTTTGCTGCTATTGAGGTATGATACGGGCAAGTTTAGGACAGGTGTGGTGGTATGGGTCGGTTTAAGGGTAGGTTAAGGTGTGAGGAGGGGTCAACTGTGTAATTACAAATGTAATTATATTAATTACAGCTGTAATTACATGCTGGTATTTTTATAATATAAGTACAATGTAAAAACATGTATGTACACAATAAGTCCATTGTATCAAATTATTAATTTCAATGTCAGTACATAGTACTTAAAGCCACTTAATATAAAGTGGGACCAAAATTTGTTATAAGTTCTTTAATATGAAATTGTTTCAATGTATCTCTGTTATATAATATAACATAATAGCCCTGCACTTGAGCATTTTGTAAAGTTTACTCTTGAGAACATTTTCTGAATATACTGATGTAATCACATACTTAAGATTCCATTCTCGAACATTCCATTCCAGCAGTTGTTAAACTCATTATTGTAACCACATTGCGGTTTCACATCAAGCGCTTTCTGCGTCTTGGCTATGGCGCTAATAACGCTGCATTCGCAAATGTGCATACATCTGGCCCTGAGTATCAGAAGACATCTTCCAAGATTTGTCCAGATATAATCGTCCAAAAAAAATTAACAAAAAATAAAATCTGAAATTCTAACATTTCTCATAAACATCAAATACAAGGCCAAATTATCTAACACAGTCTCATCCCAATTCGTCATATAACTGACGTTTTGGGACGTCTTTTGACCATTCGTCAATATACGACTTTTAGGGCCCCCTTAAACGTCGGAGATGACGTATCCCGGGTCGATCATACAACTGACGCTTTACCTTTAACGTCAGTTAGGTGACGAGTTGGGTTTAGGGTTAGGTTTAGGTCTGGGGTAGAGTTAGGATCCCATAACGTCATCTACCGACATTTAAGGGGGCCCTAAAAAGTCGTATATTGACGAACGGTCAAAAGACGTCCCAAAACGTCAGTTATATGACGAATTGGGATGAGACTGCGCTGAATTATCTGAGCTACCATATCCAAATTAAAATGACAGTAGTCTTCTTTCATTTATTTTAGGATGTGGCATAACTAAAATTACAGAGAAAAGTCTCATGAGCTATAAAAGAGCAACCTCTGAGTTGGGATGGGATTACTTTGAAATTTTCTATTCCCCAGGTACATTGCAATTGTCCATCCTACATCTGAAAAGCGAACCATTCAGTGGACCATCATCATCAACATTATGGTGTGGGTGGGCAGCTTCCTTCTGAGCATCCCAGTCATGATATACGCTAAAGTCCTCTCCAAGAAGAACATGGACATGTGTATGATCAACCTGGATGGGCCACAAGACATGTACTGGTACACTCTCTACCAGTCCATGCTGGGTTTCATTGTCCCCCTGATTATAATAAGCACATTTTACACTCTCACTTTGTACCACGTGGTTCCGCTCCATCCGGCGGGTCAAACGCAAGCAGTCGGTGTGGGCCAAACGGGCCACTAAGACCGTTCTGATGGTGATCGCCCTGTTCCTGGTCTGCTGGTCTCCCTACCACGTCATCCAGGTGATCAACCTCAGCATCCGGCAGCCCACCAGCGCCTTTGTGTACGCGTACAACATCAGCATCTGCTTAAGCTACTCTCACAGCTGCATCAACCCCCTCATGCTGCTGATATTCGCCCAGAACTATCGCGATCGCCTGTGCCATCGCAAAGAGCTACGGTCCCATATCAGCTCGTCCAAGACCACCGTCAAAACCGACGGCGGATCTAGCGTCAGCCCGGACACCAGCCACCGCTGCACTGTCATCTAACGCCAGGAAAACTGCATGGACGCCTGCAATGCAACACTTGCTGTACGGGTGTCAATTGCACGTAGACTGTTTCTCAAAGGGGAAAACTGTGAAATGAAACGCCACAGTTAACTTTCAGGAGGCATGAAGGAGTGAATTAGCACTCAAATATGTTTTTGGTTTGTCACACTCTGGAAAAGTGACTATAATGTCTTGTTTTTTTTTTTTTTTACTGTTAATGTATCTATTATTTGTTGTATAATTTGAATTTTTCAGTTGTTTTGAACGGTGAACGTGATATTTTGTGCAGTGAAAAACAAGGAAAAAGAATTGTCGTATTTTCCAAGCAATTACAAAGAATAGAAACGGAGGCTTTCAAGCTTCAAAAAGAGAAAGAATATCATAAAAGGATCATACAAATCTAAAAATCTTTTGTGATGAATTTCAAGACTTGAAGTCATGCAGTATTTCTTATTGTTTTATGCTTGACTTGATCCATACACAAGATTTGTTTTGCTATAGCATAATATTTATAATGCACCATACGGACCACTTTTTTAAAAAACTATAATGGTGCTTTTTGTGTTCCATAAGAAATTATTTATCCCTTTTAAAAACAATTTATTCCTTTAAAGACAATTCAATGTTTTTATTATGTATTGGTGCCTTTTGTTTGCGTTATTGGGGAATGATAGACCAAATGAGAGAACCATCAGACTTCTCATTTACGCAGATGTCAAATAAAATGTCTATAAATTCAGTGTTTTTGTGGGTACGAATCAGGTTGAAGAAGACCTTTAGTGAGTAAAATATGCGGATCTAAGCCACAGGCCTAATTGATCGAATAGATATGGCATTCTGCTTTTTTATTTCACTTTCATGTATGTGTAAATATTGGCTTAAGGTTAAAGTATTTTAGAAAATATAATTACACATTTCAATATCCAGATGTCTTGTTGTCATGCATGTTTAGCTGTCTGTTTCATCTTCACTTAGAACATTGTACAAGATAAAATAACCCTGACTGTATGCTTTTGAGCGTTTTATTACATCAATTCACAAAGATGTCCAGTGTGAAATTCTCTGTGGTTCTGTTTTTCCTTTTTTCGGAGAAGCCCCTGCGGCCCATGTAAGAACAGTCATGTTCACTGTTAACGTGTGACACTTAAACTATGTGTGACCAGTCACATTTCAGTCCTGCCACCCTCAATCAACACATTATGATGCCTGGAAAATAAACAAAAAACTTCATATTATTTCTCTAATATATTATATTATATCATGACAAATGCCTTTTTAGTAGGGAAGAATTTTTAGGTAATTTGCTATTCAGGGAGAAAATTTCATGATCAATGTTTTAACATTTACCTCCTGTTTCTTGTCTGTACTTTCTGTCCTGAAGGCTTTTGTTTTTTATGTGCTATAATTATACAAAATAAACTCAACTAAAAATAATGATTTGAATGTCAGGTTCCTGTATCACTTTAGTGTGCATTTCTAAATACATAACTGGGTTCACAACACTGTATTAAATATGAACCACTTAAAAGTTCACCCAAAAATGAAAAATCTGTCATCATTCACTTGCCCCCAAGTTTCTTTCTTCTGCTGAACACAAAAGATGATGTTTTGAAGACTGTCGGAAGATATTTAGAAAATTTGAAGATTTTTTTTTTCTGCATACTATGGAAGTCAATGGGGCCGATCAACTGTTATTCTTCAAAATATCTTATTTTGTGTTCAACAGAAGAGAGAAATTAGAGTAGTTCACTTAAAAAAAAAACTTTTGCTGATAATTTACTCACCCCATGTCATTCTTTCTTCAGTCGAAAAGAAATTAAGGTTTTTGACGAAAACATTCCAGGATTTTCTCCATATAATGCACTTTAATGGGAACCAAAAGGTCCAAATGAGAGTTTTAGTGCAGCTTCAAAAGGCTTTAAACGACACCAGACGATGAATAAGGGTCTTGTTTAGCGAAACGATCGGCCATTTCAAAAAGAAATAAAAAAGTTTAAGTTTTATAAGCTCAAATGATCGCCTTGCTCTGTTCTGTGATGCGCGTTCGTGACTCTCCTGTTCAAACTCGTTCATCAAAATGAACAAATCTTTTTTCGCGTCATGACTCGAAGGGTCCTAGATAAAACCCTTTTTCATCGTCTGGTGTCATTTAAAGCCCTTTGAAGCTGCACTGAAACTCTCATTTGGACCTTGAATAGTTTGGTTCCCAATAAAGTCCATTATATGGAGAAAACCCTGGAATGTTTTCATCAAAAACCTTCATTTCTTTTCGACTGAAGAAAGAAAGACGTGGACATCTTGGATGACATGGGGGTGAGTCAATTATCAGCAAAAGTTTTTTTTTTTAAAAAGTGAACTACTCCTTTAATTCAGGTTTTGAACAACTTGAGGGCGAGTAAATTATGGCAGAACTTCCATTTTTGGGTGAACTATGTTTTTCTTTCTTGTTTTAAATGATTTAAATTCAATCTGTTCCCCCTAATCAATGTTTCATGCGGAAGAATTTAGAAGATACATATGGATCACTTTATTGGTGCCTTTTTTCTTTTTATTTGGCCATTTTGACAGTGTCCCCACATTAAAAATTGTATTTACTTTCAATGCATAGACAATTTATGTAATCTTATTCCATCCACAATTTATTTATTCATTCTGTTATGTAATTACTTTTGACTAAAGACGAAGACAAAGAGTAATAGACTGAAGAACCATCTTTCAGTGCATATAGCCTATCTGAAGACAACTTACAACATCTATTGCCTGTTCAACTATTGCACATGGTTTATGCATAATGATATGGGCAGCCCATTTCATGAACCTCATTATGTCCTGTAATTGCTCTGTATAATCCCATAACAGCTCTTTTACAGTACACCAGGTGCAGCCAAAGTTGTAAACATTCCTCCTAAAGCATGCTTCCCTATTCCTGTATGATAATCCCCTCATAAAGATGGCTGGATGAACTAAAAAGTGTTTCATGAACGTAAAGTCTAACGCAGTCAAACATATTTAAACATCCTGAACCTTTATGGCAAATTCAGGAACTCAGAATGCAAAGCAGATTTCCTCCTCCTTCATACAACTTTAAATAACTAGAGGCTTTCTTTTTAAAGGGTTAGTTCACCCAAAAATGAAAATGATGTCATTAATGACTCTCCCTCATGTCATTCCAAGCCCGTCAAGCCGTAAGACCTCCGTTCACCTTCAGAACACAGTTTAAGATATTTTAGATTTAGTCTGAGAGTTTTCTGTCCCTCCATTGAAAATGCATGTACGGTATACTGTCCTTGTCCAGAAACGAAATAAAGACATAATCAAAGTAGTCCATGTGACATCAGTGGGTTAGTTACAATGTTTTCAAGCATCAAAAATACATTTTGGTCCAAAAAATAACTAAAACTACAACTTTATTAAGCATTGTGTTGTCAATCTGCGTTCATGAGTCCGCAGTGACGCTGCTGACGTGTGTCTGGTGCGTCCGTGTATTCGAGTTCAAATAAATATGGCTGGGCAAAAAAAACGCAAGTCTTCCTCTGTGTGGAAATCCTTAGACATGTTTGTGAAGATGTTTTGTTTACAGCATGCATCTCCCTCAGACTGTAAACGAAACTCGGGTGCACAGATAATACAAATGCATTCGCATCCTAGGGCGTCGTCTAACTGACACTTTTGACCATGTGTCTAAATCTGACGCACAGGTTTAGGTCTGCGGTAGGGTTAGACCACTATATTGACGCTAAAGGGTGCCATGTGCGTCGGATGTTGACGCATGGTCAAAAGCGTCAGTTAGATGACGCCTTTATGTCATCAGCGTCACTGATCGTGCGATTGACAACAGAACCAGAAGACAATACAATGCTTAATAAAGTCGTAGTTTTTGTTATTTTTGGACCAAAATGTATTTTCGATGCTTGAAAACATTGTAACTGAACCCACTGATGTCACATTGACTACTTTGATGGACAGTATACCATACATACATTTTTAATGCAGGGACAGAAATCTCTCGGACTAAATCTAAAATATCTTAAACTGTGTTCTGAAGATGAACGGAGGTCTTACGGGCTTGGAATGACATGAGGATTAATAATGACATAATTTTCATTTTTGGGTGAACTAACCCTTTAATGAATCTGTAAAAGCATTTGCTAAATGAATCAATGTACATGTGGTCCATTATCCCACTGCAAACATTTTATAACTTCAATGACCTTCCTAGAACTGAAGCAGTTCTAAAGACAACACATGAACCCTACTTCTTGGTATTAACATTAATGTTAATAAGCAAATTTAACAAGCAACATAACATTTCTAGACAACTGTAACAAGCCTGAAATATGTGTACTGATGTACTGATCTCCATTTATTAAACGTATTACTATAAAATATTCACTAGGTTTCTTAGTTACCTTATGTTTTTTGTTGGTTCTCAATGTCATGATCAGGAAGTCAAACTTCCACATAAACTTCATGGTTCAGCTTGTTAAGCCATGGCTCTTAACTTTGTGCCTTTTTAACTGGGCAATTTTTCCCAAACAATGGAATAGGAATCACACCACAATGATATGCATAATGGCATATCAGAAATCTTTCAGAAATCTTGACTGTGACATGATCATAGTAAGTGGCTCTACTAAAAATCACAATAGGCTATACAGTATGCCTGCCCCATCCATTTAATACAGCAGCCTGTGGTCCTTTTATGGTCTAATTCAATTCGGGACAGACACAAAGATTTTTATAAGATTATGGCGATATTGAGATGCTTTAATGTCTTTATAAATGTTCGTGGATCTTCGATCATGTTCTGCTTCAGCCTTCCCTAGAGTCACAGCAATAAATCACTTGACCGATAAATCTTGAAAGGCCTGCATCATTCCATGTAATGTAAATATCATACTAATTTATGGTTAGTTTTTCAGCTTTGGATTAAATCAGAGAACAGAGTCCTGTTTTTAGTCTATGACTAAGGCAAATCTGCTCAGACGCCACACACACACACAATGCTGAGTTAATTAGTTTCATTCACAGCCAAACAGTTTCCACGTAGCAAAACGGCAAACAAATTGAATAAAGGCCTTTTTATCAAAGGGCTAAACACTTATTAAGAGGATCATTGGTATATACATAATGGCCTGCATTGAACAGTTTAAAATATCTTACCCTGAAAGATAAAAATAACAATACCACACAAAGTGTCCACATTGTGTGACCACATAAATGCTACAGGGTATTATCACCAGATATTTTTCATGCCTTCCATGACTATTCTTTAGAGATCTCTGTTTGAGAAAACCGTTACATGAGACAGAAAGAAAAGAAATGAAATGAAAGAATTCCCATGAAGCCGCAAGGCTCTTTTTCTTCACCCCAGCAGGAACTTTTTATACAAAATAAAAGAAAAACAAATTTTTTTCAACACAATTTCAGAAGAAAAAAACACCTCTCCAATTACTTCAAGGTCATATTCAATGCAACATTATCATGCTGAGGGAGAGGGTTTATTGACTTGTTTCTGGCATTTTCATCATTCATCAGTAAATCTTTATTTAACCACCTCCTTAACCAAAACTCACTCCCACAGGGCTGGGATGGATTTGATAATGCGCTCTGAAAGAAATAGCGCTGGATGCTTCCGGCCCCATAGTGTGATGGACCGACGTCATCAAGTGTTTATAAAAATGTATATGCCACACACACAAAAAAAACACAAAAATATATCAGGTGCTAAGAATTGGCCAAATAATAATGATCATTATAATAAGCATCCTGAGTCAAACATCAGACAACACATTTATATACCTCATTATCCACAGGAACTGAGTTCTAAATAGCATTTCCAAAGCCAGACACAAACGTTTTGTGATGCCTTTTAAATTCAGCATGCTTTGAAATGAACAAAACACCCTCATTAGGAAATGTAACTTTGACAACTTTTATTCTGCACCGCCAAATCGACACTGATGGCAGTTTTTGCAGTCAGCAGGTTTTAGAGGACTGTTCCTCTCCCAAGGCTAAACTTTTATGGTTAAAATGAACATTCTGTCATCATTTACTTAACCTCATGAAGTTTGATTTTCCAGTTTTGAAGAATGCCAAAGCTGCTCTTTTTCATTGAACTGAACTGACTTTTCTACAACTGATTTTCACTGGAAGGCTCCATAAATGACAAAAACTACAGATTTTGCTTTTAACTATTCTTTCGTGAAAAACATACAGTACTTAAATGAAGACGAAATAATAAATGTCATGGATTATTATCTACTGAATGATCCAATATTTTGTAAAGGGGGTGGGTGAAAATGAAAAATGTCCCCGAATTGCTAATAAAATGCTCTCATTTATTAAAATATTAAATCTCATGTTAAGCTACATTTCTAGTTCCATTGGGTTCTATATATGAAGCATAGGGTCTTTACTCAACTCCAAAGAATCTTTTATGCTAAAAAGGTTCTATAAGGACAAGAAAGAACCCTTTTGGCACAAAGGTTCTTAATAGGCTTTTATTCATTCATATATTACATTATTCTGCAATGTTATTGTTGTAAGAGTGTGGAGCAGCATTGAGATCCCCATATCTATGGGACTGGACGATATAGGGCCTTAAAAATTGACATTGCAAAAGAAACGTTTGCTAATCCATTACACATTTTTCGGAATGGTGTAAAGACAGTAACCTCATCCTCAATGTCACCAAGACAAAGGAACTTATCCTGGACACCCGTCGGAAAATCTACACCCCTCACTGTCCATTTCCATAAACAGCGAGGCTAGCGAGCCAGTAGAAATTGTTGACAGCTTCAGGTATCTAGGCATCATATGGACAATAAACTGAGTTTTGATAACCCCATCAACAAACATCCACAAACAGTTTCAAAAGAGACTTTGTCATTCGTAAACTTAGGACACTCATTCAGAGCCATATGGATCATGTTTAACCAGGCTACATTTGTTGTACACTGGTTGACATATGACTGAATTAGAGGATCCACAATTTTGTATCCTTCATCACCAATTGATTGGTGGTAACAGTTACAGCAACACTCTCTTTATGAAACTGCCTGGTAATGAGACTAAGGAAAAAAGAAACTTTTACTGCCTCAAAATTAAATTCTAGGCCAATGGAACCCTTTCAAGCTAAGAGCACTGAGGTTTAAGAGAAAGATTTTAGTTTTCGCCCCCTTTCTCACAAGATTTGTGCTGAGAACAGGGTTGAGCAATGTCAAACATGAACTAGAAAAAAGGTTTGATGAGACAAACTTTAAGTTGGTTTGAAAGAGCCAGACCAGAGAGTTGATTGAGTTTAAAATAGTTTGAAGTTTAAGAATAGTTTGAATTTTGATAGATGGATTAGTTAAAGAAAGAAAGAAAGAAAGAAAGAAAGAAAGAAAGAAAGAAAGAAAGAAAGAAAGAAAGAAAGAAAGAAAGAAAGAAAGAAAGAAAGAAAGAAAGAAAGAAAGAAAGAAAGAAAGAAAGAAAGAAAGAAAGAAAGAAAGAAAGAAAGAAAGAAAGAAAGAAAGAAAGAAAGAAAAAGAAAGAAAGAAAGAAAGAAAGAAAGAAAGAAAGAAAGAAAGAAAGAAAGAAAGAAAGAAAGAAAGAAAGAAAGAAAGAAAGAAAGAAAGAAAGAAAGAAAGAAAGAAAGAAAGAAAGAAAGAAAGAAAGAAAGAAAGAAAGAAAGAAAGAAAGAAAGAAAGAAAGAAAGAAAGAAAGAAAGAAAGAACGAAAGAAAGAACGAAAAGAACGAAATGAAAGAAAGAAAGAACGAAAGAACGAAAAAGAAAGAAAAGAAAGAAGAAAGAAAGAAAGAAAGAAAGAAAAGAAAGAAAGAAAGAAAGAAAGAAAGAAAGAAAGAAAGAAAAGAAAGAAAGAAAGAAAGAAAAGTTGGAAAGAAAAGAAAGATTAGTTAAATAGAAAAATAGAAAGATTAAGTAGAAAGAAACAAAAAGAAAGAAAGATGAGGTAGAAAAATATAAAGATTAAGTAGAAAGCAAGATTAGTTCAAAAGAAAGATTAGTTAAAAAGAAAGAATGAAAGAAAGAAAGAGCTTCATTAAAATGAAAGAAAGAATAGTTAGAAAGAAAGATTAGTAAGAAAGAAAAAAAAGAAGATAGATTAGTTAGTTAGGAAGAAAGATAGATTAGTTAGAAAGACAGAAAGATTAGTTAAGAAAGAAAGATTAGTTAGAAAAAGAAAGATTAGTTAGAAAGACAGAAAGATTAGCTAGAAAGACAGAAAGATTAGTTAGAAAGACAGAAAGATTAGTTAGAAAGACAGAAAGATTAGTTAGAAAGACAGAAAGATTAGTTAGAAGAAGAAGGATTAGTTAGAAAGAAAGAAAGATTAGTTAGAAAGAAAGAAGGATTAGTTAGAAAGAAAGAAAGATTAGTTAGAAAGAAAGAAAGATTAGTTAGAAAGAAAGAAAGATTAAGTTAGAAAGAAAGAAAGATTAGTTAGAAGAAAGAAAGATTAGTTAGAAAGACAGAAAGATCAGCTAGAAAGAAAGAAAGATTAGTTAGAAAGAAAGAAAGATTAGTTAGAAAGAAAGAAAGATTAGTTAGAAAGAAAGAAAGATAAGTTAGAAAGACAGAAAGATCGCTGAGAAAGAAAGAAAGATTAGTTAGAAAGAAAGAAAGATTAGTTAGAAAGAACAAAAGAAAAAATTAGTTTGAAAGAAAAAAAGATTAGTTAGAAAGAAAGAAAGATTGGTTAGAAAGACAGAAAGATTAGTTAGAAAGAAAGGAAGATTGATAGGTTAGAAAGAAAGAAATATTAGTTATTTAGGTTAATTAAATGTAACCAAAATGTCAAATGTTTTTGGTTAACATTATTTTTGGTTCATTATTTGGTTATAATAATCTGTAAGACTGGGGTCACTTGTATGACCCTATTAATGTGTTTTGGCATATTTAAACTTGGAAATCCTCAGTTCCCATTCACGTCATACAGTCATACAGTTTTGAAAGAACTTAAAAGACAATAGAAAGTCCGGAAGGTCTCGTTTTTTAAGTTTCATTACAAGCCGTTAAAACATTGGCGATAAAAAAGCAATTAATACATTCATACACGTATACCTTTAAGTAAACGAATACAAAACGAATTACACAATACTATGTTGTCAGCCTAGTTCAGATAATAAGCATGCACATTCTAAGGTAAATCAACAGGCTCTATAAATAAAAAGGCCATAATGAGCGTTATGATTTCTCTAATTCATTTTTACACAACTGGATAAATGCCAGAAGCTTCATGATAAAACAGAACTGGCAGTCTGTGCAGTGTGAAAAGTAAAACCAAGGCAGTTATCAATGCTATTCACAACGTATTACTGAGAAGTGGTTTTAGCTGTCAAATGCAAGTAGCAATTTTTTTAGGTGAGCTGCTGAACGGGAGAGAGAAGATTCATAAAACCATCTGGAGCAGAAAGCTAAAGACTAAAGATCTTAGAAACAAGCCTTGTTGCAGCTTTTGCACTCAAACAAAGCACTTAGAAGTCAAGACCTTCTTTTACACAATAATGGACGTTGATCTCACCTTCCATGACATAACAACCCAATATTGACTATCTCTGCTAAAGTGAGGTTGCTGAGCACGGTTATGTTAACCACGGAGTCAAGTTTATCGTCCCTGTTGAAAAGAGCAGCATATCTGTTGTGCTGGTCCTGCAGCATATAGTAGTTTGTCCACATCAAGCTATAAACCACAAACAACTAGTTTGCTCTATCTGCTTAAACCACAAGTCTATGTTATGTGACCAGCTAAGCAGCATTTAAAGAAAAGTTCAATTAATGTTAATCTGCATCAAAAAAAACAAAACAAAAAAACTTCCAAATCATAGCCACACGAACATGAAACATTCAAATATGTAAAAGAAATAATTGCCAGCAATGTCTTTGCAATGTTACATCGACATTAGGGTTTCCATAAAAATATTGGTAACACTTTACTTGAAGGGTGTTCATAAGACTGACATGACATATGTCTTGAATATGAAGTAAGGTTTATGCATGTTTATGACAACTGTCATTAAAGGAGAACTCTGGTGCAAAATGAACCTTTGGTCTAATAAAACATCGGTACCTAGTCAATCGTTCTCTGAGATTTGTTTTCAATGATAATCGAATGTAAAGAGTTTTATCTCTAAAAACTGTTTAGTGTATAATGCCAGTACTGGGGGCATTTACTAAGTAAAAAGAAATCGCTAGTTTATACCACTAACAAGGCTCAAAATAGCCCCACACTAACACAGTAACATAATGAGGGTCCATACATGCAAAACAAAGCATTGAGAACTTTGTAAGAGTACAGACCGTTTAATAAGAAGATACTTTATATAGACAGTTCACTTCGTGTATACAGACAGGAGCTATCTTAGAAAATAGTCTTGATAAGCTCGATTCTCGAACGCCGTTCATACAGTCAGTTCGCTGAACTTCATACAGTTCAGATCACTCAGCACGTCGTTCGTGGTTTGACTTGTCGTGACTGTTTTGCAAAACATGGGCGCGCCTGTATACACGAAGTGAACTGTCTTCATAAAGTTGCGTCTTAATCTTTATCTAATCTCAACAGAAGAAAGAAATTAAAGGAGTAGTTCACTTTAAAAAAAATAACTTTTGCTGATAATTTACTCACCCCCATGTCATCCAAAATCTCCATGTCTTTCTTTCTTCAGTCAAAAAGAAATTAAGGTTTTTGATGAAAACATTCCTGGATTTTCTCAGATAATGCACTTTACTGGGAACCAAACAGTTCAAGGTCCAAAAGACAGATTCAGTACAAATTTCAAACTGTTCAAAGGGCTTTAAACGATTCCAGACGATGAATAAGGGTCTTATCAAGTGAAAAAAAAAAGGTTAAAGTTTTATAAGCTCAAATGCTCGCCTTGCTGTGTTCTGTGATGCGCGTTCATGACTCTCCTGTTCGAACTCGTTCATCAAAACGAATTAATTTTTCTGAGTCAATTCGTCGTTGAATGAACCAAATGACACAAAAAAAGATTCATTCATTTTGAGTTTGCACTGAAACTGTCTTTTGGACCTTGAACCGTTTGGCGACCAGTATTATATGGAGAAAAATCCTGGAATGTTTTCATCAAAAATCTTAATTGCTTTTCAACTGAAGAAAGAATGACAAGGACATCTTGGATGACATGGGGGTGAGTAAATTATCAGCAAAGTTTTTTTATTTATTTATTTTTTATGTGAACTACTCCTTTAATAAAGTTATTAACTGCATATTTATGCTTTTAAACTCTCTCAGAATACTCACAGACCTCCATTACTGTAAACACAATTTTGTCTATTTATATGAATTGTGAAAATCAGTACTCTAATTTATAACTATTAGTCTAAATTATTTTCTCTTGTGTCGAAAGCATGTTACAGACACTGTCAAGAGAATTTAAAAGCCCTAAACCAGGACCATTCTTTTTAATTGGATATACAAGCACAGTAATGTTAATAAACATCATAGCAATGTCATCATAAACCAATACACCACCCTGGAATTTGTGCTAGTGTAAATTATCAGATCATTTTTAATTAGTTAATATACACATTCCTTGATAAATCATTAATTACCCAAGCTGCAGCATAGTTTAGATGCTTTCTCAAAGCTTTTGCATATTAGGAAGACTTCTTTGTTTATACAGCCACATAAATATGTCTGCCTCGACAGTTTCTTGACATGCTAATCGTTGCACTCAAGCAACAAACTGTTTACCGAAGGCTCAAACTGTCACAGAAAGTACTAGAAGATAATGCCCACATCTATCTGTGTTGTCTATCAAGAGCAAACAGAGAGAAGGGCAGATTGAATATGGGGCTGAATCTCTGAATTAACACACTCCAACTTGAATCTCATGTGTTCAAAGAGCTATCTCTGTTCCTGAATCTATTGAACCTCGCTTACCATGATCTGGGGTGTTTTTGATAAGGAAGCCAGACTCCTCTGCCGGTGGAGCTCTGCTGTAATCTGTGTAGTCAAGGAAAAACTCTTTTCCAGCTGGGTCAGCTGTAGATCAGAGAAGAGTGAAAAGTTCATTTGCATGCATACGTGAGCATTTTCGTCCCAAGATACCTTATCATCTTCATTATGACATGCCCTAAACTGTCCCAAAGACAAATGGCGTGTAAAACAGACTGAAGTGTTTTAGTCAATATTGCCCACCACCCAAATAGGCTATTCCATTATTCTCTCCCCAACCATAGATCATGGATCAACTCCATCTCCATAAAAAGCACTTTGCACTGTTCAAAACCAACAAAGAGAGGTTTTTACATGGGCTTTAAGTGGTTTGACGTATAGGTTCTGTCACATAAGAAAGGCACTGAACCTCATTTAAAAACGTAAAGAGCAGAAGCGCATCAGTCAGCAAGCTGCTGCGGAGAAATATATTTTATGTGGGAAACCAAGCTTGTGTCCTCTGAGACAGAGAAAACAATTGTCCACACAGTATAATGACAATGACACTTCAGGGTAACATGACAATAAAATAATGCAATAAATAAAATAAATTTGACATAACACTGCAATACAAAATAAACTGGTTACAAAAGACTATTGAAAACAGAAGTGTGTAATGTAGCATTACAAAACCGTTCGAAAGTGTTTTCATTGCAAAATTACAAAAATGCCTCAAACTTTTTATTGCAATAAACTGCATTGTGTACTGTATGAACAGTTGAATTGCATGCATTGCATTATCAAACAAAAGTGAACTATTGCAAGGTGATGATGATTATCACAAAAAAACTTTTCTATAAAAAATCCAAACGTCAAAATCTTACAATACAATAACAATAGCTTACTAACCTTTTCTGTATGTTATCACGATAACAAAATAATGTAAAACATTACTGTAAAACATGATTTAAACTGCTTTATAGCTCGGATAATATGCTAGTTTTAACACAATAATTAAGGTAAATTATAAAATTACTAGTTGAGAATGGCAATCTGCTTGTTACTGTAAGTTGTGGTGTGAGGAATACGGTTTCCGGGTTCAAGCCGATTTATTCGTTTTAACTAGCTCCCAGCTAGAAATGTTTTCTTCAAAACATTCTGGAAACATTACCATGAAGTTCTAATAATGTTTTCAGCGGGTAGTTTTATTTTGGTTCCCAGAACGTTCTCCTAAAAGGAACACAGCAAACACTCCAGTGATAAAAGTCAATGACATAATTAAGTGATTAATTGAGTGATTTGAAAATCGCTATTTTAAAGTCACCATTATGGTGATCAGTGTGTGCTTTAGTTGGGCTCTTGACCCTTACATTTTTAACTTTAAATTTTGTTTGACTGTTGTAACTGAGTTATAACTACTGCCAGATGAACAAAGAGAAAAGTGATCTGAAGTTGTTGGTTATGTTTTGACAATCATAATTTCACCTGAATCACAAAACTAATCTAGAGCCTAATGTCTGACTTATATTTATATTGTTGATTGCAGCAAAGTGATTCTACAGCATAAGAGCCAGAATTTTTAATAAATTCCAAAGGATTTCTTAAAACGTGTTCTGATAAAATAATAGGTACAAACAGACATCAAGCATTAGTGTATGAATCTCAACAATGGTGACAAATTAAATATTTAATTTGAAAAAGGAAAGTTCAGATCATAATTTATTCATACTGCAATGCATGATGGGAGCAATGGATGAGTTTTGAGTGGTGGCACCAAGAATGCACTGCAACATGGTTTATTATCATCACCATTGTTGAGATTCACAGGCTGAATCTTGATGTCTAAAAATCTTGAAAAACATCTAAATCTTTTGAACAAAAATATTAATAATACTTAATATTAATAATACTTAATAATAAATGCAACAAATTGTATGCTGTAGAATCACCAGGCTGCTGTTTTCAACAAGGTAAACCTAATTATCTAAATTGTAATCCTCTGTTGTAAGTCACTTGATGATGTTTAGTGATTCAAGTCAAATGAAGATTACGGCTAAACATAACCATCGCCACCTGAACACCATTCTCTTTGTTCATGTGGCAGTTACAACTAAATTATAACAGCCAAACAAAATCTAAAGTTAATAATTTAAGGGTCAAGAGCCCAACTAAAGCAAACACTGATCACCATAATGGTGACTTGAAATTAGATTTTCTCCATTACTGATTCTGCTTGTTGACATCAGGTGTCTTCAATAATGGTCAATCATCACAAAATTAATAACATAATTATCAAATTAATTTTAACACTCTTCAGTGTTCATTTAACACTCATATTTGAACACTTTGACTCTTTGAGGGTGGATTCAAATAAACTCCCAGGAGAGTTAATTTAACACTGTTAAAGTTTTTGCTGTGTAGGATAACCCAGCGACTCTTGCTTTAACACATCACATTACAAGAACGTTTTATAAAATACATTCCGTCATCTCAGGCCTCAATGATATCCTCAAAACATTTTGCAAACGTTGATTTGATAATATTCCCCCTTTGTTATTACGGAAAATTGCATAATCTTTTATCTCAACATCCTCAAAATGTTACAGTTAAAACGTTATATCTTGGTTTACATTTAACCTTATAGAAACATTATTTGAAATGAGAAAAAATCATTAAAACATTCTTTGAACATTTCTTTAAAACATTAACCAAATAGGAAATGTCAGCCAATGTTCTGAGAACGTTCCCTGCTAGCTGGGAAGCCTTTTATGAGCTCTCTATAATTATATTACATATATAAGTGAAGCTAAGACTCACTTGTGTACATGACAGTCTTTAAGCTCATGGGCATCAACATTTTAACCATTTATAAAAGATGAATCACAGTCTGGCCATCTGAGATTTTCGATAAGGTGATGGAATTATGATCGACAAGGTCAAGGGTTTCATTCCCATGATGATAAGCATAAATAAACACCATGACATTTCATTCATTATATGATATATCAAAATCCCACAGTATTATTATCCTGATACTCCCAGTGTTTTGAAAGGGTGGGCACAGAGCAAAGCTCAGAGTCTGGAATAGGAGAAAACCCATAATAGGTGAGATCACATTGCATGCTGCCTCACAGGCGTGCTGTAAAATTTTAGTGGGAGTTAATGCTCAGGCATCCATATAAAACAGACATTATATTAAATGCGAAGGCTGTGAACAATGAGCCGATGTGCGTAACGTCGCATGTGAAAATATTTCAGAGGTAATAAAAGCATATGATAAAAGAGGGGTAATTAGAGCTCTGAGAGAGCAACACTTGTGCTTATGAGAGTTGTTCTGAATCACAACCCCGATTACAAAACCAGATATTACGCCTGCAGTTTGTGTAATCATGTTCAATTCTTATCTTGCATTGCATAATTTCTTAGCTAATGCAAAACAAAACATAAAAAAGGGACAGGATCATGAATTGGATGGCTGTTTCATAATTAAAGTGGACTAAATTTGTTGTCGGATGACAGTGCCAGCATGTCATATACATCAATAGGCTCTTGAGTACAGTCAGATTGAGCATCATTCTGTGAAGTATCATCACCCTATTGAAGAAAGACTATGTTAAGAACAGCAAACCCCTCAATGACATTAACTAATCTTCCCATTAATCGCACTCTGATTCAATTGGTTAAGGCTTCCTGGCAGCCACTGGATATCAAATCGAATTACACAATCATCCAATCAATCTATTAGAAACAATAAATTCCACAAAATTTCTGCTGGACGGAGGCTTCTCACGCAGCCACTGGCCATGGGACAAAATAATGGGTGATTGGACTATTTTGTAAGAAGCCAGAATAGCGTGGAAAGTGTGGGATACAAATCAATTTTGAGTCATTTGCAGGACTACAAATGGAGGAAAAGCGAGAAAATGTTTGGAAAATGCCCAAAGCATTGTCCCCGTCAGGCTTTATCTGAGTCACGCAGCGATGAAAAGGCCTCATTGCCCTCGGACATCTCACCTTCCTCTCAAGATCCGCCTCAAGTTTCACCCTGACCAGAGTCAACAAAACAGCTTGCGTGCTAAACTTGGCCGGCCTTTTTACATGATTCATCAACTTTCAGAGAAAAGCCACCAAACCACGTTAAACAAAATACTCTGCTTTTTTAGGCACATTACGGTAATTTCCCTTTCCGGGCAGCGGTGAAAACACATGCGCATCTCCCTTCTGGGTGATTACGAAGCTGAAAGAGTCTCCTTTAGATGGCATCCACATGAAACGAAAAGGAGCTAAGAGGCGTCATGTGATGGTCGCCTTGTTCAAGACAAATGACGCAGGTTTGACTGGCATCACTGGCTGAATGGGAGCCTTTGAAACTGCCAAAGCAACATGGCTCATGCAGCCCATTTAAATAAACAGTCAGTTCTGTGGTTGAGATCAACACTCATCATGAGTCACTTCACAGTCTTATGAGCTGCTGTGATGGGACACACGTGTGATGATTTGGACTGTATTAATGCAGCAGTCTTTAGTGGCTTGCCGATCGGATAGATGTAATAACAGTTACTCTCTAAGTAAAAGCATTCTGAAGCAAGCTGAAACATGACTCCTTATCTCAGGCTAAAGGAGAGATCTTTCCTTTCAAATGAAAATAACGTTGCTCTGTTGAATTATACACAACACACTTGTCCAAATATTTTGTCTGCAGCCACTCTCTTTTAATTATATTTAGAGAACAGTCATGGGTTTTGAAGATGTATCAGATGAATCATGTTTGAGTTCACTAAAAAACAACATTTTCAATAAGACCCTCAATAGGACTTTTAGAGGTTTTATGTTTTAGAGATAATGTCTCAAAGGGTTAGGGGTTTACACACACATTTTTATTTTAACTTGTTTAAAAAAATAATAATTAACCTGCTTTTTAGTCCACTACTAAATATGATTAAAACAAGTAAAATCAAATTGTCTATTAGTCTTCTAAAAACAGGTATTCAAATAACCCTTAAAGTTGCTTCTCCAGTTTTTAAACTTGTTTTTATGATGTTTTTAAAAGACAAAAAGTAAATTGACTAAATGCTAAGACTTTTTTTCACACTGTGAAGCCTTTGTCATTTATACATTAAATCAATTGGAATAGACATCGCTTGAAAGGTCAAGTTTTGACATCTGTACCTGCAGTACATTCCTTAAGTTTTTTGGAATAATAATAAATATTATATTAATCATTTAATATTATCAAGTACAAAACTGGGATTGTGCATATTAAATCTCCTTAGTTTAACCCCAACCGGTCACCCCCCTTTTTGATGATTGACATTAAAATGCACTATACAAACTTAAATGGTTGTAATTCAAGAATGCTTTGGAATATATACCCAAGTTTGGGCTTGTTTTTAAGAAAACAATTAGCAGATTATTACTGAAGTGAAAGCACTTCAAAAAATTAATGTATGAACAAGTTATGGAAGTTATAATTTACAGTAAATCAAATATAATTTCTTAATATATTTTTTTAATATGAAATAAATATTTTACAAAATATTTTTTACTATAAAATGAAAGCTATATATCTAACCAAGTTGTGTTCCAAATTTAAAGTTGATGTCACAAATTTTGAAGTTCCCATGAGATTTTGTTTAGGCGTTATACCAAAAATAGCCACCGGGTGCCATTGAATTCCATTGAATTTAATTGTATGCATTCTGCCATAACAAATTAATACATTTCTATCCAAAAATCACTTCTGTCACTAAATATGGAACCTTGAGACTCAGACCTTTCTGACAATATGTGTTTTGTCAACATTAGAAAAGGTTTTGATAATAAATTATGAAAGATGATGCCCAAAAGGGGAGGGGCCTAATAAAAAAAAGTCTCTATGGTAACGCAACGTCCAATTTCAAAACGGTTTTCACAGGATGAATTCTGAGTTCGTAAGCTTTCAAATGATACCTAATTTATGATAACTACTAAAATATGTGATATAATAATAAAAATATATATATATATAATATATTATACTTTTTAGAGGACTTCTGACCTTACTTTTTTAAATATAATTTTATCTTTTTTATTGACAAATACTAATTATGTTTTATTATGAACTTTTAGCACTAAAAACCAAAGTTTCAATTATTAAAAGTGTGTGGTTCGACTTTTTGTGACAAAGGTCAGAAACTCCTGTAATGACGTCTGATTTTTTTGAGGTGCACTCTTGTCATAAATTCATATATTATTGTTCATTCATAATTTGTAAGAAAGAAACAGCGCTAAAATATCTATTTAGGAGTCTTAGACCTTTCCAAAGATATATAGTTTGTCATGACTAGATTAGGATTTAATAGTAATATAGAGAAGTAAATTTAGTAAAGTGACAGTTAAGGGGTTAATAAATTGAAAAAATATTTGATGGTAAACTTCTGTGTATTTACTGCTAATTCACTACCATGGTGAAGTTCTCTTTGATATTACCTTACTGGATACATTTACATGACATGGGCTTAGAGAAGCTTCATAAAATGTTATGAAAATGTTACCGATTACTGGCATTCAGCATGACGGCACCTTCACAACACTTCAGAAGAGGGTTAGCAAGTACTTACTGAAGGCGTCACAACTAAAACATTCTGTTAAAAAAACTATTGGATAGAAAAGCGTACACAGTAAAAACTGCATAATAGAAAAGCTTCATAAATGTTAGGTTTCACAGTGTTGAAAGTCTATGCTGCCTAACAATAGCTCGCTGTCACAAGTCACATACTAAGAGTAAAAGCCTGTTTTGATGACACAGAACAAATCAAAACATCAATGGTTTTATAGCACCAATTTTATCCAATACAGATGCCATTGTTGATAAAATCATGCTTTTAGAAAAGCTATAAGTTAAACTTGCAATTCGATAAAATTGTGCCTCTTCAAGAATAAAAGTCAATTGAGAATGAGTCACTGTCAAACAGTGCTGCATGCTGAAAAAGAGTCACTGGGCCAGTTTCAGCTAGTCTTTCTTTAAAGTACGACCACAGCATTGAGTCAGAGACATCCTAAAGTCCTATTGAAATGTCACATTCCTGCTTTGAGACTTTGAGTAATCCAGGCAGGGATCAGCCATATGTTGAAAGGGCACAGGGCAGATAGGGGAAAACAGATCAGAAGTTTTCTAAGGGAAAAAACCTACAAGGTTGCCTCCAGGCAACGCTGGGATGCGCCTCCAATCTGCTGATCCTATCGAAAACATAATCTCTGGAAAATGCAGGGTCTTGGACTGTATCAGGCACACATCAACAGAAATAATCCCCTCCAGAGAGCCATATATGCTCAATATTTGACCATTATTTGATTTAACTTCAATTGGTATAACATGCTAGAGAAACAGTATTGAATCAAATTGTGGCTGTTTATCTGAGGTCGTCTGAGGTGGTCTTGATAATGTCACTGCACTGATTACTGGCATTCAGCATGACGGCACCTTCACAACACTTCAGAAGAGGGTTAACAAGTACTTACTGAAAGCGTCACAACTATAACATTCGGTTAAAAAAAACTATTGGATAGAAGTAGTAAATAACCAAAGCGCACACACACAGATATGTTTGGTGTAAACTGCAGATGGTGGACACAATATTTAGTGCTGCATGTGCAGAGAGACCATGTAAAAAAGCACATTAAAGCATCTTTTAAAAGGCGCTCGAGCAGTGTTTTTGGTTTACTTGTGTCAGCATCACAAACTATTGAACAAAAGAAAGATAAGATTATCATGATGACGCTTTTTTTGTAAATTTACAGGACTTGCTGTTACAAACTGTGAAGGTTTGTCACCATCTAGTGGTCAGAGTGAAAATTGCGTCAGTGCTGACATACCTTTGTGTTTAGCAGCAGTTGCTTTCCGTCACTCACGTTCAAATGGCCAGAATATTGATTGGAAAAAAAGAAAATAGAAGCAAATTGCAATGTCCACAATTCACATTCACACCTAAAGAGCGGGCGCAGGTGACTTGATTGTGTCGAGGCTTCCGGTCTAATCCTCTTCCGGTTAGCAGCTAGCTGTACAAAAACTATCGCGTTATGCTGCACGATAACTTACTACAATCTGTTATGATTTGTTATCATATTTTAACTAGGTTACGAGCTAGTTAGTTCGTTTTTTGGGTGTTTTGTCACGTTTTAATATCAGACTATTAGTTTTAAGAAAAATACCATCAATATATTGTTTTATTTTAATATCTGAAATGTTAGTGAGAGGGAAAAAACGTAGGCTATACATAACAATCGATCAATGGACATCGGTAATAGGCCCTATTCATAACCCTAAAATAAACACTACTAACATTAAAATCACTTTTACAGTAAACACACAATTTGTCATAATAAACATGTATCGTTTCCTGAAATATTTAAAATATTAACTGTTAGTGGTTTTTCTAACTTTAATTAGTAACATCCCTGTAAAATTAACAGGTCTGCCAATGGTAAATTGATCTTGTGAGAAAAACGGGAGAAAAAAACTTAAAATAATCATGTTACCGGTAGGTGTATAATGCATCATTAATTAGATTCACATTTGTACAATGATCTATCTCTGAAGTGGCACTGAATATCTAGGTGTCCAGTCAAATGTTTGACAGAACTTGCAGATGAAAGAAATTGAGTTCAGAATTTCATAAATCCATTTTATTATGAAAAAGAAAAAGCATATCTTGTATCATACAGTGTAACAGACCATCTCCCACAGGAAAAGTCCATTGGATGCCCCCAATAAATGGACCTTTGGACAATTTACAAAAAAAAAAAAAAAACATAAAACAAAACAAAACTACTGTAACCGCAGTGCCATTGCTAGGCTGTTTCCAAATACGATCATCATTTTCTATAGTTCACTCTTTTAATAGAAAGTGAAAATCCACAGTAAGTATGACTGTTATTATAGGTTAGTATTATTAATCATTAAGACTTGTATAATAGAGAGCACAGGAAATGCTTTAGGTCTCCAAGTGCAATATTCACGATTCAGTTTAAGAGGGTCTTTTGAGTTATTCTAATATGATATTGTTGGATAATGAACACTAAGTCAGTAAGTCACTAAGTTTAAACAACGACAAGCCATTCAAATATGAAATCAACATTAGTGTTTTTTGCACTCCATGACTTGTCAAGAGAATTATAGTTTGCCTAAAAGAAAAGCGAAGACTGCAAGACAACCTCAACCATATTAGCAACTATTAATATGTTTACAATGGCTGCATTAGAGTTATAACCAGGATTGAAGTCATTTCTCCATAACGAGGTAGAATCCAAACATTTCTGTGAAGACAAGTGTATGGGAATGTAAACAAAAAATAAAGGCTTTCGCATTAAAAGTGACAAGTGTGATGTCAAGCATTATGTCGGTAAAAGATTTAAATAGTTTGAAAACCATATTGATTTGCATTTACAATCCACTCAGAACTGTTCTAGAAACTCCAGCTCCTCTGATAAAACTGTGCTTTAAGATTCGCAAACATTTCAAACTACCACAGCTGGTACAGAGAAAAGGCCAGCAAAAAACTCAATGGTTTTAATACCAATCATCAAAACAGTTTCTGATGAACCAGCACAGAAAAAAATGCACAAATGCATAATGCACTTCATTAAAAAATTAAGCCAATGCATGCACAAGGACTGTCTAATTCACTACACGAACACAGATTTGCCATGTTTTTCAGTTGTGTGCCTACAGTCAGACAAACATTAATTTTATTCACATATGTTTGTGCATTGCACTTTGAAGGATAAGTTATATATGACATAACATTAGTAAAAGATGATGTTTACATTCATGATATGAGAAGAGGCTCCCTCAAAGGGAATGTTAGAGTTCTCGGTTTAGAAAAAAGCCATATTTGCATGACAAAAAGGAGAAGGAGAGAAATTATTAACATATTTGTGTCAATCTCAAATAAAACATGTCCAGGCTGCATTTCACCCAAGAATACATACATTCATGTTTTCATGACACACATTTTCCTCCAAGATTCTCATTGTCATATTGCCTCTGGAGTTTTTACTTTTGATTAAATTAGCTTTTTGTCATTTAATACATTATTAACATCAACAAAAATGATCATTACACATATAAATACTCTAATATTTAAATAATATTCTTTTTTATATATATAGTGTTATTTTTATCATTGTGATATGATACAGAAATGCAACCTAGACATGTTCTTGATAGGCTTTCACAAAGGGTCATCCATTTAGGTCCACTAAACATCATTTAGCATATAATCTGTCTTGTATCTGCATAAAAAAAATGCCTCTAATATACACAGGCAGGAGTCAGCACCCCCCTCCCAAATCTCCCAAAAAGACCACAGAAGAGAAATCTCACATTTTTACTATTCGCTCTGACAACACAGGTTATATAGACCCTTGAAACACAGTAGATCTTTTTAAACAGATGATTTAGTTCAGTCTGCCGACACTGCTAAAACCATCCGAGCACGTTCTACACACACAGTACGTCGTTTATCTTACTTTGCACATTATTAGCTTTAAGGTCATGACTCATTCTATGGTCAGTCGTAATGGAATGGACACATCCACACACGTGTGTCATGCGTTTAAAGAGGTCTGCATTGCCATGCTTTTTTAAATAGACGATTGCATGCATGTGGCGCAAAGCAAGAGAGACTGACCAGTAAATAAAGCCATGTGCTGCGTAACTGCCGGAGGCTTCAGCTATAGCATCTCTGTAGGGCTCAATAAGGCATGTGATCATACGCAAGGCTAATTCAATCTGTCCACTTCATGTGCAAAGCACTCTGCGTGATCTGAAGTTTCCCAGAGGGAATGTATACCTCATGATTTCTATAAAAAAGTTCAGTTGGTTAGTATAGTGATGAGATTTCTTTGAAGCAGCATATTTATAATACATTTTTAGTGTCACTATAGCATAGCAGAGTAGCGAAAACAAAAAGATTCATAAGCAAGTCTTGGACAGCGGTCAAGTCAATTCATACTCACATGAGAATCAAGTAACTATACGGACCATTTCAACAAGAGGTGGAACTATAAATGCAATGGAAAAATAAATGCATTCGTGTAATTATCAAGTACGTTGTACCGAGTGGCTACCCAGTGCAACAGAGAGCCAATCAGAGGCCAACTTGTCCATTGGCTCCGATGACTGACGGACAGAATGTCCTGTGAAAGCTGAATCCACACAAGTGTATAGAGAAATGCACTGCTGTAAGGCTTCTGTTTAGTTCATGGCTCCTCTGTTTAAAGTATCAGTGGTTGAATTGTGCGCAAGTCATCCACAGGTTAATGAAAACACCCTCTGCTTGACATTAACTCACCGAACGCGAGGAGAGTCTGGTGAATGTTTTTAATAAGGGCAAACGCAAATGAGTGTTCCGATCAAGAGCCAGCTGCAAGATCGCAGATAGCTTGATCTCGGTGTGACATCTCACATTGAGCTCCATCTGGATACCTTCCGTAAGAGCTCGCTTTCAGATAAGGAACCACAAAAAGGAAAAAAACATAGATGGAAAGTCCATTTTGTAAAGTCAGACGACATACAACGTCCGCAGGGTTAAAAGGGCAGATTTTCCCAGCTCAATGGTGTGTAAACAGTGCTGATTTGCAGTTAGCTCTGCCATAATCACAGAGGTCACCGTCAGCTGTTGCCCTCTGCAAAGGGTCACCAGTTAGCTTTGACCGCTCTGATGTCACTCACCAAGTTCTGAGCCAGACATATCCCAAAAATCTGAAACATATTTAAAAAGAAGACATCATAGAGGAAAAAAGGAAATAATAGCTGAGGAAAAACTACTATACACATTCAAAGTGCTCTCGTTTTCATTTTTAACAACCAGAACAGCTGAAACAGCTCTACTAATATACAGATGTATTACACAGAAACGGTCAAAGAAATATTGGGCTCATATTTAAAATTAATATAAAACCTATTTTGCAAAAAGAAAGTGTCTTGCGGTGCCAGAGCGATTAAGGGCACTGAGACAAGAGAAAATATGTATCAACTTAACTTAAGGGAATAACATAAAATTGTGGAGTATCCCTTTAAAGGGTTAGTTAGTTCACCCAAAAATGTAAATTTACTGTTAATTTAGTGACCTCAGGCCATTCAATATGTAGGTGTCTTAGAACATGTCTAAGAGCTTTTAGCTGAAAACATGGTTCTTTGTGACTCATAAGATGCAAGTCAAATGGTTACGGTCACTTTGAGAGTACAAAAAACATATACAGGCAAAACAAAATTAATATTCGGCTCTAATATGGCTCTTGGTGATACTTTGTGGTCTTATGAAGTGAAGAAATTAGTCTGTGCAAGAAATTGGACATTATTTAATAACAGTCTTGAGCATGCTCATCAGTGTGGATCACACAAGATCAATCATTTTCGCTGAAGAACAGATCTCAATGTATCAACAGGAGCCACAGGTATTAATTATGTTTTGCATGTATGTTTTTTTGACTCTCAAAGTGATGGTAGCCATTGACTTGCATTATATGAAATCACAGAGGACCGCGGTTTCAGCAAAAAATATTTTTAGTGTTCGAACTGAAAGAGAAAAAAAGACACCTACATCTTGCCTAAGGGTGAATATATTAACAGCAAATTTTTATTTTTGGTGAACCGTTCCCTTCAATTGCAAGCCTTTGCAATATCCTTCATTTTATGAAATAATAACATGTTTTTTTTTTATTTTATAGTATTTCTTTAAGTATACTGTCCACTACAGTATATACACTATAACTGTATACTACAGTTTGCTGTCAGTAATATTTAAAAAAAATGTTTTATACTTTTATTCATTCTCAAGGTCAAACGAAGACATTTATAATGTTACAAAAGATTTATATTTCAAATAAATACTGATCTTTTGAACTTGCTATTCAAAGAATCCTGATTTTTTATATCATGGTTGCCATAAAATATGAAGCAGCAAAGCTGTTTTCAACATTGAGAATAATAAGAAATGTTTCTTGACAGCAAATCAGCATATTTGAATGATTTCTGAAGGATTATGTGACACTAAAGACTAATAAGAGTAATGATGCTGAAAATTCAGCTTTGCATCACAGGAATATATATATATATATATATATGTATGTATGTATGTATGTATGTATGTATGTATATATATATATATATATATATATATATATATATATATATATATATATATATATATATATATATATATATATTATATATATGTATATGTATATATATATATATATGTATATATATATATATATATTATATGGGCTGTGCAAAAATTAAATTTTGGTTAACTCACCATCCAAAATAAAAGTCTGTGTTTACATAGTATATTTGTGTGTGCTGTATATAATTATTTGGTATATATAAATACACACACATGCATGTATATATTTAAGAAAATGTGTTATTCATATATAAAATATTTATATTTATATAATATAGATTATGTATTTATATATATATATATATATATATATATATACACACACACACACATATAGAATTTAAGCGCAAATAATTCTTAACATATATACATGCATGCATAGGATTGTATATATACAAAATAAACAAATATATTATATAAGCACAGACTTTTATTTTGGATGCGATTAATCGCAATGAACTTTTGCACAGCCCTAATATATATATATATATATATATATATATATATATATTAAAAAAATTAGTTCATAATATTCCACAATATTACTGTATTTTTTTATCAAATAAATACAGACTTGGTGAGCAGAAGATACAAAACATTAAAAAACTAAAACAAAGAAATCCTTTTAAACTGTAGTGTACATAGTAGTAAAAAATAACATATCTAAAAAATAACATTTTATATCTTTCTTCTGATTTTGGGGGGTTAAATATGACCCAGACATTTTAAGACTCACTCTGATATTAATTAATATTGGAACTGGATTTAAAGCTGTATTTTTAGGTTCAACCAGAAGTTGGCAGCGTTACATTCATTTTTGTGTGACCATTTTACAAATCAGGCCCCATTCAAGCAAATCTGTTCAGTTATTACTACATCTTCAACAGATATTTCCGTGCATCGAAGCATTTCCTTTATCATTGTCCTTACCTGTAATAATGCAATCCCCACAAAAATCCCAGCAACAATGATCAAGATTGTCCTGCAGCCACTTTTCAAACTGCCCCACGCAGCCCTTGGTGTAAATGTACTTCTGCTGATCCAACTCCTATGAAAAAGATTATTCAAATCAGCACTTCATGGAAAATGTCAGATCCAAATAAGAAACTAAATCTTCATTTAAGTGCACGGCGTGCCATATTGGTGTTCACTCCTCCAAGTTGACCTTTAATCTTTACACAAGTCCAGGATAAACAATTAGGCATTCACCTGGGCGGACCTGCGCATTAATCTGTTTTAAGAACAAATATCCTCTCTGGAAACCTGGAGAAACTCACTCCCACGCTAAGTAGACAAAATGTCACACAGCTCACCACATATAACCGGACACAGGGAAGATCCAAGTTTGTGTTACACAGACATAAAGGAATGTCTTAACTACTGTCTATCGGATTCTGGGAAGGAAGGGAGATGAAAAGGTGTAATTTGGGGCTGTCGGTGACATTTGAAGGTGAAGAAAGAGAAAGCCACACAATCCAGCTTTTGTGAACCATACAAACGTGTTCCATAGAACCTTTTGTCCCCCCAGGAAAGAAGACACAAAAGACTTTAGAAACGTAACACCAAACCAGTAGGAAGTCAGTGGGATTCAGAGAAAGCCAAATGAAAAGTGGAAAATGAGTTTTCGAGCAGACATTGGTTTATTGTCTTTCTAATGCCTACAGCTCAAAATAAAAAGCCAGTAAAAAAACATCATAACAGCAAATAAAACCTATTAAAAGGTGAATTGTAAGAGAAAGAGTATCCATGGATACAGGAGAGACGGTGGTGAACCGTGGGTGCAGTGTCACTCCACCCATGCAGGCATAAGCCGCTGACTTCCCAATTACAGAGCTTCACAATTTCCCGTGGCAAAAAATAGAAACTAATTATCACTTTTAAAGGCATAAACTGTTATTAAGGAGGAGAAGAAGAGGAATTCAAATGCTCTCAGAATCTCTCATGTGCTTAACCCTTCTGTGCTCTTTTTAAGGGTGGTCTGACACTACACGATTTAACATTACATGTTTTTTCATCATTAAAATATATAACAAACCTTTTCAATAAGGTCTCATTTGTTAACATATGAACTAACATGAACTAACAGGAAGCAGTATATTTTGTTTACAACATTTAAAAATCTGTCAGTGTTAGTAAATGAAAATACAATTGTTGAAGATAGTTCATAGTGCAGTTACTAATGATAACAAAAGTTTTCATTTTAAAAATGTACTGTTAAATGTTGAAATTAATATTAAGGCTAATAAAACCATAGAGATATTGTTCATTGTTAGTTCATGTTGACTATTGTAGTTAACTAATGTTAACAAATGAAATCCTATTGTAAAGTATTACCAAGAATATATGTAACATTTCTAACTAGTAATAACACACTCACTCCTTGATGCCGCACATCATAGCCACACTGTGTATTCAGGACATCCTCCTAGAGAGAGAATAAGAAAACAATTTATTTACTTTTTTTGAACCACAGATTTAAAATAAAAGTACAGAATACAATTAATTGAATACAAATAAAATATATTGTTTAAGAGAACGTAAAAAAATTTGGATTGGATTAAAAAAAAAACAACTAAGCACCCAACCGAATAGAATATAAAAAGAGATGAGAAGGGTTTTTCACATTCAACCTTTTAACAGCTAAGCAACACTATTATTAGCTAACGATATATAAAAATAGTAACAGGTTTCATTTGTTAACATTAACTACACCGGTTAACATGGACTAACAATGAAAATACTCCAAAAGCTTTTATTAAGCTTAGTTAATGTTAATTTCAACATTTACTTTTAAATTATTAAAATCTTAAGTTTTTATATTATTCAATAGACCCGAGATGAACATAATCGATGATCATTGTTATTTAATGCAAATGCGTTAACCAATGTTAACTAATAGGACCTTAGTGTAAACTGTTTAAAAGAAAGAAAAAAAAGGAAAAACAACAACTATTTGACTTATAATCAAGTTAGCTATCCTTAGCTACACTGAAAATAAAAAAATAAAATGCATAACCTCACATGTGCTCTTCCCCTGAGCTACATCCCTTAGGCCTGGTTTATAACTTCTATTATAATGCATTTTGGTTGATTGGATCACAAGTGGTCATCACTAAATACAGGAGTGCATGGTGTCTAAAAAGTTAGTCCACTTTCGACCACTTCCAGAGGTAGTAACGCATTTGACCGGAAAGTTTTCGTAGTGTAGACAATCATGCATTTGAATGTGTTTAAACAGCCTCAAAAGACGACAACTCTCCGCCTACTGACTTAAATGCGTAAATATTTTGGGAAGCACACAGACGGGATTTAAGCTTTGTCGGCTAGAAACCCAAGTTTGGTTTGAAAACAAAAAACATATATACCAAACACAATGTTCTCACACCATTTCTGATTTCTAAAACACACCCACAGCGTTCTGACGTGGGTCCGGCGTCAATCAGAGCAGAAACAAAAGCTGCTGCTAAGTGCTCTCCGCTGATTTTTTTGTCATCTCCAGTTGCGTTCATATGTAAATTGCACAAGGTTATTTCGCCCATTAGAACAAAAGATCTGAAAAAGCCCATGAATTTACCATAGACCCTACCCTCGAAGAAAATCAGGACAGAAGTGGTTGAATGTGACAAAAGAGACGGATTAAAATACCAAGTGTAACACGTCTCTTCTTTCGATTCGATTCAACCAAATCTTAATACCAGGTGTAAACATTTACATTTAGTCATTTAGCTGACGTTTTACATACCGTCACTTGCCCGCATACGGGCAACCTAACTTTCTTCACTATATTACTATTAAATCCTAATCTAGTCATGACAAACTATATATCATTGGAAAGGTCTAAGACTCCTAAATAGATATTTTAGGTCTGTTTTTTTCTTACAAATTAGGAATGAAGAGTAATATATGAATTTATGACAAGAGTGCACCTCAAAAAAATCGACGTCATTACAGGAGTTTCTGACCTTTGTCACAAAAAGTCGACCCACACACTTTTAATGATTGAAACTTTGTTTTTTAGTGCTAAAAGTTCATAATAAAACATAATTAGTATTTGTCAATAAAAAAAGATAAAATTATATTTTAAAAAGTAAGGTAAGAAGTCCTCTAAAAAGTATAATATATATATATATATATATATATATATAATTTTTTTAATTATTATTATATCACATATTTTAGTAGTTATCATAAATTAGGTATCATTTGAAAGCTTACAAACTCAGAATTCATCCTGTGAAAACCGTTTTGAAATTGGACGTTGCGTTACCATAGAAACGGTATTTTTTATTAGGCCCCTCCCCATTTGGGCATCATCTTTCATAATTTATTATGAAAACCTTTTCTAATCTTGACAAAACACATATTGTCAGAAAGGTCTGAGTCTCAAGGTTCCATATTTAGTGACAGAAGTGATTTTTGGATAGAAATGTATTAATTTGTTATGGCAAAATGCATACAATTAAATTCAATAGAATTCAATGGCACCCGGTGGCTATTTTTGGTACTACGACTAAACAAAATCTCATGGGAACTTAAATTTTTGTGATATCAACTTCAAATTTGGAACACAACTTGGTTAGATATATAGCTTTCATTTTATAGTAATTTTATAGTAAAACATTTTTTAAAATATTTTAATAAAAATATATTAATAAAAGTATATTTGATTTACTGTAAATTATAACTTCCATAACTTTTCATACTTTAATTTTTTGAAGTGCTTTCACTTTAGTAATAATCTGCTGATTGTTTTCTTTAAAACAAGACCAAACTTAGGTCTATATTCCAAAGCATTCTAGAATTACAACCATTTTGTATAGTGCATTTTTATGTCAATAATCAAAAAGGGGGGTGACAGGTAAAGGGTTAATATAGCTGACTTACAATTGCTATACATGTCAGAGGTTGCACACCTCTGAAGCAACTAGGGGTTAAGTGTCTTGCTCAGGGACACACTGGTGTCTCACAGTGGATTTAAAATCGTGTCTCTCACATCAATGGCATGCGTCTTATCCACTGCACCATCCATCACCACCCCCGCCAGGGTCTAAACAGAGTCTTATCTACATTCTGTTATCCCCATAAAACAAACCAGCACATTATAGTAACACTCCATTGTTCTATGAATGAACACGTTAGGATGTTCAGTTCAAAGCATCCAGTACTGAAGCAAACGTTTAAGATTGTGATAACACAGTTAACTAGCTGAAACAGGAGCAGGGAAGAGCAAGTGGTAAACAGATGAAATGATACAGTAGTTTCTGGCACTCACAGCAGGGTCTTTGACGCAACAGGAGAAGGGAACGCCACAGCTTTCCCGGCTGGGGTTAAAGTCAGTGCAGTTGAAATAAATGTTCAGGTTCCAGTCATTTGGTCCATGAGCACCACAACACGACCACTGATGTGATACAGAACATCACCATTATGCATCACACAGCTGTGATTTAACTTTTCATAAAAATAATGCACGATGACTCAAATGTTCTAGTGCACACTTCAAACTATATACCACAGCACAGCAGAAAATGAGAGGGAAGAGAAGTGCTGACTCACATATTCTTGAGCAAAGTCAATGAGGTTCTGGAGGTTAATGTCATTCCGATATGCTTTAACATTGTTGTTGATGAAGAAGTTCAGCTGGTCTTTGATCCAGTCTTTGAACACGAAGGCTAAAATGCCAGCTGTGAGCTCCAGGAAAAAGATGAGACCCAAAAACACTGAAAACTAGAGAAAACACACAGAAGAGTCAGAACCTTATCCTAAAAATCTCAGGAAACAATTTTCAGTGATTCTTTTAAGGTAAATATTTATTCAATAGGCGGTTTGCAGGTCACGTGATTGTATTTACGCGCGGACTGCAGGTGGAGGGCAAGGAGTGAAGAGCGCAATGGACGAGATGGAGGAAAATCCGTACTGTACTACTTTAGACGCTATTACAAGAGAAATATATAAACAGAAAATCGAAACATATGTTGGACGTGATCCTTACGTTATGAAGAGGACCGATTTTCAACTAAATTGAGAGATTTGCCTGCCATCGAGGCTGTAGATATCAGCAACTAAAGCCCTATTCGCACGGGATTAGTATTACCTGGGGACCACATGTGAATTTGAAATTACCCACCCACATCTGAGTTTCGTGTGGCGCATTCGCACGGATAAGCCGAAGCCTGTGATCTAATCGTTCTTTTTGTTTTTGCTCTTATGGTTTTCAGCTTTCTCTTTCTGCAAATTGTATGAGTTAGTTGTACTAGCGATATGACCCCGCACCCAAAATACTATTAAAACACTCCAACTCAGCCTCTATTATCCGCGAAAGATGGATAAAAAGGCGCAGATGAAACAAAAACCTTGAAAAAATGATATATGATCCGGCCAAATCACAGAGATGTCGATTCGCACGGGACTAATATTATCACAGGACCTCGGTGTTCGGCGAAATATAGTAGGTAATTTGCGGGGGAATTATTACTTTACAAATTACAGACATGGCCGATTCGCACGGGATTAAGATAACAGACAAACTCCGCAATTATTACAAATTACTACAGGTCACCAGATAATACTAATCCCGTGCGAATAGGGCTTTACAGACACGCTTTGACTTTACAAAGTTCAGAAACTGGCACGTTACACAAACAGCCACATAAGTGTATTTAAACACCTGAATAATGTAATTATAAGCCACATAAATAATGTATTAACTCACATTTGACGAAGTGATCACTGCACACTGTACAAACACACGGGCATTTTCCCATTCGGCTCCTCCGCAGACGCAAATTAGGTTTACAAGGCATTTTTTACCGGTGTTTTTCTGTCAATTTCTTGTATTTTCCCCCTTATGAACAACAATTTTGGCACACAATAAAAAAATCTTTGTGGTTTGATCGATTTGAGCAACCATAAACGACGCAAAACATAGGCATTTGAGTGTGTTATAGTGCTTCCTAATATAGAAATTCACTTCCTGCCCTCCATATGATCTTCGCGCCATGGCAACGCAGTGTCGTGACGTCACGTGAAAACAAGCTATAAAATGTTTGCCATTTAAATTCCCCCCAGGAGGCATTTCAATTACTTCTGGATGTATTCCTGTGTTATAGCAAATTCATTTAATTTAAACATCCATATCTGGAAACAAATAAGCCTTGAAATCAGAGACCAGGAAATAGGTTGCAGAGAAATGGGAAGCAGGGCTCGCAGGCCGGATATAAGGGTGGAACTCACAAATTTGAGACAGAAACGTGTTTTCCCGGAGCGCACCGATGCATCCGGCAAATCCAAGGATGAACATCACCCCTCCTACTACGATAAACAGCCAAACAGGGTCGAAGCCGCCCAGATCTGTGATGGAGGAAATGTTTGACAGCACTCCCTATGGAACAGACACATCAGACAGTTGTAAGTTCACATCCTGACCTTAAAATCCTTCACCACCCACAACTCTCCACGGCGATTCATGCCTTACACGTTTGGATTCCCACATCAGGGTGAAATTTCAGTTCAATCCCAGAACCAACAGCAGGTTTTTTAGACCATGCTGACAGTGACTACAAACAAGGTTCCTTTTATGTGTTTTCTTGCTTTGTTTGTCACAATGGCGGCTCTGAAATTCACTTAAACACTTAATTAAAATCACAATTTTAAATTGAACACCCTCAGTCTGATTCGGTAATGCTTTGTTTCTGTAATTAACATTTAGCAAATGTAAAAAATTAACCCTTTATTAATTATTTACATGGTGTTAGCAAGATGTTCCATAATTGCCTGACATTAATACAAAGTGCCATACGGCCTACACATGTCTTTTAGCGGTACAATCAACGACTGAAATGGAGCAATTTCCAGGTTATTAATCAGCCAATTGACTTTGAGTTTCATTAAGTCGCCTCAAATTAGTGTGAAGAAATTACATTCACCTTTCATGCATGAATACATAACAGTGAGAGTGACCTTTTCTGAGAGGGGCGACAATTGGAGAGAGAATAGTCACAATAAATACAGAGCCTTATTGAGCTATTCGGCATGGTTAAAGGCCTACAACAAAAATATAACAATGTCATTAAACTGTCATGGAAATTAATAAAAGATGTCACCCATATGCTCTCAAATGTCATGGTTTAATGGAGGTTTCAGAGACATCAAAAGGAGGAAAAAGCAACATGGGGGAGTCACAGAACGTCTTTACATTTGGCAAAAAGATGTTAAACATTAATGCTGATGCTTTAACGGGCAGACCGAATGAGACAAGGGGGTATCTGTAGGTAGTTTGTACTTTTAAAATGCGCTGTCTACTGTTTATGTCTATGTTTATGTTGCTCTGGCAACCACATGGATAATAATATTAGGAATTTGAGGCATGTCACCGATCGTTGCGTTACTCTGTATTTGTGTTTCCAACTTGCCTTTTCTGCCCAAGCCCAAAGTCCAATACCCAGGAATGCAGCTCCCAGCAACTGAAACACACAACAGAATTTATCACATTTACACCACTTAAACAATTCATTCTCGCTCCGTAATGGCATGAGGTTACTGCTATATGCAGACAGCACTGTGCTCTCTTTATCTGAGGGCAAAAAGAAAAACTTGGCTATCAAAGATCTGGAAAGTAGCAATTTCCCTGCATGCACTGCCATCTTTGGCATAATTTTCCATGAGAAGGAGCCAACTCAATGAGAAAAATCACTTGGATGACACTGCTTACAGGAACCTGTTTAATTACACTGAACACAATTATAAAACGCAACACTTTTGTTTTTGAGCCCATTTTTCATGACTTTTTTCTACAAAAGGCCAATTTCTCTCAAATAGTGAGAACTTCTCCTTTGCCGAGATAATCCATTCCATCTTCTTCTTTTATGCCCTGTTCAGATTACACGTTTTTTTTGTCTGCTACGATAGTCACTGTGTCAGATTACGCGATTTTGAATAATAAAATCTTGTCGTGTCGTGGACAAGACACAATGTCAGACTACACGTTGCTTCCTGACCTGTCATCGCATGCCGTCTTTAACGGCGCGTGATGTCATCGAGAAGCGAAACTCAGCGAGTGACTTCCGGAAATGAACGTAAACAAACAATGGATGAAGCGGTGAGTGTTGTATTAGCTGTCCTGTGTTCAGAAAAACCCGACAATGGACACGTTACTGGATTGCTCGGCATTGCCTTTTCAGCGTGAGAAATACACGGTGTGGCGTGTGAGCGTGTGGACTGGTTGAATTGCGTATGTCTCACGGCCATTGCGTGAGACTTGAGAACCCTGCTCGAAGAGGACAGTACGGGCTGTCAATCCTCCAAAGAGAACTTGAGGTAAACTATTGTTTTCTTATATATTTTTACTTTTAGTTTTAACGTTAGCACCATAGTCTCTCTTTCGTTTCGCCATTTTTGAAAGTTGTGTACAGAAAAGATGTACTCCTATTGGTCAACCTCATACATGTGATGGAAGCGTCGTGAACGACCATTACAAAAATTTAACATGCTAGTCTTTTTGTCGTGATGTCGTGAAGCATCGCAGACGCGACGTAGGTTGTCTCCCACTATGACGCACTATACGAGATGATACGATCGAATCTTGCGTCCCGACGCCCGTTGTCGTTTACGAATCCCACGACACCCTACGTCAAACGGATCGTGCCAAAATCGGGGCTAAAACGTGTAATCTGAACCAGGCATTAGAGTTTAACTGGCGGTTGGCAAACCAACTTAAGGTGGGCATACACTGTGCAATGTCTGCGATTTTAGCAAGGTACCTACTCACACTCAATGAGTAAATCGCATGCGATGCAAAGCCAAAGTTCAGGATTTATGTGCTCACACTATACGGTCCGATCGTCGAGCTGCGAATTCACTGCTCACACTATACGTCTAATATCTGCGATAACCCCCTGGATAGCGCCTATTATAGACGATATGTATCCAGAGATATTGTCAGATATTGAGCAAGATGGTTGATATACCTGATATCATATTTAATTTAAAAATAGTAAAAACATATGCTTAACCATTGCTAAAATTAAATGTATATCATTAACCTGCACGGTCAAAATAAGAGACATACTTCTGACACATCTGCCAAATAGAAAAATGTATCAACCAATGCCAAGAATTAAAAATCCTAAATATCGGCCAACATATCAGCCTTGCCAATGCATCGGTTGAACCACTATCGTATAGAATAGTGGTTCTTTAACCTGTCCTAAAGACCCCTTGCCAGGACTGTAGGATTGTACTGTTGTTGAACAACATACCGATTGTTCAGCTGATGAAATTCTTTAAAAAGAAAAAAAAACTTTTAGTAGACAAAAACTAAGGACATGTCCACACACCAAGAGTAGTTCGGTTCTCTTGGTCTCGACCAAAAAAGAAAATTACACATAGTCCTGGTTCACACTGTCATTCCTAATACCAAACCTAAAGATACTGCTTTTATGATGTATATTTTGCAGAGTGCTGACAAAATCCAAAACAATGCTGTGTGCTGGGCTAAATGCGCTCGCTGTATGGCGAGAATGATGGCGCTGATAACTCTTGAAGAGCTTATAAAATGTGTAAAAGAGTCAAAACAGCGGCAGGAATCCCTCATACACAAACAAATATCTGCTGCAACGAGATGTGGTTCTCATGGGATGGGCAACATCGTGACTCTTGTGGGTCGCATCTTGTAGACACCATGTCCTGTTTCTGGTTTGTTTAGATATCTTTGGTCTATGTTGCAGACCGATCTTTTTTAGCAGTCTTAGTCTACTTGTTTGGTGTGCACCAGGGTTCAGATGGAAAATAAAATAAAAGTCATACACCACTTGTTTTACACACATATGGTACAGGAAATTACCAGAGAGAGAATGGGACTTTGAAAGTGAGCACCACAGCTCAACATGTCTTAAGCACATGCACCAACTACTAGGTCATGACACTATAGTACCACTTTACTTGGGCTAAACAATGCAATGAATGTTTTTTTCAGCAAGTTTGATTCATTGACTGACCTTCTTGGTCTAACGTGTTGTCAAAACTACAGATTCCCTGTCAGACTACCGCTGGGCTCTCTCAGTTGTGTGTTTGACAACAGGTTTGAGCAATCCCAGCGTGAGGGGAAACGTGAGAGCGGGAAGGTGAGAGTAAGAGGTCTGGTATCAGCAGCCGCAAATCCCATAATCCCATTTCCCTGTGGTCTCGGCTAATACAATGGATGGATGGGATGGAGCTAAGGGCCAGTCATGCACTGCACACACTTTCTCTGTCAATCCATACCACTGATTCCTACTCATCGCTATCATGAAGACATCAGTCTATCTCTCCCAGTTCTGACGGTCTTGATCCAGGAAAGGCAGATGTTGTGTCAAGCCCACGTGGATATCGGGATTAAGACACAATCAAGCATTGTAGAGCACTTAAACAGCTTATTTAGTAATTCTGGACAACCAGTGAAGAGCTGCTATCTCACACAGTAGAATGATTAGACATACAGTATCTCTGTATTATCACAAACGGCAGGCAAATAAACTTTTGGCTAAGCTGTGACAGGGAGCAGAACCACTTTTTCCACCAGCTGTTACAGCCATAAGAACAGCTTTTGCTTTCCTTCTTCACCTTCTGACATCTTTATCGTTATTTACTAAAGAACTGCAGCATCACCGTGGAAACTTGTGCTTATGGAAAGTCTGACTCAGTATATAGTAGTTTTTCTGGCTTTATTAGTAATGCTTGCTAAGGCAAGCATCAATATTAACTTTGCTCACTTTGCTTAGAGATTTCAGGGAAACAGCTAACTATCTCATTTATAGTTATTTTTGCTGCCAAGTGTGAACATACCAAAAGTGAACAATAACTTCTAAACTATCGGCCTTGTAATTTTCACCTGGAGGGTGATAAAACTCAGCCTCACGTCATCCAAAACCTTTGTGACTTTCTTGCTTCTGTGGAACACAAAAGAAGATATTTTTAGTCCGAGTGTCCACCAAAGCGTTTTTCCACACACCTGGCGTATGTTTTCAATTGTTTTCAATGGGAGCGCCGCGTTTTTTAAGCACCATGAGCGTACCGAGGCGCTGAGCGTTTTTTCACGCTGAAGCGTCAGAGCGCCCAGCGTTTTTACTGGTCGCTGGGAGTTAAAGAATGTTCAACTTTGGATAAAACACAGCGCTTATCACTGTCACTTTTTACCCAGCCGTCCAATCACAGTGGAGGAGGGGCAGGACTAATGCCACACCGACCAACAGTCACAACATTCAAACTGCTGCGGATATTCTGTATCATAGCAACGAAACGTCTCAACGGAAAAACCCATAGATATGTATATAAAGGCTAGATGTGTTACGGCGGAGTTTCCACCGTCATCACCGGCAGCCATCTTGTCACAGGTAAGCTGATGTAAGATGAGTGGTCAACACGAACACAAATACTCTTATCTCGTTGAAATCTTGACGGATTTACAAACGGTTTGGTTTCTTACAAACGTTATTAACGAGGCTATAATTATCTGGATGATTATTTATTTACACACTTATTATTCATAAGTATGCTGTGTCATAGCTACATCTCTGACGTTTATAACAAACCAAACCATTTGAAAATCGGTAGAAAATTGAGCAAGTTATGGTTATTTAAATAGTACATGTACCATTAACACAATGTTACGAGTGAGCGAGCTGCCTGTGACAAGATGGCCGCCAGGTGCAGACGTCGACCTCCATTGGCCAGCAGCGCGGACGACACATCTAGCCTTTATTTACATATCTATGGAAAAACCGCTGTTTTCAGCTGGCTAAAAATGCTTTGGTGGACACGCAGCCTTACATTTACATTTATTCATTTAGCTGCCGCTTTTATCCAAAGCGAATTACCAATTACTATATATGTCAGATGTCGCACGCCTCTGCAGCAACTAGGGGTTAAGTGTCTTGCTCAGGGACACATTGGTGTCTCACAGTGGATTCAAACCCGGGTCTCTCACACCAAAGGCATGTGTCTTATGTTTTAGCCCCAACTGTTTTTGACCATACAATGAAAGTCAATGTGGTCCAAAACAAAGTCATTGTATGGCCAAAGACCACAGTCATACAGGTTTGGAACAAGGAACTGACAGCAGAATTTTCATTTTTAGTTCATTATCCCTTTAAGCAAGCACCTAGCAACCACATAGCAGCACATTCAAATTACTAACGAAATTATTTCGTTGACGCCCTTTTTATGACAATAACGCGACAATGACTAGCTAAAAATGGCTAAGGTGACTAAAACATTATGAGACATTTTCGAGTTTTCGTTGACGAGATGAGACGGAACGAAACTGATCTTTTTTCAGTAGAAAAGAAATTAAGTTTTTTAAGGAAAACATTTCAGGATTTTTCTCCACACAATGGAGAAACTGCATTGCAACACCCTGGCACATGAACAAACACCACCATTGTCTTCAGAATCCATATAATTCGTATCGTTTATGATTCTAACTGGTTAGAAAATATCTTTCTCTGGCCAGTAAAATGGAAATATTGAAAAAATCATAATTTCCACCAGGACGCCGGAAGATGTGTTACGAGGCGAGGGGACTTCTAGGCCTTATCAAAGGGACGAATCTCACCCATATACTTGAGTGAGTCTATTTCAAAACAACTAAAACAATGAATGTTTGAGAATTTTTTTTATATTTGATGGAACAGAATGACTCTGGTTTGATTCATTTGTGTTTTAGTGAGAATGAGTCAATGTGTGCGAGTGAGAGTGGGGCCTGCTGGGAAATGGCATGGAAATAAACTCCCTCGCAGAGCAACAGAGGAAGAGGGGAACGGACATGTGGTTCCCATCTGCCATATGAACCTGGAGGATATGAAAAGGAAAAACATACAAAAACACAGGGCTACGCATGATCTCAGCATGAGCTCAAGCAAACACGCGCAATAAACAGGTTTCTCTCTGAAATCAGAAACGTGCGTTGCTTTGTTTGTACACAATATACGAGCCAGACACATTGAGCTTGCAAACAAATGCATCAGTCAAATGTTATTGTCGCATCAGGGGCGGTGTGTGTGACAATAGTCGCACGGCCCCCGTCAGCTCCATAGCGTGAGGATGAATGGGGTTCACTGAGACACACGGTGCCGCAGCTCACACTCGGGCCCCTCAGATGCTGTGGGAACAGCACATCCTTTCTCACACACACCATTCACTCAACCCCAAACATCTTCATTTGAATACAAGACAAGGGGGCTGCGAGGCTCCCAAATGGAGTGAAGGAGGAAAAGTTGGAGAGGAGGAATCAAAGACTGCTGGGGTGGAAGGGGCGGGGGTGATGTTGGGAATGTTAAGATGTCCCTGCAAAGCCTCCCGGGTAGATATCAGACTGCGATTATAGAGCGAGGCGTCTGTAATTACAGGCCATCAACTTGGTCCAGTCTCAGGCAAGCCAAGTGAGTGCTCTGTTGGGATCAGGTAGGTTTCTGACCGATCAGACTGTCTCCACTTTAAACCAATCAGACAGGCATTAGATGGTACAAGGGTGCACAGGGGTCAAACAGTCTGCATAGACAAAAGGAGTCGAAAGAGACAATGGGAGGCTTTCAGACATGACGAGGGGACAATAAATGCAAGGAAGTATAAAAATCACTTAATTATTGATGCTTTTGCTCATAATTAGAGTTAGGGATTTGAACGCACCCATAACACAAGCACTCATCCTGCACGGTTCAAGCTACAGACATGAATGATCTCCAATTATGAGAATTGTTGAAAAGAGGATTTCCATTCCTTTTGTAAGTGGTGAGATGTACAATTTTCTCCTTAAGCATTTTTAACTGATCATACCTTTACAGCTGTCACGCTGGAGTCGCACAATGTGCACCGTATGCATCTTCAAGTGGGTTTGTCAACCACCATTAAAAGGAAAAAAGGAAGCTCAAATGTGTGCAAGTGATGGGTGATAACCAATTGCTGAGTCACAATTCACCTATCCGTCCTAAATAGTAATATTTGAAATTAGACTTAGTGCGTCCTAAATTGTAGTATGCTGAAATGAGTATTCCAAAGATAACTGGATCATCAACTTTTTCCGGTTGATGCAAAGTGCAGATCCATGCACACGTTAATGACACTGCGCATTGGTCAAGGATTCGATTGGAATTACAAGTTGTAGTAATTTAGCTTTCATTTATATTTATTTTAGTTCCAGATTTGGTTTTAATACTTTTATTAATAAGTTCAATTAATAAGTTCATTTAAATCTTATTTTATTTTAATCTTGTATTAGGCTTAAGTTTAGCCTAAGTTGTCTAATATTTAGGCTATATTTTCTTATTTCAGCTTTATTTCAACTAATGAAAATTGAAAATATTTTTTATAGGTTTAGTTTGACAAAAACACTGCAAACCTAAAAAGAAAGTTTCAAGTGCTTTTGTCCATAGAATCAAAGTCAAGACAACACCGGACCCAAGGAGTCTTTAAGGTAAGTAAATAAAAAATGAAATTTTAGACTTTAAGAATCAGCTTTGACTTAAAGTGAACTGGACCTGAAAAGATTAATGCTGCGTCCGAAATCTCCACTCAAAGCACTACTCCCTACCCCCTATGTTGGGGGTAGGAGAGCAGAGCACTATATAGTGAGCTCACCAGCGTAATAGAAGTCACTTTCGGACGACTACTCGAATCGTCTCTCGGCGTCGTTGATTACATCATCTGTCAGCTGGTGCCGAGCCGGCTCTTGGCTAAATAGATTTTTTAAAATAAATACATTACATTATATTGAGCTTATTTCTGCGAAATTTAAAAACTAAAAGTGATTTCTGACCGTTTTTGTTATAATACGCTACTCCAAACATGATTATAAATTATTTTTACGAATCAGCGCAATGCATGATGGTATGTAGGGCTTAGGTTAGTGACCATCGGTTGTACACTACTTTTCAAAATGCATTCTGGGATACATTGAGATGGACTATATAGGGTATAATAATCATCACTATACATTCGGACAGCACTACAAAATGCGAGCTCACTATATAGTCCACTATATAGTGAGTAATTGGAGATTTCGGACGCAGCATAAGTCATGTGTTTAAATTACCTCCACTGTATAAAGCTGCAGTCTGGCATTTTTCCTCTTTGTCGCCATCTCTGTTCAGAAATTTGCAATTGCAGTCATTCGCAGAATTATCAACTTTACGCGAGTTGTACTTCAACACCCTCGACACGCACAGCAGGGATGAACACAATATTTGAGGAGAGTGTGTGGCTGTCAGTCGCCGCTCCGGTGTGGATACTGTGGCATTCAGAATCAAAGATTATTATTTTTGGAAGTATGACCAACATAATCATTTTCACCAGAAAATTTCATCTGAACTAGTAAGGAACATCCACTTTTGTTCTGATTCTGACACTGCACTAAATCGAGATGATTAAATTTAACAAATGCTTATAAGTTATCATATCACGCAAAACCGTGCAAATTATAGCCTACTTTGTTCTCAAATTGTTAATGTTAAGAAAGTTAGCATTGCGTGACTACATGTAATGTCCTTCCGATATGTATTCTTGTTTTCGCATGGGTCCGGTTGCAGTCTCTTTTTTTCTGTAGTCACTCCGAAGTCCGAACGAAATCTTTTGCATTTTACAGCGGGTGAATCTGTTATCACTGGTGATTGTCGTTTGTACCTTTCTGGATCCGCCATCAAATTAATAAGTTTAATTATATCAAGCGGTGTGAGAAAAGCCTATACATTTAAAACGTATGTGTACAGATGTGACATAATGACGCAAAGACATGCTCGAATCTTTCGGAAATCCACCAGTACCACTGGAAGTAAAAACATTCGAGCTAAGGCAAGCAGATAAGTTTTAAACACTGGCTGCTGGTTATTTACTTTCTAAAATATGTGTATGTTCTATGTTGGATCATTTTTAAGCCCCCAAAACACAGACTGCAGCTTTAAGAGAGGGTTGATTTCAGCTTCCAGGAGTATAGACTGACATTCTGGACACAATTTGGTGAAAACACTGGCGTCTAAGTTTCAACAAAACACAACAGGCTCTCTATAACGTGGGAACAATGGCAGTAGGAGGGCTTGCTGTTAGAGGGCAGCCGAACATTATGCAAGGTTAACATTTCAGACGGGACAGCATTAAAGCATGAAGGGGGCACTAACTACTATCACGTCCTCCAGAGGGGTCTTCACTGCCCCATTCAATACTAACCAATGAAGAGAAACCAAGCTGTAATTTATGACATCAAAAGCGTAACAGAATTATGCTCCAGGCGATGTGTTCACCCCAGAAGTGAGTCATGGAAGCTTCCCGCTCTAAGTGATTCCTTTTATCTCACAATTTATCACTCTCTTACATGAAAACCATAGTGGAGTGATTGGTCCTCAATGATGAGGTAATGGAGAAATGTCCATATTTAAGATTTAAGAGTCACTTGAGAGAGAGATATTTTACCACCAAAAAATGAGATTGAGTCATAATTTGCTCATTCTCAAGTTTTTCCAATCCAAACCCAACTGGATATTCTCCATACCATTAGTGAACATGGCTGTCAAGCTTCAAGGAGGATCAACAATAGCACAATAACAGTCATCCAGCACATTTCCTACATTTCAAGTTTCCCTTTAATAAAAACACATGGATCAATTTCAATAAAATATGTTTTGCTGAAGCATGTAAAACACATCAAATAAAACCATGCACCACCTAAAAGATAAGCTTTTCTGTTTGGAATCAATATCAGATAAAGAATAAGAACAGAGAACAGAGTCAAGCAGAAAAACTGACATTTTTTGATTTAGCATTACAATCAATAGCACCATAACCGAATTGCTCTAGAACTGATACAATCACTTTCCCTCTAAATCACTCCAAGAACATGGAAAATCCATTTGTGGAAAAGAAAATTACTGAAAAGGCCAAAAAATGTATCATTTCTTACATGGAAACTGAAAGGTGTGAGGTAACATTAATCTCTGTTAAACCTGTGAATTGACCCAAACTCGCCCAACTAATGATAATCCTATTTATCCTCCACTCCCCCCACTTCTCAATGCGATGTATCCTATCCTCCAGACCTGGAAAGCGAGATCCAGCCAAACCAGCCTAATCCATTCCCGTGGGAAACAGGTGATTTGTCTACCTGGATGGGAATTTGAGAATCTATCCAACATTATACGTGTAACTTTACCTCGGAAAGATAACTTACTATACAAATAAATACAAAAATGAACACTGGAACGTAATATTTAATACAAAACGTTCATGTTAACTTACATGTTGTGAAATGAATAAGGCTTAACGTTAACGTTGACGTCAAGATGTTGGAGAAACACAGTGAAAAGACTATGAAAGCAATTAAGGATTTTGAAAGTCACAATAATAGGCAAATGAACTGCAGATCCACAAAACTTACCCAAAATATGATGTTGAATCCGAATAAGAAGTATTTAACACAGCAGCTGACCTCTGCTCCTTTAAAATGATGCTGGTTTCTGCTCATTTTGTCCAGGGCAGCTAACGTTAACGCTGTTGTGTTGATTCAAAGATCAGCTAACGTTAACGTTAAATACAAACGCAACGGCACAAATTCGACTCGATAAATATTCATGCATCTACATCTCCGCCGAAGCTGCGAACCAGCAATCGCAAACCACAACACTGCACCATCAACAGAGACGCTTTTTCCACAGAGCTGAATTCCTCAGTTTTTTAACAGATAAATAATGGGTGAAGGGGTAAATAGGTGGGGAAATGAATGATCCAGGTCCCCCCTGAAAAACCCCGCTCGCTTTGGATTGGTGTCATGAGATGTGTTTGATATTTTAACCTTGTTGTGAACGTCCCGAGGAAACAATCCAAAGCAATCTAACAAATCAGTTAGAATAGAGAAGCGTGACACTACAATCAGAGGACAAGAGCTCGCTGTCAAGTGAACGAGCTGTCAAAGTAAAAGTCCTGTCAGAGACAGAATCCATTACATTGATGATTTATAAGGCATTGTGATACAATGTCTTAATCTGCTGTGTTCGTCTTGAGAAAGTATTATTTTCCAATGAATTTGTAAGCATGTTGTTTGTTTTTGTTTATATCCTTAATTTATTAAATCTACTAGTTAGCTATACTGTTTAGTAGCCTATAGCATATTGTATGACCTGCCCCCAACCTTGCAATTCCCATCCTGCATTAATAAACTGTATTTTGCATATTTCACATGTATGCAAATTCATTTAAATTAAGTTTTTTTTACCTTTTCCTTTTTGATTGATTTACCCTTCATTTCTTATATTTCTGTAATTTATTTCCTCTATTGTCAATTCCACTTAATTACACTTTGGCAATTTTGTAAATGTTGACAATCATGTTATAATTGTATAAAACAAAACTCAGACTGGTGGCCAACCAGACTGTATAAAACAAGGGGTCAACTTACCCGAGTTGTGAATAATTGTACATATTTATTTACTATAACACATTGGCTGATGTTCCTATACTTGTTAAACTTACACCATCTAAATATGTTACAATTTAAAGTAAATGCACATTGTTCTTAATTTTATTTTGTCACTTCCGGTTTTTGTTGTTGTTATTGATCGTCGCTTATTGCTGCCAATGTAGCAGTTCTAATGCAGCATCAATGCAGCATTGAGGGTCTCTCTGGAGAATGTATAACATGTTACCCTGTTATTATGAGTAAATTATCTATACAGAAAATAAACAGCCCCGGAGAGCTGATATTCTCACAAACAGTTCGTTTTATTTCACATTTTTATTCACTATCATGAATGAAGAGTCTACAAAAGAACAAACTGTTCCTTGACGTCACTGAGGACCATATTGCAGTTACTGAGGAAATAATGAAAAAATTATTATTATTTAATCTTTTTTTAAGCTTCAAAAATGTTTTCTAAATTCTTAGAAAAATCTTAAGGTTAAATACTAAAATACACAGAGTATAATGTCAGCACATATGTGGTCGTTGTCATTGTATTTTGGGATTTCATTTAATATTGAATTGCTTGTATGAGTCGTTTATTATTATTATATTATATTTTCTTTTGAATTTATGTCCTAATTCCCGAGTTTACCCTCTACACAGTGATGGAGACAAAAGGAATGACACCAGTTTACCATTTTAGTCCTGTAGGTGGCAGTATTGACCAGGCATCTGTGGTCTTTTCTGACTAGATTTGCCCAACTGTAATTTTTATTTATTTATTTATTTTTTAAGTTTTTTTCTGTGTGTTTTGAATTTTGTATTAAATTTTCGGGCAAAATAATAATAATGGGTATGATATACATTCATTTATGTAAAACATTTCATGTCCGATACATGCCACATCAGGACCAGAGTTCAGACTATATATATTCCCTTAATCACACTATAATTAATTATCTTGTGTATGTTCCCTCTAAAATAGTGTGGAAATCACAAATGACACAACATTTTGAAATTATAGTTGGTGCTTTCAGTGTCAAAAGGTATCAAAAAATTAAGACATTTATCCAAGATGACATTATTTGTGTTTATTCACTTAATTTAAAAAGAACTGAACAGAGAGAGATAATATTGAGGCTGGTTATTCAGACATGATATCAAAAGTATATGTAAATTGAATAATGCGTAACTTCTCCCATAATCCAAAGGAATGATAGCGCAAGTACACAGGGGCTGTAAAGCATCCTCGAAAGTGATAAGTTTATTCTTACAAAAGGTGCCAAGTCACTTTACAGCTGATGTCCCTGTCAATCAAACGTCTCCATATGCAAATACTCAAAAAATCTGCTGATGTGTGTGATCCAATATTTGAGTGCAGGCTAACATGAGCACTTGGCATGCATGGCCCTTACATGAGTGTTAGTATTCAACTCAGATTTCAATATGTAATTTCATAACTATGAAAGACAAACGTTTGGTATTGAGTAGTGTGAATTAATACACATACAGAGTGTACTATTAGAAATATACCAGTCAAGTGTAATGCATACTGTAGACAGTCTGACAGAGGTGTTTATATATAAATATATATGATAACCCTTACAAGTGAAGTAAGTGACCCATGAAATATATTTCTGTGAAATGTGTAAAATCTCTCCTTACTGTACCAACAGAGTACTCAGTCACACTAAAACCAGAATTACTTCAGTCCCTTATATGTGATATACTGAAATGATATGAACATTAACGTCTCTCTTCACTTGTTTCGGCCTCTAGGGAAACTGAAATATAACTACTAAAGCAAGGTGCATTAATGAACACTGAAACTCAGTTCAATCATGTTATTCCTACATTTCACACTGCACAGACCCCTCATGCTTATATTTTCACCTCTCCTCTGTCTGTACATCAGACCACCTATTTTGTTTCTGTCTTGTATGTCATGGAAACCGCATTGGATTTCAAATCACTAGCATCTTCCATTTATAGTATAGTAAATGTCCTAACTTCTCTCTTATACTGTAAAAACCTTGCTGTGTCGTTCTGCCTTTACATCTAAACTGACACAATCAGCAAAAAGCAGTCAGTTCCTTCCAAGTTTGACTTGAGTCGGAGCTACGTAATAGTGTCACATTCCAATACTCTCACACACATTGTCAAAACATACTGTACAAAAAGCAAAAGGGTCAATCCCTTTTTTTTCTTTTTTTTAAATGAGATTAATAACTAATACTGCTTGTAAAAGTCTTGCACATTACTTTTTATCTTTGGTAATAAGCATCAAAGATCTTTGGTACACCTTTCTGAGACTGTGTAATGCCTTCTTCATTAGATTGCAGACTACTGCATAGATGAGACCAAGATTTGACTTTACAGAGGAACAGTTCACTCTAAAATGAAAATGTAATCCCTCAAATCTTTCTTTCTTCCATAGAACAAACAAGAACATGAAAGTAAATGTGCACAGATGCTGCCAGGCTCCAGCAATGACATTGTGTACCGTAAAAGCAGGCGATTTGATCTATTATGATTTCATCTGAAACATTTTCAGTATCAACGGTTAAAAGTAAATCAGATGGCTGTCGAATATTTGGGATATTGCAATATAATATAACATTTTGTTGAACACCTCCATTTTGTGTTTCCATGAAATAAAGGGATTTTGGTTTAGGTAGGCATTTGGGGTGAGTAAATTATGACAGAATTTTTATTTTGGGTGATCATTCAAAAGTTTGGGGTTGGTACGATTTAGGTCCAATAGATTTGATCAAAATTACAGTAAAAATGTGAAATATTATGACAATTAAAAATAACTGCTTACTGTTTTAATATATAAAAAGTTGAATTGATTCATCGGATGGCAATGCTGAATTTTCAGCTACATTTGTTTCTTAAGAAACATTTCTTCTTTTTTTTTATCAATGAAAACAGTTGTCCAGCCTCATATTTTAGAGAAATCATGATAGATTTTTGTCAGGATTCTCAGATGAATAGAAAGTTATTTATTTTTTTGTAACTATGTAAAAGTCTTTTGGTCATTTTAATGCATCCTTGCTGAATAAAACTATAAATGTTTTTTTGTTTGTTTTGTTTGACTTTAAAGCTACACTGTGTAACTCTTTTAGTTTATTCTTAGCTAAAAACACTTAGATCTTTCAAAAATATATGTGCTCATCAATGTATATTTACTCCGTTCAAGTAATAAAGTATTCTTGTGAGTGTATAATATGCCATTGAAAATACATACGGGTAAGGGGTTCTAATGTCGGTCGCCATGTTGCCCCTCCATCTTGAAAGTACATTAGCCAAAGAGGGACATACCCGTTAATTCAAGCTACGTTTGAGTTAACACTCAGGGACGGAGGTCGAACTGGAAGCCATGTTAGGCCCTGTTTACACGAGAACGCTCACGGGTGAAAATGTAAAAATATTTCATCGGATGTGCCTTTCGTTTACACGGCGACTGCGTTTTTGAGGCTTAAAAATGCAAAAAAGTGAAACCACCCTCCAGAGTGGAAATCTTAAAACGCTTCACCGCCGTGTTCCCGTGTAACGGTAAAATCGCAAAAGTCTGCTTGACAGTGAAGGATGTACGCAGGCGCGTGGACTTGGTGTTGTTGTAGTATGCACTCCTAGCCACCTACAGTGCATACTCCATTAAATTTCACACACTTTTGCGTCACCATTTGCACGCGGATTTCCCACACAAAACGCTCGTCTAAACGCAGAATAAAAAATGATGACGCAACGCTACTTTTGCGTTTGCTTTTCAGAATCGTTTCCGTGTAAACATAGCCTTAATCTTGGATAAGATTAACATGGTTAAAACGAAATCGGAATTGAGAGCAACAGAAACTAATATTCACTGGATGGTCATATACTTTTTCACCACTAGATGGGGGTAAAAATCACACAGTGTAGCTTTAAGCAATTGAAGGATAGTGTATCTCATATCTTGGAAAGATTTCACCACACAGTCAGCATGAGTACTGTATGCAATGTTTAGCCATGTACTGCAAATCCACAATGCTGTATTTTTACATTCAATATATAAGAGACACTTTGGTCTACCACGAAATCAGGCTGCAGTATGAATCATCCTTAAGTGCTTCTACAGATCTTCAGGCAGGCCGCCCTCTTCACCTGCAGACCGTCGGTCCAGCCACGGGGGCAGGTGTTGTAGCTGCGCACTCCTGGAGAGCGCAGGCCTGAATCCTCAGACTCGACCGAGGCGTCGGAGTCGGTCAGCGAGCGGGTGTTGTACAAGCGCACCGGGGAGTGGATCATGCGGGTGGGCGACGGACTGGTAAGGATGGGCGACCGAGCCCCCAGCATCCGTGGCTGAAAGGGACTAGCGGGCTTGTGTTCATAAGGCGAGATCCCGCCGTTCACCGGGGAGATGGGCAGACTGCGCCCGCTCAGCGACCTGGGAGACGGACTGTTTTTCCGCTTGGCGGCATTGATGATGTTTTTGGCCAAAATGCGATGGTTGGCTTTGGTGTCCTGGATTGGTGGCCGGTGGACTGGCACCTGTTTTCCCAGGGTGGAGACACAGGAGAGGTGGCGGTCGGCTTGAAGATGGTCCCTGGAGTGGTTGCAATGGGTCTGTGGATGGGTCTTGGGGAAGGGCATGTCGCGACGGGCCTGATGGATGGGTCGGGGGGAGGGGGAGATTGGTGTGGGCTTGTAGATGGGGCTGGAGGATGTAGGGGTCACTGGAGGGCCGCTGGGGGACCAGACAGCACTGGAAAGCACCTCAGGGCTGGTGAAGCGTCGAGTGAGGTTGGGCGTCCTGGAGGTTGGGGTGGTGGAGCCGGAGCTGGTAACTGGTGCCGGGGTCTCCTCTTTAATCTGACCGAAGATTAGAAAAGATTAGTTTTAGAGGTGAGATATCACTTTGATTTAGTCTGTGTTGTTAAATCCACTCACAAAAATACTGAATATTGATAATAAAAGGGCTCAAGAGTAAGGATTTTTCTGCTTTGCATTGCATTTCTACTTACTTTGCGAACAATCTTCACTGGAATCAAATCAAACTGTCACTTATCAATTCATAATTATCATAACGATTCTTTTATATTTACATTTATAATATAAAAGTCATATCTATTAAGTGTATAACTTAAGTTAATGTTTATTTTTACATTTTATTTAATACAAATATTTAAAAACTAAAAATAATATACATTTATATTAGGGCTGTCAAACGATTAATCGTGATTAATCGCATCCAAAATAAAAGTTTGTTTACATAATATATGTGGGTGCATTGTGTATAATTATTTTGTATATATATATATATATATATATATATATATATATATATATATATATATATATATATATATATATATATATATATATATATATATATATATATAAATATTATTTATTTATAAAATATTTATATTTATATATAATATAAATTATATATAAATCTATATACAGTATATACATGAAAATATTTCTTAAATGTATACAAGCATGTGTGTGTATTTATATATATATATATATATATAGAAAAATAATTATACTACCACATATATTATGTAAACACAAACTTTTATTTTGGAATGCGATTAATCGTGATTAATCGTTTAACAGCCCTAATTATATATATATATATATATATATATATATATATATATATATATATATATATATATATATATATATATATATATATATAATATATATATATATATATATATATATATATTTAATTTATGCTAGCCAGATATATAACAGCTAAACATTATTATACAGGAAAGTCCATTTTTCACATTCAAAGTCCATTCATACACATTTTTAGTGGGCAGATAATCCCACTAATATAAAAAATGTTTTATGGGCTTATTAAAAAAATTTAAAAGCATAACCAAATGTCACGGAAAACAAGGCATAAATTGTGGAAGGAATAAAAATGTGTGTACATGATCAAATATATATAGCACTGATCTAATACAACAAGTGACAGCTTAGTCAACTAGCCTAAAACTCACACTGGGCCAGCATACAATCCTTATTGTTGAGCCCTCTATAACATACGATTCATGTCTTATGGACAACATTTGTTTTAAATGCAGATAGTGAGAAAAGTGCACAGAAACAAAGACAACATGCTCGAGGTACTACAACAGCAGAACAGTCAACGATAGCACTACACTACCCAAATTCATGCCAGGGCCGTGCCCACGTTTGAGTAAGATTAACCTGTAAACACGGCATTGAAACACATCTAAAACACCTCCTGCTGCACTGCATGCAACTTTAGATGTGATGTTATTGATATCAGGGCTGCTTCTCATGCACCCTATGATTACATCAAGCTGTTCTATTCTTGTCTGAGTAGTTTCCCAGCACACCAGGTTATCATGCCATCTCCAGATCACTTGCATACGTGCTGCCAAAACCACTAACCTTTACTGAGATATGCATTTGCACTGTTGTGGCTGCTGGGTATGTTTTCACCACCAGCAAATGTGTTTTTCCAAGCATGAGGAAGGCCATAGGTCAAGCCGTTAGCCTAAAGCTCAGGCCCACAGGGGCCTGTTTCGGCTCAGATGTGCATTTTTAGGGGCAGGCCAGGAATGTGCAGGGCACATACATATTCAGTCAGCATTAAAAAAAGTTTCTAATTTCATTTTGGGTCAGAGACACCATACGGCGGTGGCTCTGATACACATATCTTTGTTTTGTTGTTGCAAGTGTATAGATAAAAGAACTCTGTGTGGGAAAACTGGCCTCAGATTCTCATCACTGAAAAGATGGATATGACCAAAAAACTGAAATAACTGATTATAGGGGATGCTGAAAATAGAACAAGAAATCCACACATGAAATTCAGCAGATTAGTCAAGGCAAGAAGATATAGTATGAAAACCAGAGACAGATCAGAAAAGAAGTGTTTCACTGTTTTAATGAAACAGAGTAGACAAAATCATTTGAAAGAGATTAAGCCAGAAGGAAAACAATCCATTTGAAAACAACCAGCATAAAAAAATATATTCCACATACTGGGTGTAGCGATAAAGTAAGCTGACTTCATTAAACTCATTTATGGCTTTGTTGAATCAGAGGTCTTCAGTTTAACGGTGTATGCACACTACATTAAGTACATACTCTCACACAGCATGCAAGCTGTAAACTACACATATAAATTAAAGAGAAACATACAGAACTAATTAAGATAGAATGGCACAGGTGCCGTGCTATGAAGCACTGAGGCCCTCATATCTTCCTAGTCATATTAAATTGTATATTGCAGATCATAAAAGGCAAGACGCCATCTGCTAAAGTGCTTTATAAGACTGTGCCAACTCCAACCTGAAAACTTGGAGGCAAAGAGTTGGAAAAAACACACTGGTTTTGTGCCTAAAATATATCTGGCATGAGCACAAAACAGAATAATCTTCTCTAGTTCTGAAACACACAGCTGCACTAAATTACAATGTCTTTGATTAAAAGAAAACAAGTAATTTTTAATCTATGGACCTCTGCTGGCCAGTTTAATGAATTACAATTTAAATTTCAGTTTTAAGAGTAAAGCCGCGTTTCCACCGCTATTACCAGGAACTATTTGTCCCAGGAACTTTTCCACAGGAACTTTTTTTTCCCCAGACCGCTTTTACACCGCGTACTTAAGTACCGGTCCGGGGTGGGAAGATTATGTAGTGATGTTGAACTGCGTGCGACTGCTCTTCCTAGCCTGCGTGTTTGTTTTGAGTTTTGTATGGAGGAGGTTCAAGCTTTGCTGCTTTTGTGTGCGATTGGTTTACTGAACGAGGTAATTAACAAAACGGCAGAAAATAGACGAGCATCCAAAGTGTATTCAGAAAGCTCGTAATGCTAGATATAAAAGTAGACATTTGTTATCCGCGGACATTGACCGTGAGATGGATGGGACGAACGCGCGCCATCGGGCAGAAAGAATAGAGTGGTAAGAACCAATCAGCATTGTTCAGCACACAAGTCCCACCCCGAAGTTCCCGAACTCTGAAAAAGTACTACCTCACCAGCAGGGACTTTCTGGGGGGAAATTTTTACCCAGAACGTCATTTAGACCCTGGTTCCTGCGGTGTAAACACACCTAGTACCACCCCAAAGTTCCTAGTTCCTAGGGAAAGTTCCTGCGGTGGAAATGCGGCATAAGTGTGAGACTTGGCATTAATTGCCTCTGCATGCAAAACGCAAAAATTAAATTTAAACAAACCAATCTGAGCATGAAACCAACAGTGCTATATTTATTGTTTCCAGTAGAGCTATTTTTGTACCTTACTGCTTTCTAGTTACTTCTAAATGGAAAGACAACATGTGTCCCTTTTTCTTCCCTACCAATTTTCTTTGGTCTGAAGAGTACATAAAGCAAAGAAGGGCAGAAATGGAAAGGTTTAAAAGAATGAAGATGGTTTCCACACCTGTGGGGCGATACCAGCTTTTTTGGCGGAGAACGTAGGACGTGGAGCTTGGACGCCAGAGCGAGGTGAAGCCACACGTCCTGGAGCTAAAGGAGACACTGGGGAACTGACGCTGCCTGCTGTGATGGGACTGAGAGGCGTCATTGGAGGCGAAAAGCAATGGGCTGACCGATAGGCAGCAGACGGGCTGTACGGTGATGGCAAAGGGCTTGTTGGGAGGGATGATTGTCTGGAGTAGGAATGGGCTGTTATGACAGGTTTAGGAGCTGGGGCGGCTCTGGGAAGAGTGCTGTAGGGATCTTTCGTTGGGTTGAAGATGAAGAGGGATGAGTTGAGCTGGTACGGCTGATGTCTTGACAGCTCCATCTTCGATTTTAGTGCAACCGTTCTCCAAGGGTATCTCTGGTGGTGGAGGCGGAGCAGGTCCTGCCGTTTTGGCAGGGATAGTCTTTTTTTGTGTGGCCTGCTGAGCTTGAAGTGTTTTTGAAATCTGCACACTGATATTAGAGGTGTTCACTATGGCCTTTACTCGACCGGGCATGTTGGATGGATACACCCACGAAGGAGGCAAGGACGTGGTAGGAGAGGGAGATCTCAGCTCCTTGCTGTCATGGACGTACCTTTCCATTCTCGACTGGCGTTTGGCAAACAGTTCAGCTCCTTTTCCTGAAGCATTGGTCAGGGCTTGCTCAGGCTTGTGCTCCATCCTGTCACGTGTCCTGGAGCTTTTCAAACTCGAGGCCCACTGTGGCACCAAAGCTTCCTCGTGAACGTCCTCCTTGGCCAGGAAGTTTGAGGCTTCGGCCCGAGAGCTAGCAGCTCCTCCTCTTGCGCTGCATCTGGCTGGGGTTTCGGTTTCTTCTTTTCATCTGCACCCTGCACCAAGGACAGGAGTTCGGGATTCGGAGCCACTTTTGGCTTCTCCTGAAATGTGAACATTGACTTTCGGGTTGCTCGGCTGAGACCGGCCCTCTTCGAGGATACCCGTTTTGATAGGAGTTGATGATCTCTGCTTGCTCAAGAGTTCAGGAACAAATGTAGGCCTGGGGGCAGATGGGCGGATGCAGTAGGAAGAAGGTTGGGGTGACGGAGCATAGGCTGTGTCAGGTGGAGGAGGGCTGGAGTAGCTAGGGAGAGGAGGAGTTGGATATGAAGGTGGAGGTGGTGGTGGAGAGAAAACAGGTCTTGCGTGCATTTGGTAAGTTGAAGGTTGTGGTTCAAAGTGTGTTGAGGAGTCATGGGATGGGGTTGGAGGGAGTTCCATGACTGGACTTGTACCTTCAGAGGATCCAACTGTTGTCGGGGAGAAAAATGGCCGAGCTGTTCTGTTTATGATCGTGGGTGGTTTAGTCGCCGTCTTGGCTGCTTTTCCATTGCACTGCATACTGTATCCATTCGCAATTTCTTTATTGTACGCTCCATTGGATTCAGCTTCATCCTGACCAGTTCTGAGGGTAATGTCACTTCTAAGAGTAACCTCATCCTTGACATCCTCTTTAAGGTCTTCTGAGAGCTCTTCATCCTTCTCATTTACGGGTAGAAAGTGTCTTTCTAGGCCACTTTCCTCTTCTAAATCCTTCCGCGTAACCTTGCTAGCATCTTCCATGTCACAACCAGTACTGTGGATTCTGCCAGCCGACCACGTCAGACCTGTCTTGAGGTTCCTGTGATTCAACTCTGTATGGTTGTCCTCAGTCGAGTGCTGTTTGACCCATGTCTGTGGACTTTCAGAAGATAAATCAATTACATTCTCAGATGCCTCCGCTCCCCCTCCTCCGACACTCACGAGTGTGAAAGCGTTCACTCTCTGTCTGCGACGGTTGAAAAGTTGTACGCCTTTAGAGTTGGAATTGGCCTGGAGCTGAGCAGCAATGATCTGACTCTTGGTACGTGCCTCTTTCAGCTCCTTCTCTGACAAACTGGCACTTCTGCTGAGGTCTGTAATGGTAGAATAAAACAATAATCAACCCAAGAGTAAATTTGCCTATGTAATACATTCACAGCTATGGCAACTAGTTCACAGACAAGTAAAGAGTTGTTTAACTCCGCTTATAAATGTACATTGTAGCACATACCACCTAGTCTTATGAGGGAAGTGCTTTTTTAAAATGTTTCAGCCTAACAAACAAAGGGTGATGCATATATAATATCACAGGCCTGTTTATAGAGAGTAATGGGAAAGGATTTGGCAAATATTAACCTAATTTAGTTCATGATCTCACCATTGCTGTGACAACCATTTGGGTGCTGTATAAGTTTCAATTATAGTAGCAATGTGCTCAAATGGGAGCATAATTATCTTAAAAGTCAAGAGTATTATATATCTTTTTCAAGAAATTCTAGTTTCCATGAGTCACCCTACTAAAACGATGAATCATTAGTTATAGTCATTTTTGCAGACAGGCTTATAAAAGAAATGCTGACATTAAAGTGAAAGTATTTTCATCCAAAATGATTATTTTCACAGTTTGCTGTGATTCACGATCTATGCGGGCAAACTTCTTGTAGACCGCATAACATTTTCACACATTTATAGTTCTAAGAACCTTCTGTAAATAAATCGTGATGCTGATATTTGCAGTTCTACCCATAGTTTGGCGAAGATGGATGTTAAAACAGTCATCTATTTGTTGAAAATGGCAAAGGTTTATTGACTGGGCTAAAAAGCCTCATTCCGAGCTGGAGAAAGTATTTCCTTCACCATGGGCTCTAGTCCCTCCCTTAGCATTCCGCAACTGCCGAGAAATTCCCTCTTGAGACTACAGCATACCTTGTGAAATCTCTCTAAGGCACAGGAGTCATCGGTTTATATGCTGACATCATGACAGGTTCATGCCTTTCCATCATCACTTACAAGACACAGTCTACATTTAAATGCTTGAACTTTGACCTGCAGTGATATATGTGGCATCAAAGATTCAGTAAATAAAACAAGATCCTGCCTACAAAAGAGTGAGTGCCTCAGGAAAGGAACAGAACTTTTAAAACACAAACCCTCAACATCTTATACCAGAACATCACATCCTGAGAAACAGACTGTTAACAATTACATCACTGGCAGAACGGCTTCACTCACTTAATATAAGTGTGGTTAACCTGTGCAACATAAACACAATCTGTTTCCCTAATAGACCTTTGAATAATTAACCACTCAAGGTTTCCCTGAGGTAGTTTTCAGCTTTTATCCTCAACCCCAGACTTCACAGAAAAACTTGCAAACAATTTTGAGTTTTTTTTTTCTTCGTCCAAAGCAGGTAGGTCTCTTTGACTTGCCAGAGCCAGAGAGTTTTTTCTTTAAAAAGGTAGTAAAAAAGCAACAGTTCTAAATCTATCCCATTTGTTTCATGTGCAAGATTGCCAGAATCAAAGGAGCTTTCACAGCACATGAAATAAAATTATAATAGAGCATGAATAATATGCATCTGCCTTTCATTCCACCAGAAAAAAACACCTTTTTTTTTTACTCAGGCTATGCAACACAACCTCTAGCACTGTGATATTTCCATTTTCGTCTTTACAGATATTCATCTTTATGTTATTTAAAATAATTTACCATTTAAAAACCCTTGAGCAAAATCCAGTCAGCCATAAACACACATGCAACTTTCCTCTTTTCTTTTTTTCTTTTCATTTGCATGTTTCCCCAGTCAACCCATTAATCTTTCAAGAACAATTTATTTCAACATAATCTAAATAAGAAAATTATAAAATTATCTGATGCACATTTTAAACTTGTTCCTTATTCTTTTAAAATAATTATATTTTCCTGTCACTATCAGAGCCAGACCATTTATTCCATAACGAGTTACTTTGACTCATTGGCTGCATGCTTTCTACTTTTTAAGTGACAATAAAACGTGTTAATGCTCGCAAAATAAATTATGAAAATAATTTTCATAATAAATTAATAAAAATTCAAAATAAATTAAAAAAAATTAAATGGTGTAAGTTTCCAGGTTAAAGTCATGTCATTTAAAGAATGAAACAAGTTAATTTGGATGTTACCACATGAAACACATTTAAGATTACAAAATAAATGTACAACCAAACTTAAAATGTACAATGCCTGACATGTCCACCAAGCAACTTGTCACTTTAACTTCAAAACAATGTCCATCACTTCATTTAAACACTTCCAAACTTTGTCTATAAATTCCTAAAGATATCCCAAAGCAACCAATCTGATTTTTCTTTTAAAACAGCATGGATTCATTATAAAATGTTGCTCTGCTGTCACCACTTTAATGCAGAAGTATACTTTATATGATATAATTGTAATGATCTATTCTATGTGATAAAACCTCAGAAGGTATTTATCATGACTTCATCACATGCCTTTCACCAAATCTATGCCATTTTTACGCAAATCAAGCTTTTAAACTTTTAAACAAATATGTCGAGTCTAACTAAACTTCTCTTACCTTAATTAACTCTGAATAGAGTCTCTTTTGTTGCTGCTCCGCGAGCTTTTCTAATTTAACTTCATGTGTTCCTCCACTCCCCCTTCAGCAGCGCGAGCCTGGATCAGATTTCGTGTCGTTGCGAGTGATGATCTCTCGCGAGCACCAAATGCGCATCGAGGCGGGCAGGCTGAGGGTTTGGACGAGGTTGGCGCTTCCCTTTTGCTTTTTAAGGATGGCTATGCTGTGTGACGCTCCTGGCTGACTTTTCTTCCTCTGCTCTTTGGTTTTGTACTCTCCTATCCTCCCTAGTTAACTGTGAAGAACCAGAACAAACAGCATAGGCTACGGATATCGTCACGCGGGGTAGTTGTCACAAGAGCCAGTCAGAAACTATAAGGTTTGTTTTGTGCCAAAAGTTCAATTCGTAAAATAATTTGTCTTGCAGTGGTTTTGTAGGTTGTTTTTAAACATGTATGGTTTTTGTATGGCTCTTGAATGAGACCGCATAATGTGTTTTTTTAATAAATCATTAAAACCGTGACAACTTGCCCCAACCTTACTTTCATGGAAAATACTTTTGTCCTGACAACACAGTTCAGACTTTCAGTTGACTCCTGCCTGAATGCAATTGTGTGTTCACTTACAATCTCACTTACAAAGTTTGTGTGTGTGCTAATAGCCTGCATTAATAATCACATTCAGGCTGCATGATGCAGCATGTACGTTTTCACGTTCTATGTCAAACCTTTCCCATTTAAAGGCATAGTTCACATAACTCACCCTTATGTTGTTCCAAACCCCCATGACCATGAAACCAATTTTTTTGGAAAACCAAAGCAAAAGCAGAATGACAGCCTCAGTCACTATTGACTTTTATTGAATGAGGAAAATATGGAATGAAAGTGAATGGTGTCTGAGGCTGTCATTCCCTGACTTATAACCACATATATTAATTTGTGTTCAACAGACGAAAGAAATCTTGTGAGTTTCAAAATTCATTAGAATTAGTAAATAATAATAATAAAAAAAAATGTAACCACTGTTTTCAATACCATAGACCATGGATGCTAGAACGTTTTAAAAGCGTTCCTACACTCTTAGAAGAAAAGGTTCTATATAGAACCTTAAAAGGTTCTAAAGCGCTATGTATTTGGAACCCCTAAAATGCAATGCATGTGAATGATCACAAAATTCAAGATATGGTGGTTAAAAAATGTAATTAATCAATATCACATGAAGAGTGACATTTCAGTTTTTATCCTCCAAAAATCTGCATGATTAAAATGTGATATTAAGTTACTACAACAGTTTAATAAACAATAATTTAACAACTACAAAATGTTGCAGAAAAATTGTAATATATGAATGAATAATAGCCTTTAAAGAACCTTTGTGCCAAAAGTATTCTTTCTTGTCATTATTGAACCTTTTTTTACCATAAAATGTCCTTTGGAGTTGAGTAAAGAACCCTATGCTACATACATAGAACCCTTTTTCTAAGAGTGTAAAAAGAGGCATGAGCACCGAATTTGACAAATTATGACTGCTACGGCCTTGGATGCACCTAAAGAATCAAACAGAATCCGTAAGTTTGCACATTCTGTTCCAAGCCAAATTAAGTGACCACATTTCAGCAGTGTCTTGCATAGAATCAATGTGTCAGCTCTTTCAGAGGATTGAGTTTCGGGGGAGAGCCGTTTGGCGAACACGCTCGCTTGGGTGGATGGACACCTGAGCCTCAAGAGTGGAGTTCAGTTTAGACCACAGCGTTTGCTTGCTTAGCTGAACCATCCTACCTGACTCATATCGCTCAGGCTTAACTTATCATTAACATGAAGGAAAAGACAGGAACTCCCTCTAGCCTAAAAAAGTAGTGGTAGGAATGGACGGAAAGAAGGAATGTTCCCATTTCCTTGGCACTGAGCTGCCGGTGATATGTGGGCTCTTAGTTCAGACAGATGAGGGAAACTCCCTCACAGCTTGAGGATTTTGGGACCTGGCCGGCCTGGGGTTGTATATCAAAGGTCAGATTCCCCTGTCGGATGTAATTGTCCAGTTGGAGGATGGGATTAAATAACACTTTTCCTCTGGGAAAAGTGAGCGAGTGTGGAGTGATGAGCTTGGAGCTGTTTAAGAACTTAAGAAAAAAAAAACATGAATGTGCAATTTCACCTCAACGTCCAAAAACCTGTAGGAGACTCTTCTTTACTCTCATAGGGCTAGGATTGGGCGATATAGACAAAAAAATTTAGATGAATTGCAATATATGAAGATTCAGATGCAAAAGCCTCTAGTGCCATTTGAAATTTTCTTCTAAAATGATTCATTTTTATCATAGCTTGTATATTAAAGTTCAGTAATTTCACTTAAATGGCAAGTGAAGATTACCTATTAATTGTCATTTAAGTGAAATTACTGAACTTAAATATACAAGCTCCGATAAAAATGGTCATTTTAGAAGAAAATTTCAAATGGCATTTAGAGGCTTTTGCATCTGAACTCTTCATATGGTATTTATCTCTGTATTTTCTACTTTTCATATTTGGATAAAAATCCAATATGGCACATTTAATATCTAACAACAAATATTTTAGCTATTGCACTCCATCTGTCGCACGGCACTCATTCACTGAAGTCTGTGAGTGAAGTTACGAAAAGACTCGCTTGCGTAAAGCTCTCATGACAATAAAAAGGAAATATTTGCAAAACTTTCAAACATTTCCAGATACAGAATATCTGTGAAATCTCAAATGCATAAACAGCACAAGTATCTGTCAGAGCATCTTATGTGCAAGCTGTTTACTATATCTTACAAGTTATTTTGAAGCCCTTGATATAAAGCATTTGTCATGTTTAGGACAATTTGGATTGTCCTCTCAGCAGCTCACTCTGCTATGTTTCAGATGCTCTTGTAATATCAAACTACTGTATATCGATATATAAACTGCACTGAGTGGTGCAGGGATGACATCAGAAAATGTAAGACTAATTCGCCTCTGGTTCCAAGATTTTCTTATGGGTTTTTCAGTTTACGAGTTAAATAAAGCCTGCGCTAAAGGATCGTCAAGTTATGTTTACCACAGGCTTTATTTTACTCATAAATATAAAAAAACATTATAAAACCCCATAGGAAAATCTCGAGGGAGCCAATGGCAAATTACTATTCTGGGTTCTCATCCTCCCTGCAACACTCTATTACCTATCCATAGTTTCTAAAAATATATTGATATATCATACAGACTCCGCCCAGCCCTATTTAGGGATATGTACACATAATAGCATCTACAGATCTTAGCAGAAATACTGCTAAATTACTGCAAAAACTACAGTTGTGGTCATATGTTTACATGTCCAATGCAGAAGCTGCAAAATGTCAATAATTTAACAAAAAAAAAAAGAAAAAACTAAAGAAAATAATTATGTGATGGATAAGACAACACAGCTTAAGTGTCCAATTGAGTCCATATTGAGATATGGACACCTTTAATGGATTCATTTGGATAGAAGTCTTTTTTTTCTGCTACTATATCTGGCTTAAGTTCAGATAGACAGCTTGGTAAATCCTTAGCCTGATAACATCTTTTTACTTTATTACTTTTTGTCTCCTTTTGTATTTTACGATCCCATCCAATGTTATTGTTCTTTATATATTGTTGTTTTTCCCCTGTGAATACAGAAGTAAAACAAAATGTTATGTACTCCATGTATACACTGTACATGCAAGAAAGAGCTTGATAATAAAATTAAATTGAGAAAATAGATAAGAGGGAGCATAAAAGGGATAAGGGATTCATTTATTTAAATTAACATTTTGCATATTTGCATTATGTAAACTTAATTATGACCACAATTGCAGCTCTAAATCATAAAATAAATAGTTAAGAACAGAGAGATTCATCATTTAAATACAAATGCATTCATCATATAAAAATTGAAAATGCTTCTATTTTGCGTTTTTCTAATTTAATGCAAATAAATGATTGCATGAACTCCACAAGTTTGTGTAAAAGCTGTTGATCATGTTCTCCAACAATATTGTGCTTTAATGGAAGAACATTTTTGTTTGTACAATGGAGTTCACGTTCAAACTCACACAATTGCTTATTTGATTAATGACTTAGAAATAGAGTAGTATTAAAAATATTTTGTATTAGTAATCACTAAAACTTTATGGGGAAAAATAAAAACCGTATGTGCTCTCAGACTTTTGAACCACACTGTATAATTTTCCAATTTCATGCTATCAGCATCTGGAGATGCAAGAATGACAAGCATAACATTCTGCATCTCATCAAATCATGATGCTGTGTGGAGACATCAATCCCATACAAGGAGAGAGAGAAGGAAAGAAAAAGAGAGAAAACGCTGACATTTACTTCCTAGGAACAATATGAAACCAATATAAAGTGACAGAATTAGCTCCTCCATTTCTGCCTCTCCACATCCTCCCCGCTCGCCATTTTACACACTCCAAAACTGTGACAACATCGTAGAAACCTCTTGAATTCTGCAAAATGGTTTTGGACTATCTGAAATGGCCCTGAATTCTCGTCAGTAGAGCTGTAAAACCCCTCTGTCGCACAGTCAGTGGTGTGAACTGCCGCCTACTTGCCTGGTCATCTGCAAACCTTATTATGCATTCTTTCCAGATAATACTACCCACAGCTTGAGCATTATGGTTAGTGGGTATGAACAGAAGAGCCATTACTGTAGAGCTCATCTGTGGCTGTGATGAAACAAATGTGTCATTGAGGGTTCAGTAAGAGCTAATGTCTCAACAGTTAGGGGATAGCAGCATGTCTGTCTGAATGTAAAACCATTCAACTTTTCAACTTTGTCTTGACTCATTTATTTAAATTTGATCATGTGACTTTATAGAATACTTGATTCTGATTGGTAATTGACCTACATGTCATTGCACTTTATTGTCTTTTTTTTCATATAATAGTGATTCCCAAACATTTTTGGTCAACTGAATCCTTAGTAAAGACCTAAACTATTTACGTGGAATTTAATATTTAAATAATTTAACAACACATTCCCTTTTGATGTTGGTTGTGGTCATGTTATATTCAGGTAAACAAATAAAGTAGTGTTTTGTATTAATTGCTTTCATTTCATAGATTCAATTTGTTTAGGTTTTACTTTTATGATTTACTTATTAGCTTTTCATCAACTCACAAATCCAAGTTTGGGAAACCCTGATATAATATAATAATTTAAACTGCATTCATTTATTTAGATTAAACAGCCATGTCGGGTTCTTATGGAAGTGTATTGCATTCACTTGAAGAAAAAATTCTGAATATTCATTAATTCAGAAAAACAGAGCAAAAACTTTTTTCCCATGAACAATTATCTCATAATTCTGAGATAATTAACTCATTAATTCAGAAAACTGAGGAAAACTTTTTTCTATGAAAAATGATCTCGTAATTCATAGTGAACTCGTTAATTAAAAAAAAAACAGAGCAAAAAATATTTTCCATGAAAATGTATCTTGTAATTCTGAGATAATTGAAGCCGTAATTCAGAAAAACAGAGCAAAAACATTTTCCCATGAAAAATTATCTCATAAAAAAAAAATTTAAATGATCTCTGGAATTCTGAGATAATCTAACCTCAATTCAGAAAAACATGAGCAAAAACATTTTTCCATAAAAAATATCTCATAATTAAAAAAGAAAAATGATCTCGTAATTCTAAATATAATTAACTCGTTAATAGAAAAACAGAGCAAAAACTTTTTTCCATGAAAATGTATCTTGTAATTCTGAGATAATTAAGTCGTTAATTCAGAAAAACAGAGCAAAAACTTTTTCCCATGAAAAATTATCTCATAATTAAAAAAATTAAAATGATCTCGTAATTCTGAGATAATTAAGTCGTTAATTCAGAAAAACAGAGCAAAAACATTTTCCCATGACAAATGATCTCATAATTAAAAAATAAAAATGATCTCGTAATTCTGAGATAATTAAGTCGTTAATTCAGAAAAACAGAGCAAAAACTTTTTCCCATGAAAAATTATCTCATAATTAAAAAAATTAGAAATGATCTCGTAATTCTGAGATAATTAAGCTCATTAATTCAGAAAAACAGAGCAAAAACTTTTTCCCATGAAAAATTATCTCATAATTAAAAAATAAAAATGATCTCTGTAATTCTGAGATAATTAACTCGTTAATCCAGAAAAACAGAGCAAAAACTTTTTTCCCATGAAAAATTATCTCAGTAATTCTGACATAATTAACTCAATTCAGAAAAAACAGAGCAAAAACTTTTTCCCATGAAAAATTATCATATAATTCTGAGACAACTAACTCGTTAATTCAGAAAAACAGAGAAAAAACTTTTTTCTATGAAAAAAGATCTCAATTCTGAGATAATAAACTCGTTAATTCAGAAAAACAGAGCAAAAAAACTTTTTCCATGAAAAATTAACTCTTAAATTCTGAGATAATGAACTCGTTAATTCAGAAAAAAAGAGCAAAAACCTTTTTCCATGAAAAATTATCTCGCAATTCTGAGATAATTAACTCATTAATTCAGAAAAACAGAGTAGATTTTGTTTCCTCAAGTGAATGCAAAACACTTCCGTAGGTTCTTGATCACCCTGTTATCTATTTTTTGTACATTATTCCTACACTAAAGTGATACAAGTGTACAATAACATATCCTGTTCTTTAGATTCAAAGTTGTAAACAAGATGAAAATATTTACTTGTTTTCCGCTCCATCTGGCAAGACGTCAAGCCTGGCTTTGCTTTGACCCCGCAGTGGTCATCTTTCTCCAAGATGTTAGTACTCTGCCTCTCCAGGGATGTCATTGCTCCAGTCTTGTCGAGGATAGAGGATGTTGTAGTGGTAGGCCCTCCCCAGCTGTCCCCTCTTCTTGCAGGCTCATGCTTGCACTCCATCCCGGCTGTGCAGCTCCGTCCTTGTGTAAGACACGCTGTTCTTTCGCTTAGCACCGGCACACTTGCCTGGGTGTGACAAAAGCTTTCTTTTTCTCAGCTGGGGCGTACGTTTTGCCTTGTATGAGGTGGTTTTGGAATCCCCTGGCTGTTTTATGCTTCCCGAATTGTGAAGAACCAAGGATCAAAAGCAGGATCAAGCTCTACATTTTGCTGGACGTTTTTCTTCACGGTAATCCTTCGGAGATGAGCTGAGGAATACACTTTTGCTTTCAATCCACACAATATTATTCAAACTCTAACAAGACCTCCCTGGAGGTACTTCTCAATGCACCCTGGACCAGTTCCCATGGAAAAGTGCCAAGAAAATTTCACAACTTGCACTTTTGCAAATGCAGCAAAGGATGGGAGTCTATCCACTGTTCTATTTGCGTCTGGTTTCGATCTCTTATCCAGATATTTGTCTTTCGTTTTGAGTCAGTCACCAGAACACGTCCCTTGAGTTTATCGCAATGCCCTCCGAGACGGACTGTTTCTTTAAAGGCACGCGTAGCCCCTGCTTTTAAAACGTTTCAACAATGTCAAGATGAAGGGCAGAGCTTGGTGCTTTCCTGTCGATTCATTAGCACATGAAAAACACATTCAGCTGAAAGGTCGTCCAAACATTCTGACTGCGGCTATTGTAATCACTTAACTTTCAAACAAGGATCAATCCATATTTTTGTATTCTAAACAGATGATTTCTGTAGTTGTCCTTCTTTATCCTTGCATTACTGATTAAATCTCTCTGGGTAGCTCAAGCCAACGCAATATGATCTTTAACCCACCATCAGAGCTATCATAAAGTTTATTTGCTTGAGAGAGACTCCTGAGCAAGTATATGGCATATCCAGACAGGGCTTAATGTCTTAACCTCTAGTTGTGTCAGAGAAATGAAAGGCCACTGGATGAACCTCCAGGATCCAAGGAGTCAGTGATCTGTGACTTCCTGAAACATATAAGATGCAAACTATCAGTCAACGTTTACTGATACATTCATAAAAATAAAGAATGTCCTACAAATTACATCCAGATATCCTAGCCTACTACATTAAACATCTAAAGCATTTTCAGTCAGAAATGGTTGAGGTGAGAAGCATCATAAAGGAAAACTTCCAAATGAATGGAGGGATATATCCTCTGGCCCTGTGGACTTGATATCATTTGTGAAAATGACACCCCACCCATTGTCATATCAGTGGGAGGATTGAACTGCATTCCCTACATGTTGAAACAATACATATTTAATTTTCCTATCTGACTAATATCAAGGAGACAGGAAAATGAAAGGAACAGGTGTTGCCCAGTTAGGAGATTGATTTAAACTGGCCTGTTAAAGAAGGAAGGTCAATATTTTTCAAAGATGAAAATATACAATCTGTCCCACAAAGCCAAGGAGAACGATTTCCAAATGGAATATTTATTCAATTCTAAAGTTTATAAAGCTAATGTGGCTACAGACTATTAATATATATATATATAATTTGTAAATGTATAAATGTGTTTTAGTTTACTGTATCTCAAAACATGTTGGAAAGTCATACAGGTTTGGAATGACATGAGGGTGAACTGAATGATCACAGAATAACTAGCTGATTATGAAGATTGAACTGTGGAGTCACTATATTTTATCATTTGGTTTCATAAAGCCAAATGCAATGTCAGCTGTCGGTTTAGTCAATTAAAGGGTTAGATTCACCCAAAAATGAAAATTAAGTCATTAATTACTCACCCTCATTGTACCAACCTCGTAAGACCTTCGTTCATCTTCGGAACACAAATGAAAGATATTTTTGATTAAATTTGAGAGCTGGATCACTACCACATAGGATGCCTGAAGGGATTGAAACTTGATGGCCCAGAAAGTCATTAAAGAAAATGTCTTTCTTTTCATTTTCGTGGAAATCTCTTTTTTTTTGTAAGAGATTTACATGACGCTTGATAAACTTATAGTTGAGCCACTGTAGTCACATTGAATATAAACATTTTCTTCATTGACTTTCTGGCCCGTCAAGTTTCAATCCCTTAGGGTGCCTATGTGGTAGTGATACAGCTCTCAAATTTAATCAGAAATATCTTCATTTGTGTTCCGAAGACTGAACGAAGGTCTTACGGGGTTGGTACAGCATGGGGGTGAGTAATTAATAAGGAATTTTCAAACGTGAGTCTATGCATGCTATCGGACATGCATGCTGAAACAGGACAGTGTGTTAATTGGCATTTGTACAAATAGCACAGTCTAGTCTCAATAGCACTGAATCACCCTGTCAGCTGAGTGTTGTCTCTCACATCCTGTAGGCCACAACAAGGCCGAGGGTCATGCGAGGTAACAAGACCCCATTAGTCTTCATCACCTCCTTTCAAACACTGTTTTAACTAATAACACCTATGACAAATGAGCAGTCTTGGAGTGATTAGCTTGACCCCCGTGCGTTTATGTTTAGGAGTTTATGTCACGCCCACTCCAACAGGCGGCTTAAAGTGGCTACAAAGAGACACCCGCTGTTCAAGCCCTCCCTGCCATCCTCCTCAAATAAAGACAATCAACTCAACACAAACACTCTCGTCCACAAAAGCCTCACAAGCTCTCTGCCTTACTCTGCTTTGGACGGAACATAAAGAGCTTGCTTTGTTTTGTAATGCATTACACCGAGTAATGTGACCTCTGACGACACTTGTAGATGTTATACATTATAGAAACCAATACTGTACAGACTGCGAATGCAGATAATAATACAATAAATACACTGGCAGATAAAATGACTTACAGATCTGATTTCATACAAGCCATTTAACTATTTTCTTTTAATAAAAAACTCTGCATATTGAAATTAGAGTTAATATTAATTAATATTAATATTTAAAATTATATATATATATATATATATATATATATATATATATATATATATATATATATATATATATATATATATATATATACACTGTTCAAAATGTTGGAGTGGTTAAAAGTTTCTTTTTTATTACTTTTATAATACTTTAATTTATAGTAGCAAAGATCCATTGAAATGATCAAAAGTGACAGTAAAAACAGTTGTTACAAAATATTTTTATATCATATAAATGCTGTTCTTTTGAACTTTCTATTCAATCCTGGAGTCAGTTTCCACAGAAATATTACGTAGCACAATCGTTTTCAACATTGAAAATAATAAATGTTTCTTGAGCGGCAAACCAATATATCAGAATGATTTCTGAAGGATCATGTGACACTGACGACTGAAAATTCAGCTTTGCATCACAGCAATAAATTACATTTTAAAATATATTCAAATAGAATTTTTAATGCACTTTTGATCAAATAAATGCATCCTTGGTGAGCATAAAAGATTTCTTTCAAAAACTTTAAAAATGTCTCGTCACTTACATCAGGGAAGCTGTCAAGACTATAATTTTTAACATTCACAGCAAATTAGCAATCAACTATATCATTCACTCACCAAATCACCTTGAAGGCTAAAAGTCTGATTGAAAGAGAGTTGAAAGCTGAAGGTAAATCTCAAGGATTTGCAGGGGAAAAGTCATCTTAATGATAAATCTTAATCTCTCTTAAAGTGTCAAAGTATGCTTATCTTCTCTGATTTCACTTAGCAGGTATTTACATTACACCATTGACTTCCCAGCCTACCGGCTCCCTCACATTCAGTATCACGATTTACCATCATATGATTCACGTGACTCATTCCAATCCAATGAGGGCATTCTTGTTCTGATGCACCATTCTAATGAACCCCATTGAGCTCGACCCAAAACATTCCATGCGTTATCAGTCCTGAGGCACCGAATAGGTACTGGGAGATAGCATTTGTGTGTGTTTTGGGCTGTATCCGTTACAGTGCATAATATGAGCAGTAATAGTGTACGAAACGGTGTCTGACACAGCGTTTTGATAGACCTCCGGGGCCCGAACAGGTCTCTCAATCTCCCAGATCCATTACATCCCTCCAGGGCCGGATCCTTCAACCATACGCCACACTACAATGCAGAGACCTGCACATCATCTCGGCTTCTTTCGTACAAAGGCCTATTGAAGCACCTGTAAGTGGCTTGAAAAATAATTTGGGGGTTGCACTCTACATTTGGCATTCTTTGAGAGTAATTCTCATCAGATAGCCAGCATGCCTTGGCTTGCACAGGTTGATGACAGACAGCAAAAACACCATTAGTTATAAACTTCAATGAGGTTTGGAGACATGGTGCCTGCTTCATAAGGGTACTAAGTATATAGCAGGCACATATATAAATTATACTGAAAAACAACTTGCCATTAAAATCATAAGATGTGCAGGTTCTCATTGGGATGTGCGTTCAACAGCAAAGTCTGCAGAGAAGAAGACTGCAAAAACTGCATCCGTTCCAATTCAATTTTAATGACTCATATACTTCATTAACGATCTAAATAAATCTACACTCTAAAAAATGCTGGGTTGTTCTAACCCAAATTTGGGGCAAATATAGACAAACCCAAATGTTGGGTTAAAAATGCAATGCAAAGTTGAAAATTTGAAAATTACATCTTTAACCCAACATTTGGGTTTGTCCATATTTTTCCCAAATTTGGGTTCACTAAACTCTTCCAGCAGATCCAAATAGCAGATCAAACTTTAGTACCATTTAAAAGCTGTGACGTAACAATTCTAGCAAATTAAGACAGCAAATAAAAGTTCAGATCAGATAAAGGTCAGTGACAGATGCTCAGCACGAAGTCTCCGCTGAAACAGAACCCCTGCCTAATGTATAAGTCATTACTGTCGCTAAGAAACTCCAGCACCGGATATTTGTTCTACTGTTACAGCACGCTGCTCAAATTTATCATCACAAGAACCACACGCAAGACAAAAGACAGCCAAACAGGGAACACTTAAAGCCCATCACCAGTGAAATTATCCTGCCACCGGGAGGAGAAACAAGTTAACTTCCTCAATTAATTCAACCCAAATATTTAGAAAGATCGACTTCAGAAACATTCCTCCCGGTTGCAGCTGGCTACCTCATGCAGGACGTTCTTGAAGGATGTAGTCTGCGATTCAACAGGTGATAAAGCTCTTCACTGATAACACAACGCAGGAGAAACTCAATGAAAAGCTCTGGAGCTGATGCTAGACTCACCTGTAGTCCCAAGTGCTTTGGTGTGTATGTGATGGCTAGTTGCACAGCCCTTTTTCAGGTCCTCCTTGTGTTCACCTCCCCCCGTCTCACATGGAGTTACGCTTTCGTTCTCTCTCTCGCAGACAGAAAGAAGGGAAAAGGGGGAGTGGACGAGCAGGGAGTTGGAACACAGAGAGTTCTTTGTCTGCCTTTTTCATATGGTTTCCTTCAAGCATGCATACTGAACACATTATACCATTATATATTTTCATATTTAAAGTAGGGGTCTTTGCTCTTTGCTCTTTGTCTCGCTCAGATTTTTACACTGTTTGGGAGAAAAACGTACGTGCCATATGCATGCACTAAAAAACGTTATATGAGTCCTTGTTTATGATTGCTATGGTTATAAAAAGTAACCAGTGTCGAGTGTTTTCTAAAGAGGAGAATAAAGTGAAACACAAAAGGACCATGAAGATTGGTTTCACAGGCATGGAGAGCCCTTGCGATGGTTCTTGAGCTGCATGTTGAATCAAAAGTAAGACACTTAAAGTCTCAAAGGGATGGAATCTAAAGCCCACTGATCTTCCAACAGTGATGTCTGTCTGAGAAAAGACACCGAGATGGAAAACAATGTATATATAGCAGGACATACTATGGTCAGATTACAGAAAGATTACAGAACATGCTTTAGAGCGAAAATTATCTTTCTGATATCTCCGTGTTCAACTGTGTAAACTAAGCTCTGATCTATATCATCTCTTAGTGTTGAAAAACACTCACAGGTAATAGTTCTTGTCTGAAACACTGAGCTCTTTTATGGATCCATCAAATATTTGCTTCTGTTTTGAAATATCATACCTGGGTGATATTTGAGACCGTATTTGCCATATTCAGACCATCTCTGTCCGTACACAGAATAAGGGCGTTTTCAGCAAAAACTAATTTGTGACTTGTACACTCTAAACAATGCTGGGTCGCTTAACTCAAACTGGGTCTAATATGCTCAAACCCAAATGTTGGGTTAAAATTTTAAATTTTTAACCCAACAATTGGGTTTGTCCATTTTTAACCCAAATTTGGGTTGAAACAACCCAGCATCTTTCACTTTCAACTGTAAATTTTGTAATTAAATTTTTAACCCAACATTGGGTTTGTCCATATGTGATCCATTTAGGTTGAAACAACCCAACATTTTTTAGAGTGCACCTATAAGTATCATAAAACAAGTTCACAATAATGATAGTGATTAATTTAATTAGTGAATCAGCATATCGTGTAATTAATTCAATTGATGTATTTGGTTTATTGAGAGCCGTATTATTTTAATTCACATTCCAGAATTAACTTTACTCTCTAAAAATGCTGGGTTGTTTTAACCCAATTTTGGGTAAAATATGGACAAACCCAGCCATTGGGTTAAAAATGTAATTTGAAAATGTAACTCAATGGTTGGGTTTGTCCATATTTTACCCAATTTTGGGTAAAATATGGACAAACCCAGCCATTGGGTTAAAAATGTAATTTGAAAATGTAACTCAATGGCTGGGTTTGTCCATATTTTACCCAAAATTGGGTTAAAACAATCCAGCATTTTTTAGAGTGTACATTTAGATCTGAGGGTGCACTCTAAAAAATGCTGGGTTGTTTTAACCCAATTTCTGGTCAAATATGGACAAACTCAAACATTGGGTTAAAAATGTTATTTAAAAATTTAACCCAATGGCTGGGTTTGTCCATATTTGACCCAAAATTGGGTTAAAGCAACCCAGCATTTAGAGTGTGCAATTAAAAATGATTTGACTTGTCAACCTTTAGGGTAAGTCCAAATAAATGGAGTTCAAACAGTATATTGGGGGAAAACTAATATAGATTAGTGCAATATAATCTGCAATTTCAAGTCTTGCACATTTTAGGAAGAATGTCAGTTTGCATACTGTCCATCCTAAAGCATCATAGTGCGTTAAAAAGAGCATGTCAATGATTTTCAAATCAATGCATCAGTGCTTGTTAAGACAAAGAAGTGCACACCAGCATGATTGTCAACCCTCCAGTGTAAAGCTGGCTGCTGTTTCTTTCTTTCCTTTCTTCGACTTCTCCATTCCATTCGTCCCGCCTTTGCAAAAAATGTTTTACCAACGCCCTTTTTCTACAGCTGGTCAGCCTGTCATTGCGTTTCATCTCTCACCAGTCTAGCGTGACTTTCTCAAAGGGCAGCTGTGTCTGTGTGTGTCTAGAAGTGTGTGTGCATGCCCTACTGTAGCAAATGTGTTCATGTGTGGCAGAACAAGCCAGTGGAGGAAATGTTAGAACACATTCCATCAAATCTGGGCTTTTCTTCTCGAAGGGTGTGTGGAATTTCCTAAGTGTTCTGGTTTTTTTTTACGCTCTCCTCGTTTGAGTCTGTCTGTTACTGACAGAGGGCCAGAGCAGTCGTCTGATTGGAGTCATACGCATAGCCTGCAAGTGAACCTCTCTGTCCCCCTTTTCCTGGAGACCACCAAAACCCTGTTGAAAGATGAAACTGAATCATCAGAGTTTAAAAAAAAGTTTGATTATGCTCCACCGGCAATTGCAAAAGCCCCACGGGTGTCCAGGATTTCAAGGAGGTTCATGACATTTAAGAGTTGATTGATCTAAAACTCTACAAAAATGGACTAAATAAATAGCAGTGATCCGAAGTATAGTTTGTGATTTGATTAAACTAACCTGGCAAATACTGGGGTAAATGGTGATCTTCAAAGGTAAAAAAAGGATGTTGTATGAAGTCATCCAATCAGGTTACAGTTTACAGCTTATAGTCTCATGTAGCCAGACCTTTAGACTGACCGCAGAAGGACTGGACTCTATCGCAGCTTTTCTTGGCCAAGGACCGCCCAAGAGGACGTTTGACTGACATGTTACGCAACCACAGTTCGTTCCTCGTCGAAGTCCCTACTGTCACATACACACATAGTTAGGACTTTGTTTGCTCTGTTTCCCTTACTTTGTTGTCATGGATATAACTTTGATTAGTCATGTAGTTCACCTGTTTACTTATTATTAGGATTTAAGTTCTCTCTCCCTGCGTCCCAATTTTGCTTACTTATACTACGCCCTTGAAAGTATGTACTCTTTTTGTGAAGGAAAGGGACATACTTTGAGTGTGTATAGCAAAAGAGTAGGCAAGCTTTTGGGACATACTATCACGTCATCTTTAACGGACAGACTCTGTCGCATGCTGTGTGCATCCTGTCAATGTAAAATGCCCTTGTGAATCATCTTGTCACAGTTAAAATCCTCCATTCAATCTAATTTGATTTCCTACCGACTACCGTTTTGGAGAGCCGTTTATCTGCCTGTCCCCTGTGGGTCTTTCATGCGGATACTCTCATCATTGTGTTTGCAATTTGAATATAATGATGCATTTAAAAGGTAATGGCTAAATGTATCTTTACAAAAGTTCACAATGCTGCTGCAGATGCAATATAATGTGGACAACATTGAATAAATTCATTTTCGTTAGGTTAGATACTGATAATTAATCACTCAAACCTCTTTATCTAAACCTCTCAAGCATAACCGCTGGACTCAGCGCTTCCTCCATGTCTGTAGTTTCTTAACAATTTTCACTTGTGCTTGTAGTTCTAACCGATCCTCGTCCAATGCGCAATGGGTTGTGGACAATATAAGCCGTTAGAGTGTGCATCAAATCTTCAGGATTCTGACCGGAAAAAGTAAACCATCCGGGTATCTTTGAAACACTCATTTCAACATACTACGATTTGGGACGTACTACTCTCATCTTCGAATACTGTTGAGGACAGATAGTATGCGAATTGGTACATCAGCCTCTGTTTCTGTTCAGGTTGTCTTGCCTCGTCAACGCTTTGTGGATGCTAGAGCTTTGTTACTGTTACCTAAGAGTTTTATTAAAAGATGCTATTGATTTCTTGATCTTTGTCTTCGTGTTTGCTATAAACCGTGACACCTACAATAACAGACCGGCATGCATCTAATAAATTACTTATTCAAGCACATTGTGCAAGTTTACTGCACCAATGATTTGATTTATTAGACAAATTAGTAGTGAAAATGCACTCATTTGTCAAGGATAACACAATAAAGTAAAAAAAAAATAAAGTAAAGCCATGAACGTCACATACTTTTGAAAATCCAGTCTCATTGTCACAGTTATAAATGCAACGTCGTTCTTCTTCCACAAGGGGTTTTTGACGTCACGCCATTTGTTTCCTGGCCGACACGATACAGAACCTAACCTAACCTTAACCAATCAGATCACAACTTTGAAACTCCTAAAGTGTTTCCAGAAAAGTGTGCCATTTGTATCAGAACGTTCAGCCAACAGTCCATCTGAGGCTGAGGCTAATATTCATCTGACATTCAATATATCATCCGGTGGTGATGGCGAATGGATAAGACACATGCCTTTGGTGTGAGAGACCCGGGTTTGAATTTCACTGAGAGACACCAATGTGTCCCTGAAGCAGACACTTAACCCCTAGCTGCTCCAGAGGCATGCGACCTTTTCCATATAGCAATTGTAAGTCGCTTTGATAAAAACATCAGCTAAATGAACGGCCATCGAAATGGACTGAGGGTGGTTCAATACTGTGTCATCTGAGGCTGAGACTATCCAACCTGTTTCATTAACCAGGGACTTTTACAGCTTCTCTCCTTTCACAAGAACTTTTCTCACTATGTCTTCATCAGGATGACTTGAGTTGATTTATCCCAGAGAGCAATCAGCACCACAGACACTACAGGGCTCGCTGACAGCTGCGGTCTAGAGCGAAGCGTGTATCATACGGCATGCCTGAACGCGGTGAAGGGTGTTGGTGTGTGATTGAGCAATGACGTGGAGATCACAAAGTCGAAGTCCCTGAGAGCAAGCGACTGGGCGTTTTCATGTGGCCAGAGCTAGTCCTACTCCCTTCCAAAACCCCAATCAGGCTCTATGCCTATACACCCCACTCCTCATCCTAGCTTGAAAAGCACTACAACGTCTTTGTTTTATGGAGCATTTCTTGGCCACTGGAGGTGTTTTAAAAGAGTTCCCTAAAACAAACGCTTTCACTGCTTAATGTATATTTATGTCATTTGTCACGAGGGAAGAACAAATCAAATCCAATCCCTCTTTAGTCTAAAGGGCTCCTGCCCTGAGAGAATCCATAAGGACCACACAAAAGAGAGCAGTTGGTGCTGGTTCTGCCTGCTAGTGAAACTCCTTAAATATATGAATCAGCATATAACTCTGAATTAATCATAAGACACACTTGGAAACAATCACTGCTATTTGGTTTTTCCTAGTGCTGTTTTGAAAGCTTGCTTAATATGACACATACTGGCTCTGCTGTGTAATCCATCACCACACAAGATATGATTGTACACGGGCCAACGCAAACAAATGGCAGATCTGGCCGTAAAATTCTTTGTGCAATAAATGGAACGAGGAGTCAGGCCTTCTATGGTTGCAGCAATATTTTTCCACACATCTTGGCAATCTCAGGTGTGTTTGCCAGTCTCCAGGCAAATGCACCTGAAAAGAGACGGTGTTAATGCTCTAGAAAGATTTTCCACCGCACATTAAAGTCAACACCTGGAAACTCTGAAACATCTCATATCGAGCACTTCCACTGATCGATAAATCTCCATGATCCACCTTCTTTGTACATTTTTCAAACTCAAAAGCTAGAATTTATTCTTATTCTCCAAACTAAGGCCACGTGCACATTTAAAGTGGTCATGACATGACATATTACACTTTACTTGATCTTTTGACAGGTATTTGTATTTCCGTCTCTTACTCAAAAGCATTTATAGCTGTGTTTTCACCGAAACAATTTGTCTTGAGTTGTTTCCTCTGAAGCGACATTAGCTCTTTATACATGTTTAGCAAGCAATTTTGAGCTTCCGTTAACCACATTTGATGAGCTTTATGTATGAACATAAAGAAGTATGAAGTTAAAGGGGTGATGAACTGAGAAATCAAATTTTCCTTGAGCTTTTGACATCTAAAAGGTCATCATATTATAAGAATATCCTGTAAGTTTCAGAACTGAAAACGACCTTGTTAGTCCAATAAAAGCTTTTATTGACACCAGCCTCAACAAACGTCTCGTTTTTGAAAGTGTGGAAGTATGACGTCAAATGACGCTAAAACCCCACCCGGTCATCAACGCCTACTTCAACACGGCCGGTTTAAGCCCCGCCCACCGATTTGCGCATTCACGCATAGGTAAACAAAAGCATACCTCGTGATGACAAACCGGAGCGAGCTACCAGCAATAAACATTCCGTTGACAAAATGTTGATCGGACTCTGGGTCAAACATGTATGGGCGAATCATTCCGGTTGCCATTTTACAACAGTGGTTTTCAAAACAAATTCCCCCATGTGCACCGACCGAAATCGACGAAAGAGTTGAAGCACATTATAATATGCAAAACTGTTATCCACTCACAGCAGTGGGACGTTTACTTCCTAGTCTTCAATGCGATACGCCCATAAAATCCGAGCATTTTTCAAGTAGGCTGAAAACTAGGAAGAAAACAGCCCATAACTTATTCATTTTTATGTTTTTGAATGTAAAAATCAAGCGAACATCATAAGTTGACCTCAGACAACAAAATAAAAACATTTAAAAAGCCAGTTCATGACCCCTTTAAATCTGTTCATCATATACAATAAATTGATCGTGTTTCTTTACAAGACGTGGATTAATCCACTTGATTCAAAGGGATGTTTACAATTGACTTTCTGAAGCGGCAAAGAAAAACATAAGGGTAATTGATGGCAGAGTTCACATTTTTGGAAGAACACTCCCTTAAGACCATTCTGCTTTCTGGTTTAAGCTACAATTGACCTATGGCTAAGCCACGCCCTCAAACGCAATGAGCCAATCACAGTGCGCAGCTAACCCAATACACTCAGACATTCTCTGCTTTCACGTCCATTGAAATGCATTACAGTTAGTCAGTTTTTATTCGTTTTTTCTTGTCATTTTAAGTTTAAAATGGTTGAACGGTGTGCATGGGGTACATGCAACTCCGACATCTCAACCGAGATAAGTGTCTGCTCTGGATTAAGTTATGCGGTAGACCACAACACCAACTAAACGTGGATAAATTAAATCTATTCCAAGTTAAGTCAACAGACGTATTTGAACGTTATTTTGTAAATCTCTAATGTAACTGTTAGGCTAATGTTAGACTAACATTAGAAAACTTAATTTAAAACAAATTAACATCTGGTCAATTAATTCCCAAAATTAATTCTCAAGAAAACGTGCATGCAGTGCACAGAGCTACGAAAATGTACACAGCATTACAGAGCATTGAGGAATGGCTGCCAACCCTGTTATGCATCTTAATGATCATATGAGAAAGAATGACAGGAAAAGGGTGGGAGCTTTTTTCTCTGAATGGCACAGACACTTCTGAATTCCTGGCGAAACACTCGCATTTACGTAGCACTGATGACCAGTAAGTAACTAATGGCTGCATACTGCTCTGTAATAAAATGATGCTTTTCTTTTTATGTTAGATACACCTGTTTTAATTATTGTACACATTTAGATGATGGTGTTTAGCCACAAGCTAAGCAAACATCTCTGGATGAACTGGGACAAAAGAAAAATGATGGGTTGTTTTTAAACATGCCTTAGGAAAGAACTAAAGCACAGATGAGAGCCGAGTGGGACAGACATTTCTCCGGCCTCTTTTGATCCCCGTTCCCTAGATTGTAATCAAAATCATTCCAAGATGCAAATAAACAGAATACCTCAGCAACAAGCTGAATTTGTGCTCAAAGACCCGGGGTGAATTCACTAAACAGTTGCACACCATATTTCATTTGAAAACCCTGAACCTTTTTACCAATTGCCTACAATACAGAGTCAGCATATTTTATCTGTGTTTATGCTGTTATCTGGTTTGCATAATTCCTTTATTAAATTAGATGTTAAAACAAGCAGAAATAAACAATGCTTTCGAGTCATAATTCATTCTTAGATAATGCCTTTTTTTGTAAATAAAGGAATGGGAAATTATGCAAAAATGTTACAGTTTGGGTTCTGATTTCTCTTAACTGTTCCGGTTCTTTTAGCTCTTGAAAGGAATGCATTTTTTTTATTGTCAAATGATGAGATCATATTTTTTATTTTTTTACAAATGTGTTTAGTATGATATTTTATTCAACAATGAAATATTTAATTGGTTTATAATTAGGAAGCAACTCATAGGATTAAAGGGATAGTTCACTTTGAAATCTAATTTTTGATATGTTTTAAGCTTACCTCAAGGGCATCCAAGATGTAGGTGTCTTTGTTTCCACAGTATTCGAAAACTCGATTCTTCCATTGCGATTTACCTGTACACTGAAAAAAAGTGTGTTGGATTTACATGATTTGATAGTGTACATCGGTCCCACATGAACCAATTAAGTTACACAAACATAATTTATTCATGTATCTTCAACAACATGGAATTAAGTCATTTTAAGTTATCCAATTAAGTAGTCTCAAAGTGATTTTAAAAGGCTCCCTGATTGGCTGTTTCAGGTATTCAAATTCATATATTCATTTATCCAATTAAGATTTAATGTATTTTAGTGTCACACAACTCAATTTCTAGTATATAGCCTGCAGTTAGCTACCAATAGCACTTGTTAGCATACTGAATGCTAAGGTACATACACCATCAGCAAAAAGCAGTTGCTATAAGCATAGTTGAATCAGTCCACAGCCTAACCAAATGATCCACTCTTCTCCACAATGGTAACCAACTGTAATTTAAATGGTTCTAATAATTCCAATGTAATTGAACATTAAACACAATTACACACTAACTTTTTCTTATTTTCTCAAAAACATATAAAATAACACTTTTTTCAAACATTTATTCTCTCCTAATTCAGACATATGCAAAGCATGCTGGGAATTAACATGCACCGCCCAGTTTCAGTTAATGCAACACAAATCATTCATGTTATCCAACACAAATGGATTAAGTAAACTTAGATTGTACATATATTTAAGCAGATTGGACACAATCAATTTAAGTTTGGACAAAATGTAAAGCAATTATGTTGCTTAAGCTAATTTTAATTAAGCAATTTGAACAAGCAGCAAAAATATTTTTTTTCAGTGTATATCTAAATATGTTTAGTGAAAGGTAAAACTTCCAAAATCTCTGTGTAAACAATGAGTGACGTAGACGCACGCGCCCACTTCTGGCGCATGCGCAGAGCCGTGCCGTCAGATCAGTTGGACATGGCTGTGCTTACACAGAGGTAAAAGCGAGATATGAAGACTGTTCCGTTTTCTCACACAGAACCGCTCGTTTCCGTGTCTTCCCAGGCCTAGTGCTCGCGGCGTAGTCCAAGCTTCAAACCGAAAACCGGTTTATATTTTTCCGTGGCGATTTTGATTTTCCGACAAAGCCGCCATAACCGGTTCGAATTACACAACGTTCGGAACGACCGTCACAGCTGCGCAGACCATCAGAGTGCGTGACACTGTTCTCCAGCGTGACCCTTGCCCGTTGCACTACTCGAGCACCGACGAGGTAAACAAACAGCAGCCAGCTCTGTTACGTTACATGGATGCTGAAGAATTAGTACAACATGAACCAGTGATGACACCGAAGAAGAACTTGTGCCAAAAAGAGGAGCCAGGTCTGTTGTTTGGAGGTTTTTGTGTTTTCCAAAAATCCGACGTCGACATAAAAACATAAAACCATTTTATGTAAGTGCTGTCGGCGCTGAAATTCTCTGCTGGGGAGAAATGGCACCCGAGCAACACCGGCAAATTGCTTCCAAGCGCCTTCAGCCGCAAACATGTCTCTGGAATATGCACTGAATCAGGCCGCGGATTCAGCCGCGGATTTCAGCGCCTCTCACATCAGCATGTAACACGGGGAAAGCTCTGGAGGAAAAGTCCGAGCCAAATATTGTTTCCATTATACCAGGATAATCCTGTGTGCCAAGTAAGTTAGCACTTTATATTTATTTTATGTTTGTTTCTGGTTTCGAAGCAATACTTTCTGAAGGAATAAACTAATGCAAGTTGTGTTTTTAATTTCTTTAATCAGACCTCAGAAAACAATGCAAGACAAGATTTCCTTTTTATATTTCCTTGAAATGCTGGTAATGTTCCTGGATTTGTACTTAAGAACTAGCAAAAGTATTCCAAGTTGTTCTAATTGTGTTTAAAATAAAAGTTCTGTATTTTGACTGCCGTTGTCTTTGCATTTTGATTCCTCACTTCGATTAGAATTCATGAATGGCTCTTATTTGTAAACAGCATAATTTTCTGGGGCCATGCAAACCTGTATTACTTAGTGTGGAATTATTCGTACAATATTCACTAATGACAGTAAAATAGACCATCCTAAGTCAATTTACTGCAGTAATTCCTCTCTTAACCAGTAGAAAATGCATTGAACACCTGACTATGCATAAAAAAAAAATAAATTAAAAAAACCGAACCGAAAAAAAGCGAAAAACCGTTATGATTTTGAAAAAAAAAACCGTGATATCAATTTTTGGTCAAACAGCCCAGCACTACTTAGGCCATCAATGTGTACTTACATTCACAAGTCATTCAATCATGTTTAATTTTGACTTCTCTGTGCATGCTCTTGTGAGGTGAACCGAGGAGGACCCCCTAAACATGCATTATATGACTGACAGACAAGAACAATTTGACAGAAAAATATAAAAATGGAAAATTCTGTGGAAAAACAAAGACATCTACATCTTGAATGCCCTTGAGGTGAACTAAAACAGACGTTAGGCCGAATATTTTAGAATTTGTCTTTTCTGTCTCTTTCACTCTCAATCTTTGTCTCTCTGTCTCTCTCTCATCCTTTCCCTTACTGTGGATGTGTAATTCCTGCATTCCACTGACTCAGTGGCCCCCAATGTGATTGTGCTGCACTGTGTGTTTCGTTATATAAGCTGCTGCTGTAATGAGCAGAGGCTCATGTCCTTTGTACAGAGGCCTCTCTCTTTTTCACTTGGTCACTAGAGACCGGCAGCAAGTAGGGGGCAGAGCAGATACGCTGGACTGTGTCAACATTTGCTAGAAATCCATTGCCTTTATCCATCGTACGTCAATAAAGTCCAATCATACCTCTGCACTAATGCTCCGTTAGTCTCCCAGGATTTTAATTAAGACTTTTTGATGGTTTTCAAATGTCCAGACAACTCTCAGGGCTTTTCAGACTGTCCAAATATGGTGCTCGAGTCTGATAGCCTGTTAGGAAAAATATGAATCCCATGATTCATAGCGCTATTTGTACAGCTACCTCTCTTCCCTCCTTTTGCAACAGGCCTGGAGCAATTACGCTCCATGACTCCAGCCATATGTGCTCGGGCTTCTCAAATTCTTACTCTCTGATTTAACAGACCCCCTTCATATCTTTTCCATTCAATGACTCGAGGTATTTTTATTTGAACAATACGTGAATGCTTTAAGTCTTTCTTTCTTTCAAAGCCTTGAATAAGAAACGTTTTACACTGTGCACTATATGGGTTATTTAACCACAGGGTTCTCCATTTGCCCCTGCTGTGGAAAATGGGACATTTCGAGGAAGGCAAACTGCCCTGGGCAATGAGCACAAAACCAAGCTTTTCAACAGGCAGAAAGGACTCATTCAAGTTCCCACCGTCTCCAAAGTTGAGCGCTGGAGTTCCCAGGGCATGAGCCCGGACAACCCTCCACCCCCTCAATGAGCTGTCCTGCAGCTGTTAGACAGATGCCTTGATCGTGGTCCTTGGGATGACCCCGCTTTCTCTGAGATGATCCATGCAAGAGAGTGGATAAACAGGCCTACATTGCCTCGCACCCGGTCGAACAGGGACAGAGATGAAAGGAGAATGTCAAGTCGTATGATGTTCATGTCTCGGGGTAGTATATTTTTGCACACATAGCTTTTTCTTGACCCTATTCAACTCTACGTATGTGGATGTGCATAAATACACATGCTTACATTTTCCTGAATCCGTCTAATGCCTTGTTGAAACATAAGCGGCCGTCTGCACTGACAGCACATCAAAAGTGGGTTCAAGCTTAAGCTCTTGGGGGACTGTTACACCTGGGTCGTTTAATTGTTTTCACCACCAGTTATTTGAACCAAAAATGAAAACGATTTCATTGTTTACTCAACCTCACGTTGTTCCAAACCCGTATGACTTATATTCTTCCCTTTAACACAAAAGGAGGATTTTGAAGAATCTATACTGTAACTGGATGAAAAAGAAGGACCAATAAATATGTACTTGCTTCAACAATGAGTTGGATCTTTCCACCAGAATCATTTAATAACTGAAGGAAATAATGAAAGTCATACAGGTGGAATAACAGGGTGCATGAATGAATTACATTTTTTTCACCATTAGGTAAAGGATTAGTTGACCAAAAAAAAATGTAAACATCATTTACTCACCCTCACGTGACAGTTGTCCCAAACCTGCCTAGTCTTTCTTCCCTGTAAAACGAAAGGATGGTGTCTGAAATGTACTGTAGTTGCAAAGAATAAATAATAAATGTGCATATTCAAACTTAAAATAAATAAATACATAAATAAATATATATATACACACATGCATACATACACACTACCGGTCAAAAGTTTTAGTAAGATTTAGTAAGATTTTTTATGTTTTTAAAGAAGTCTCTTCTGCTCACCAAGGCTGCAATTTTTTGATACAAAAATACACAAAAAACACAGTAATATTGTGAAATATTAAGACAATTTAAAATGACTTTTTTATGTTAATATATATTAAAATGTAATTTATTCCTCTGAAAAAAGCTGAATTTTCAGCATCATTACTCCAGTCTTCAGTGTCACATGATCCTTCACAAATCACTCTAATATGATGATTTTATGCTCCAAAAACATGTATGATTATTATCCATGTTGAAAACAGTTTTTTACATTTTTATTTCAGGATTCTTTGATTAATAGAAAGTTTAAATTGTAAATTGTCATTTTAAATTGTCATAATATTTCACAATATTACTGTGTTTTTTGTGTCTTTTTTATCGAAAAAATTGCAGCCTTGGTGAGCAGAAGAGACTTCTTTTAAAAACATAAAAAATCGTACTCGATCTTAAACTTTTGACCGATAGTGTGTGTATATATATATATATATATATATATATATATATATATATATATATATATATATATATATATATATATATATACACATATATATATATTAGTAAAAGCAAAAGATACAAATGCAAATACAAATAATCAGAGTCTTCTGTGACCATAAAAAAGGGTGAAGGGTGAGTAATAACAGAATATCATTTTTATAACTTTAACAACATCCGCATGGCATCCAGAAGGGTCTCTAGGGCTTTCCATCAGTAAAGTTCACAAACACACTCGCAGCTTAACAAGTAAACAGACATCCCAAAACAAATATATGAAAACAGACTGAAACAGGGTTTTTGATTACAGTTTAAGTTAGTTTGTTCCCTCTCACGCTCTTGTGCTTTGCCTCTGCATTTTTCTCTTTTAAAATCTTTTCTGGGAAACTGGATTTTGATGCTTATTCCATGCAGAACTCCCTGTGGTTTTACTGGCCCTCTCGGCTACTTGACAGGGTTAAAAGTCAACTATCGGTGTGTGTCCTGCTAGTCCAGCCTTGAAAGAAAGGCTTATCATTTAATGGAAAGTCTGTTGTGTGTTGTTAACAGCCTCACGTATAGTCATTCCAGGTGTTTAATGGGGTGGAGGTTGACAGAGCACTATCAGAACATAACTGTGTCTTTGAGATTTGATGCATGGATCAACTGGAGCTGGGAAAATAATTTCCTTTGTTTCAAAGGAAACGGGAGGCGAGAGAAAGGGACATCTGGCCAATTTGACATCACCTTTTAAGTTTGACAGCCTTTTCTAAAATCGATGTGATTCATTGCAGTGTGTGACCTCACTGAAACTACATTTCTTTTATATGTGTCAGTTCTGAGTTGGGTTATTGTTGTGTGATCATATGAAGTCATGGGGATTGATTTCAAAGTCTTGTTATTCTTTGTTTTACAGTGCGATTCCCATAGTACAGCCTTGCATTATGGTGAACAAACTATTCCTTCTTTTATTGAAACATTTTATAAGTTACGCAACATTTTCCTCTACCAATGCACTAAAACGTTTCCCAGCATTTTTCTACAGTAAATACACCCAGAATCACTGAAATACAATCTATAAAATAACAAACCGCAGTAGACGTGTTAAAATTTGTCATAAAAAAACAACAACAACATCATAGCGTTTGAAGAGCGGGCATTCACTTGGCATATCATACGAAGACAGTAATGTTTTCTGCAGAGGACATAATTTCCAGTTCATTTTACTGTTCTACAGTACATAAAGCCAAAACCTTTTTTGGTAAAGCAAAACTTCAAGGTCATGTTTTATTGTTCTGGATGAATAATTCAATAAAGAGAGGGGCACAAAAACTGTCAACATGTCTTTGGAGAGATTTCTGCCTCCATCTTCTTATTCAAGTCCAGCCAGGAGGAAAAACCTCTACTGGGAAAAATAATTTCTCTCATGACTCAGGCATTGCATTCAGGTGCATTTTGTGCAGTAAGGTGTGTCTGTATGCGTGTGTGTGTGTGTAGAGTTAACTAGGCCTTCATCTATCCAGAATTTGTGAACACAAAAGAAAGACCGCAGACATGCCCTTACCCGGGATGACTGGACCAGACTTGCCCTTTGAGGTTGATATGTCATCACTTCCCATAAGGCTGTGCAAAAACTTCACCCACCCCCATAATTTATCTAATGCCGTGATCCAAACAACTTGGAATTCTCCCACCTCCTATAAAACAACTAATGGTGCTCAAGGTCAGACTTCCGGCATCATTTGATGTCATTTTCAAGATGGAAGCACACTTTAAAATAACTTGTCCATTTAGAAAAGAAAGTTGAAAATTAAATATATTTTTGTATTAGTGCTGTCACTATAACATAAAAGTGTTTGTTTAAATAACATCTGTGTTTGTATATATATGTTATTTTATTTATACATATTATACATGTCTGTGTGTGCACATTTATAATATAAAGTATATATATATATATATATATATATATATGTATATACTGTACACACACATACTACATATATATATATATATATATATATATATATATATATATATATATATATATACACAAGCACATGTTATGTTAACTTTTTTGTTGGATGCAATTAATCGATTTGACAGCACTGTATTTTATACATTTAGGGTCAGATTTACTTTTTTTTTTTTTAATGCCTTTATTCAAAAAAGATGATTACCGTTGAGGCAGGAGTGAAGCAGCGAGAATCCAAGTGCAAGCATTAATTTAATAAGCGGGTAATCCAGGGCAAAACTACAGAACATGAACTCAGGACACAGGTCTCAGGATTGGAACAAGAACCAGCTACAAACAATAATGACCAACAAACCACAACTGAAACACAGAGTATAAATACACAAGCAGACAAGTTAAACGAGATAATAAGGGGTGTGTGGTAAATCCGAGAACACCTGGGGAGACTAATAACCAAGACAAGGAATACCTGTGTACATGGAGGAACAATTAACAAATGATAAGACACATGGCAGGATCACATGACAAATGGGGAATCACTTGACAGACAAGAACAAGGAACGAGAAACAAAACCCACACCATGACAGATGCATTATAATTGATCAAAAGAAATAATTAAGATGATTTGTGCTTGGCTTTCGTGTGTTCCGTATGGCATACTATAGCACAGTATCTGCCCAAACACCACCCGTCATTCACGCAATATACACAGGAACGTAATAACTGTAATTACTATACAAACTATACAAATAAACCAACAGACTCAATGGGCTCTATTTTAACAATCTAAAACGCAAGTGTCAAAGTGCAAAGCGCAAGTAACTTTGTGGGCGGATCCCGGCGCTGTTGCTATTTTCCCGGCGGGATAAATGCCTCTTGCGCCTGGCACAAATCTAAAAGGGGTTGGTCTGGAGTGGCTTCATTATTCATAGGTGTGGTTTGGGCGTAACGGAAATAAACCAATAAGAGCGTCATATCACATTCCCTTTAAGAGCATGATGAACGAGATGCGCTTGTTCCATGGCGCAATTGGGTTCATGCACAGCTGCACTACTTCCTGAACTTAAAGCCAGCACCTTTGTTTCCTGTCTGCCATTATTGGCCAAGCTTGATTAGTTTAGGTGTGCCTGACCTCAGTAGTCATGGCAACAATAATCTAGACACACCTGAATTAATCAAGCTTGGCCAATAATGGCAGAAAGGAAACAAAAGAGCTGGCTTAAGTTCAGGAAGTAGTGTAGCTGTGCATAAAGCCTATTCTATTTTAACGGCGCATTTACCGGCACGCTTCAGTATCGGTTCACAGCCGAGGAGATCTATTTTCTCCTCGGGGCCGCAAAAGAAATAGAAGGGACATTGGGGATGAAACAAACCCACCCAAATTAGCTTCGGTTAAACATGCATATAATAATTTGGGTAAATGTGTAAGCTTTATGCCTATTTATCCCATCGTCATGGACACAACAATGATTTCCCTCATGTTTATATATTTTTCCTTATAATTATGTATCATTTGCTAAAAGTAAAATGCATCTGTGTTGATGAGAGAATCATCTAGAGTGTATGTAGCGTTGTTCACACTCTGTATTATGGCCAAGCATGTGCACTTAAAATAGCATCTGAATATACGCGCAACACACCACTGACTTTAGACCAGGTTTTTTCTGGTCAGTGGCGCAATTGTTTTCTGGAACTGCAAAATAGCACCAGGGATTGTTTGCGCGAAACACACCTCTTTTTTGCACCGAATCGCCCAGGGAGCGCAAGTTCATTTCCTAGTTTACCGACGTGCTTCTGTGGAGGAAAAAAAGCCCGCTTTGTGCGAGTGCAAAATAGGAATGATAAATGCGTCAGTGTATAAAGTCATTTGTCACTAATAAGCCGTTGATCAAGATCAGCCAGCATTTTCCAGTCCCTAGCAGCTTCCAGTTGTCCTGGGCGAGAACTGGTATTCACACATTTTCTTGGTGGTTGCTCGCCTGGGCGGGAGGAATATTGTCTTCTCTGTGTAATTTTTTGCTACAACAGGTGGCAACTTGTTGGTCATGTTACGCTTGCCTTCCATTGCTAAAGCCAAACATCTCAGTGCTTGGTCATGGCGCCAAGTAAACCGACCCTGGCTAAGAGCTCCTGAGGTGATGGGAGAACATCATATGTTGACCTGACAAGGACACTGATCCTACTCTCTTCCATTGACCAAAGGTCTTGCCAGCCCATCTTGCATTGATTCACACTCTCCCATCTCATCCACTCTCCCTGCTTGGCCTGGGAAATGGCCTTTATACACCTCATCCTCTCCTCCTGCTTTCACATCTCTTTGACTACCAGTTTCCTCCTTTGAGCTGGGCCTGTCTAGTGCCATTTAGGAGGAGCTAAACTGAGCCCAAAACCCCCTCTTCCATGCTGTACCTGTCGCACAATATCCCCAATTTGAAACGCAGGTTGAATGGGTCTTTATAGAAATTAGCCTTCGCTCGTTTTTGTAGCATTTCCATAGGCGCTCAGCTCTAAGTAATGTTGCCAGCTTATAATGTTAATGCAGACATTAGTTTTTTTTATTTTCTACATCAAAGAATCCTGTAAAAAAATTAAGCAGCACTGTTTGTTTTTTTTCAACACGGATAATAATAAGAAATCTTTCTTGAGCACCAATACAGCATATTAGAATGATTACTGAAGGATCATGTGAAACTGAAGACTGGAGTAATAAATTAATAATAATAATATTACACATTAATACTGCTTTTAATGATAAACTGAAACACAAGCTTAAGGAGTATAACATATTTATCTCAAGAACATAAAAAAAGTCAAACTGACCCCAACTTTTGATTGGAATTAATTGTTGTTGTTTTAATACTTTTATAGCACTCAAGCATTTTGTTTCTTCTTTTTTATGTTTGCGCTAGAACTAGCATAACAAAATTAAATCCTCAGTTTGTATGATTCACAACCTCATTCAACTCAAAAATGTCTTGCTATCAGTATTTTAAAAGAAAATGCTGTTTTTCAGTATTTACAGTCTATAATTACATCTAAAATATGCTGTATTTCCGTAAAATATAATATTGCACTACATGAATCATACAGTAATCCAGGAGTGGCTTGAGTGATGGTGGGTTATCAGCAGGCTCTGAACGGGATTTGGCTTCAGCTAAGATAAATGGGGCAGTCTGATCTCTGTGAGGAATGTGCAATAACTAAATTACCAATAACCATATGAATCCAAACAAGCTATTCTTGGACAAAACTCTAAGTAACTAACTTCAGAGAAAATACAAACGAACCAACAAAAATGCACATTTTACTATTATGCTTTTTTTTTAACTGAAAAAAATATACTGGTTTATTTTCTTGAATCACATTAAAAAAGTGACATTTCATGACTGGAATGTTTTTTTGGCACTGATGAAACAAAAAAAATAATCCATGAGAGAATGATATTCAGTGAAACCAAATCTTAAAAGCCCCTGCTATTTGCATCCAAAGCTAAATGAAGCCAATTTTTTATATCTCATCTTTCTATATCACTTCATTTTTCGTACAACAGAATATCCCCGCCGTGTTCATGTCCAAGTACCTTTATGGTAGACAAATTACTCCCACTTCCAAACAGGGTTGTTTTTTTTATTATTATTTCTTTATGTGGTTTGAGGTTGTCGTGGTGAGTGTTTTGACTGCCAGTAACAGGAAAGTCTTGAGATTTAAAAGAGATAAAAACAGACCACAATACTCTTATGAGAAACAATCCTTGCCATTTATCTTCAACATCATCATCATCCCTTCCATTACCTGACAAAGAGTCGCATGTCTTCTGCTAAAATACAGTATAATCAGATAATCACTGAAAAGAAAAACAGGTATTCTCTGTCTTTTGTCTTTTATATAAGTTATAGAAGAATGAAATGTCATTAGCATGTGCTACTGGTAAACAAACAGAGCAAAATGAATAGCACTTTGGCAATGGTGGTTTTTATGTGTGCTGAAAAAAAGAGTAGGAAGCAAAAGAGGAGAATATAGAAGCGGTCATGGCTAGGGAAAAGAGGTCAACTTTGCATGCCAATTTTCGTAAATGAAACTTGAGGTAGTTTTTAGTTTTATCGCCATGTCCCGTTGATAAATATGCTATTTATAATAATAATAATAGCCTAACTTTATTTTTATATGGCGCATTTAAAGCAGCTTGTCAAGGTGCTTTACATAATAGAACAAACAAGTTAAAATACAACACACAGAAAAAAAACAGTCAAGTAAAAGCTCACCTAAAAATATGTATTTTTAAATGAGATTTAAAAATACTTAGAGTCTGTGCATCTCTGATATTTGTAGGGATATTTGCATATTATGTACATTTTAGGTGCTAATATGGACATTAAGGTGCTAATATGTACATTTTAGGTGCTAATGTGGACATTTAGGTGCTAATATGGACATTAAGCTGCTAATATGTACATTTCAGGTGCTAATATGGACATTTAGGTGCTAATATGTACATTTTAGGTGCTATTATGTACATTTTAGGTGCTAATATGTACCATTAAGGTACCAATATGCACCCTTTAGGTACTTTTGAAAAGGTACAGCCCCAGTGACAGCTTTTGTACCTTTTTTTCTGAGAGTGATACGTGAGTAACATATCTGCTATGCTATGTTTCATAATAATTATGCTGTTATTGTTGAATCAATGCTGAATCATCCATACTCACGCGAGCTGCCTTTAGCACCAGTGGTTGCCTGTGTTGCACAGCATGTTTGTTATTTTGGGAGAGGTGTGTTTGTTTGGGTGTAAATTTCAAATCTCAACAGTGTTTCTAAAAAAAAATCGCTTACTGTTCCTTTAACCGGCTAGAATGTTTTTCTACGCAGGGGACTATCAGAATAAAGTGAATCATTGGTTTTAAAATGCATTAAGTCTATAGCATGCAGTGCCTACTCATGTAGTGGCTGGTCATGCAGATGATAGGTTGGTATGTATCTGAGGGGTTGATGGATACTGTAGGCCTACTTACCATTATGCTTCCCCTGTAATAAACAATTCCATCCTGCAGCAGCCAAAGCGATGCCCACCCTGGAAGTCCAACATACGGTAGAACCCACTCTCAGGCTTTTTCTCAGCATGCCTAAAATAACAACCAGGGAAATTAATGAGACTTGTGGTAGTAAAAGCAGCATGAGAAGTCTTTGTCATAGCCAAGTTATTTGGATCTTATGTGATGTTCTGCAGCAGTTCCAGATCTCCTTGTAAGTTTTTTTTCTCTTCTGAGAACAGACAGCGATCACAGACTGAATAAAAGTAGCCTGATTGAAGGTCTTCTTTAGCTATTGTTTGAACCATCTTGCTTCAGCTTTGTTACATTTCCTGTCATCTTCCTTTGATTAGAACCACAGCTGAATCCCATTACACATGGAAATCTTTATTTTTTCCATTGGCCTACTGTCATATTTTATCCCTTTTCAGACAAAGAAGTGTCTGTTTCATTGCAAAGACCAAAGGAAAAATTGATGTTATTGTTAACACTTGCCATGTTGATGACATTTAGACTTTGTTAAACAAGAGCTTGAGCAGATACCAAACTTTAATTTAATGTGAACAGTCAGGGAAATGTAGAGCTACAAAGCACATTCTAATCTAGTGTTAAGACCTTTACGACTGTTGCTTGTCAGACTATACGAACATGAACCCGCTGTAAACCACGGTCATACTGTAAGATCTCAGTTGTCATTAATGTACCAGACTGATCTCATGAAGTAGCGTGTATGACACGCCAATTCATATTTCCATTTTTGGCATGCTATTAAGACGCATAATCGCCTTTCAGCGTGTTTATGAACGCCGTTGACTTAACGTTATATAAATATATGACATACCTCAACCCCATCCCTAAACTTAACCGTCACTGGGGTTAATGGCATTTATGATTGGAGATTTGACTGCGTGTACAGACACGCGAAATGATGCGGACGTTAATGGCGTAGACATACACGCGGATACACGAGGATAGCTCAAAATGCGTAGAGATAACACGCCACCTGACTCGAAAGTGGCGTGTATGTTTACGCAAAAGTCATGACGTCATATTGAATGTACGATCAAGACGTGTTAAAAATGGGCGCGGAATTTAACTTTCATTTTAACGTCGAGTCACTGTTGAATCAACGCAGGAGTTGGATAACCGTTGAATTTCTGAGGTTGTAGTCAACAAATAATGTTCATTTGAAGTACAACTCAAAAATTGTTGATATTTCTATGTTGAATCCATAGTGAGTTAACAACACCACTTCAACTATTTGGTGTTCAACGTTGTTTCGACGTTTAATTCATGTTTTTTTATAAATTGCCATTATTTCAACAACATTTAAATGTTTAATGTCAGTCGAATGCCAGCTGGGAAGGTAATTTAAATGGAAACTAAAACGTCACGTTACTTACTTTATCTCACAAGTGCTGGGCTTATTTGTTTTTTAATTATAATAATAAAGAATGGTTCTATTTTTGGCGAATGTAAAGGCCCTTTCACAACAAAAGTGAAATGAATAAGCTTCAGACTGAAGGAAATAGTTAAATACAGGTGCGTTGCAATAAAACTGCTATTGTTGCTCAGGCCTTCCTCCTTCCATATAAATTCTGCCATATAACAGTCTGTTACACAGATCAGAAGTTGCATCTGCACGCCTGGGACTTAAGTAAGTGTTTTACAAGCCTCTGTACTGAGAACGATACTCTAATTACAGGGAGCAAAATCGTATTCACAGGGGATGATGTCATCTTTGTTATGTCATCTCCGCTTAAAAGCTACTGCAGATGCTTTGACATACAAATCCTTGCTGTCTCCATTCACTCTTCTCACAGAGAGTACCTGCTGGCATGGGAACAAACTCTATGGCAAACATGAGAAGGTTATACGTGGAAACTCGGAGGAGGAAGGCCGTTTTTTGGCAAACCAATAGGAAGGGCCATGATTCACTTTGACCTTGGGAGGAAATGACACAGTGGAAATTGCAGCGGGTTGGTGAAGCCAACAGAAACCCAAGCTCTGCGCTGTGGACTCCCGCTGCGTGGGTCTGACACGGCACTCAATTTCATGGATATGATGTGTTTCGGAAAGAAAGGGTTGGTTGAATGCCTATCTCAAAATATGGTGAGAATACGAGAAGTTATTTCCTCCAGCGATTGGGTGCATTGTGATTGGTGCTGTGTTGTGAAATAAAAACCCTTTCTAACAGCAATCTCAGTGTCTTTGACAAATATATTATAGTGTAAAATACCAAAAAAGTAAGGCTGTTAGAAAGACACAACAGAAGACAGATTGATCTAAGTATAAAGGGACATATGAATTGTATTACCACCCAAACCCAGTTTTCAACAAAGCTCAATGTCCGCATATATCAGCGTCTCCTATATTTTCACCCCATCAAGCAGGCCGCAACAGCTCATGCGTGTTTGTAATTTCAGCCTTTCGCCAAGCCTTAATTGTCTGGTTAGGCACTAGGCAGTAAACATAAATTAGTTGCTTGCATCTTTTCAAAAGAGAGCTCTCTTCTGCAGACAAAAACATTTGCGTTGCTTAGTGAGAAAACTGCTTGTAACCGAACCTTTGTGATTAAAATGTGGCAGTGTCTGTGGTGGGAGAAAGCCATTTTTGACCAAAAAATAAATGCAAATGGTTGGGTCACAGACATCTACTCATTGAATGAGACATGTATATTATGTATACAGTTTGGACCCTACTGTATCTTGCACCCGGCGCAAATGGCTTTGTACACTGATGCATTTATCATTCCTATTTTGCACCCGCGCAAAGTGGGCTTTTCCCTCCATCAGACGCATGCCGGTAAACTAGGGAATGAACTTGCGCTCCCTGGGCTGGTCGGCGCAAAAAGGAGGCTTGTTTCGGCGAAAACATTCACTAGTGCTATTTTGCAGTTCCAGAAAACAATTGCGCCAATGACCAGAAAAAAACTGGTCTAAAGTCAGTGGCACGTACATTCAGATGCTATTTTAAGAGCATATGCTTGGTCATAATACAGAGTGTGAACAACACACATACACTGTAGCTGATTTCTCACACAGATGAGTTTTACTCTTTGCAAATGATACATTATATAAGGAAAAATATTGAAACACAAGGGAAATCATTGTTGTGTCCATGACGATAGGAAAAATAGGCATAAAGTACACGTTTACCCAAATTATTATATGCATGTTTAACCGAAGCTAATTTGGGTGGGTTTGTCCCATCCCCAATGTCACTTCTCTTTCTTTTACGGCCCTGATGAAAACATCGATCTCCTCACTTTGAACCAATTGTGAAGCACGCCTGGTAAATGCGCCGTTATAATAGAATTGCACCATGGAACAAGTCAACACATTCTCATCCATTGGCATCATATAGGTGATGCCATATGACATTTCGTTGAAATACTACGCACATGGCACCCTTTAGCGTCAATATAACACACACTGTTATGGGTAGGTTTAGGTCTTGACGCTAAAGGATTCCAGTCACCTGTATGACACCCTGGGTTCTGCGTGTTATATTGACGCTAATGTGCGTAGTATTTCGACGAAATGTCATATGGGCGTCACCTATATGACGCCAATGGATAAGAATGGGCTCAACAAGCACACCTCGTTCATCATGCCGGTTAAATAGCAACAGCACCCAAGACCCGCCAACAAAGTTATTTGCGCTTCGCGCTTGACACTTGCGTTTCAGATCGTTCAAGTAGGGCCCTTTGTGTTGCTATAACTTTTGTTTCTGCATGTGGAACAAGACTGCATTAAAAGCCCAAAAACAGAAGCTTACGCCAGGTCTTTTCCAAACACTATCAGCTGTCCCAACTGTTTCGGAGTGTGTTGCAGCCATTAAAATTCTAAAATACACAAGTTGACCAGTGAAAAATATTTTCTGTTTCTGTTGAATGAAGGTGAACAAATTACAGATTCTTGATTGTAGCTATATTCATACTTATTGTTCTTGGTGTGAACGTGCGTCAAGAATCTCGATTTGTTAGGCTATGCGAAGCAACGATTTCTAAGTGTTTATTCGTTCCTTGTCTTCTGTTTAAAAGTAGCTCATAAACATTTCAATGTGCGCCCACCCACAGAAGAAGGTGTGACACTTAGCTTGTCAAATACGATATTTAATCATTCTTAAGTGAGGAATTGACGATAATAACTTTAAGGACTTTTTTTCAGCACAATGCTTGTTTTTACAAGTCCCCTCTTCCTGGATGTCTGTCTATGTTCTTGGATTAGCTGAGCGTTTGCCGAGTCCAAATAAAACACAGCTGACGTCAGTCGCTGGAGTCCTGCCCTTCGAACGCCGACCCAATCTAATGCATGATCTCTGAGCGAGATCCTGTCCAGACAATGCCCCACTTCCCTTTACACCAATGCAAACAGGTCTGGCCACGGAGCGCTCGCAGTAAAAACAGGCTGACAAAGAGCTGGGGCTGAATGGGGGTAGAGGAGCCAAAGTCTGGGATTAGTTAGCAGAGGGTTGACGGGGTCCCTGCAGCACGGACGTGAACTTCAAAGGCCTGACCTCTCAGAGCTGAGGCACACAGAGTAATGGGAATGATAGTTGTTGTAATCTGAGCTTTGTTTTGTCCCAATGGACTGCATTTCATTTACAGAACGGCATTTTGTACTAATGCTGCTAAAAGATACTTTCGATGGACGGGCTATAAAACAGTTTGGCCAAAGTAAATAGGCAATATTTTTCATAAAATGTTGATTACAGATGTCAAGCTCAATATTAGATTAGCCTTTTTAAAAACATGTATACTATTTAATGAGGTTTGTCATTCTTCAACACTAATGCCCGGTTTCACAGACAAGGTTTAAGTTTAGACCCAGACTAAAATGCATGTTTGAGCTGATTTAACTGAAAGCAACTTGCACGATATTATGTCAGTGCCATTGTTTTGTCTCAAGATGCACACCAGTAATGTTTTATCTAAGGCAAAATAATCCAAACCCTGACTTTCAAAACAGGACTACATTTTAGGCCTTTAGTTTTAATTCCTGTCTGTAAACATTAACATTAAATGGCATTTCCAATAAAATATCAAGTAAAATAAATATGCTAGGCTACTTTTGGAACAAAAGCTGGTTTATAGTTACTGATAAACTATTTCCCACAAATCTAAATAAGTAAATAATATTTGTTTTAAAATGGTCAAGAGGTTGCAATCTTTGAGGTGGAACTGGCCAAAATCAACACTGAAAGAATGGGAAACAATCAATCAGATAATATTGCAGTTTTCACTTAAAATAAACATGTGATCGGCGGCTCTAATACTTTAACAGGATATTAAAATTGATTTATTAAAAACAACAGAGGAAACTAGCTTTTAGATACAACTTTCAGCTCTATCCGGAGATATTTCCATTCTCTCCTCGAGTAGCCTTGGCTCTTTTCTTTAAAACCTTGGGAAATCCTAAAAGCAGAACACGGCGTTTCACGCTGTGGATTTTGCACTTGGCTGTAAACAGACAACAGGTATTGAGTGGAGATGCACAATCTTGTTGGATGGCATCTGTATAGTGCTCCTAGTGTCCTGATGGCCCAGTGGAGCTCTTTGGATTGGTTTTTCCGCAGTGACAGCAGTTAATCCACTTTGGCTGGTGTTGGCAGCACCGGGCAGGGGCCCCACAATGCCTGGCTCTGTTCCCAATCAGAGGTCCCATGGAGAGCTGCAGATGTGCCCAAGCAGGAGGGACCATTACGGCCGACTTACTGGACGTTGGTTACAAATCTTCCCTTTCAGCGTCTTCCTCAGCTCCACAACCCCTCTGAGATCTGCCTCTCTGAAAACATTCGTCCCTCAGCTTCTGTAGGAACAGCTGCCAGCAGCTCGCAGACAGTAAAACCCATGGGTCATTAGGGACGTCAGCACAGATTAAGGAATTAAACTGCGACTCTGATTAGGAACAGATATCACCACGGAGATGCTTGACGTCTGTTAGCAGTCTGGGGAACTGTATCTATCGTATATAGCAACTGTATCATCATTAATATAGGTTCTCAGGAAAATAATTCAGATTCATTGAGATTTGCAAAATGCATGGTTTGATGTTTACTTTGATTCAAAACTGCAATGCAGTGTACGTCACACAGCCTGACAATACCAGACACATTCATCATGATGAACGTCAGCACATCACAATGGGAATTAGTTTTTGTTGTTTTTGAAAACAGGTGACAATCCCATCCTTGCCCTATTTATCTATATATATTTTTTTATCTTACTCACTTATAGCCTACTCCTTGTGCCAGTTGAATAAACTTAGCCACCACACTCTTAGAAGAAAAGGCTTCTATTACAGAACCTTAAAAGGTTCGTATCAGTGCTACATATGAGAAGACCAACGCCTGTGAAGAGACGACTCAACGCTGGCGAGTATGTTATGGCTCCGTGTTATATATAAACAATATTTATATTTAATATTTATTTATAAACAATATGAATGCAAGCCAGAGGAGAACTGGCCCCGACTAGACCTGGGTTCTCCCAAGGTTTTTTTCTCCATCCAATCCTGATGGCGTTTTGGTTCCTTGCCACTGTTGCCTTGCTTTGCCTTGCTTTTGGCTTGCTTAGTTGGGGTTTATTTGATATTAACAATATTATTGATCTGTGTTGTACTACTTTCATGTTATCACTGTGAAGCAGCTTTGATACAACCTCTGTATTGTAAAAAGCGCTACATAAATAAATGTGACTTAACTTGACTTGACATATTTGGAACCCCTAAAAGGTTCTATACACTTTTAAAAAAAGGGTTCCTCTGGGTTCTTATAGAACCCTGGGTTCACACTGGCCAATAAAACCGTTTCTGGTTCCTAAATAGAACCATTACTTCTAAAGAGTTGTTAAGACTGAAGAACTAGTTCGACTAAACTTGCGTTAAACAAAGGATTATCTGTCTCACTTTTCTAATTCACATCTAGCAAATTATTAACGTTTTTGCAACTGACTTTAAAAATGATTATCAGTCTTGAAGAAAAGATTTTGATGGCTGACTTTCTAATCTAAGCAGTTTATGCAACCAGTCACTGGTCTTATGGTGAATGATTAATTTGTGCACATTAATTCAAAACTATTTTTTTAAATGAAAAATACCATTAACGTTTCATGTGTGCACATTCATTTAAAATTAAATAAATAAAATTAACCTATAACTTAAAGAATAAATATTGTACAAAAAAATAGTAGACAATGCACATATAATGTATACTATGTGTTTTTTTATGTATATGTATATAGATGAATGATTAATCTGTGCACATTCAATTTTAAAGTAATACAATATCATAAATTAGTCATTTGTATGCATGCATTTGCAGATGGATGTATAGATAAATTATAAGTAAATAAATAAATAAACTAATTAACTTGTGCACATCCCATAAATAAATAAATAATTCAAAAACTGGATCGTCTGAAATTAATTTGTTTTGGGTTGATGTCATCAAACTCTCCTATCCAAGCAGTCACTATCCAATCAATTACAGATGGTGAAAAATTAAGTCAAATCCCATGTCTTGCTTGTTGGAACACAAATATATTACATTACAGTAAGTAACACAACCAGACTCTCCTTTTTTTCTACTGCTGTGCTGAATTTTGAAATGAATGTGTAGCAGATTTAAAGTGTACAGATGTCCTCACTTGTTTTATAAAAGCCAAGTGCTTGAAGTGAGTCAGGGCACTTTCTCTCAGTATGCTGAACGCAGGCATGCTGTTTCAATAGGTCTGAAAGCCACAGTAAGCGAAAGGAATCTCCTCTGGTGACTCAGAGCTGCCAGTATGAGCGTGTGTGTGTGTGTGTGTCCAGGCCTCATTTCACCAGAACACTGACCTTTTACACACACGCACACACTAAAAGACACTTATAAAAAAAATGCTGCAGAAGCTCCCAAAAATAAATATCCCAACTTGTTCTTTTTGGATGGATGCACATGTTTATGTTTAGACAAGCATTATATAAATAAAGCCAAAAAAGGCCACTGAAATGTCCATATTTCGTGTATCAGGATGTCACATATGTTATTCATTTTAAGTGACATTCAGTAACATCTTTAGTTTGTTAGTTAACTTATTTAATGTAAAAACTATTTTTATAGTTAAGGATTTTAAGGAAAGACTCTTGATATGAGTTTCCAAAGAACACGTTAAAATTTATGCGATTCAGGACTTCGCTTCCTCCTGAGTCATGTTAATAGTTGAGTAAGTTGTTTCTGCAGTCTTGCTTCTGTGGCATTGTGAGTGGCAGCTCTACCATAAAACCATTGATGAGCCAGATACCAGACACGCAGCCAATCGAGTGCAAGTCAAAAAAAATTATTCAGTGGAAAAAAGCAATATTATAGTTTTGAAAATCAAAGTACTAGACAATATTCTGTGCAGAGCAATCCAAGAGCTGCCTTGCTAACGTTTTGTGCCAGAGTTTCTAACCATAGTAAAGCCTAATTAGAAGCCACACGGATGTTAAATACCAGTTTTGGTTAAAAGTTTCTTCTAGAAAGCATGAACTCAGGGAAAGCATTCCTCAAAAAGGAGAGGGACGGTAGAAAAAGAGCATGAAAACAAAATCAAAGAAAAAAAGTGATTGTATAAGATCAGATTTCTTATTTCTCTTTGGCAGTGTGACTGATTATAATGAGAAGTAATTTACCAAACTGTTCAAATTACTGGTGCTTGCTTTTACTGTTGCTCATGCTTGAGGATTTCAACAAACTCCATACGGCCTTTCGTACATCTGCAGAGTGTATTAATTTCCCCGTCCCATATTTACCGCATGGCAGAATTTACACTGTAAACTCTGCAGAAAATATACACTGAAACTTTTTAAAAATAACTATGTTCTACTTTAATACATTTTAAAATGTAATTTATCCCTTTGATGCAAAGCTGAATTTTCCATAGTCATTTCTGTCATGTCTTCAGTGTCGATTCTTCACAATTCTATTTTAATATGCTTAATTTGGTGGTCAAGAAACATTCCTTATTATTATCACAGTGCTGCCTAATGTTTTGGGGTAACCATGACACTTTTTTTAGGATTTATTGATGAATAGAAAGTTATTTTGTAACAAACAAAAAGTCTCTACAGTCACTTTTGATCAATTTAAAGGGATAGTTCACTTTGAAATACATTTTTGGCAAATTTTTGTTTCCAGAGATGTAGGGCATCCAAGTTGTAGGTGTCTTTGTTTCGCAGTATTTTCATTGTTGATATTTTTAGGTCAAACCGTTCTTGTCTGTCAGTCAATGAGGTATATGGGGTCCACCTCAAAAAGCATGCACAGAGAAGTCAAAATTAAACATGATTTAATGACTCATAAATGTAAGTACACATTGATGGCCTGAGACACGAAAAGAGCGGTTTGTGTGAGAAAACGAACAGTATTTATATAGTTTTTACCTCATGTAACCACAGCCACTGCCCAAGTACTCTGAGGGCATGGCGCTTCGGTCTGTGCAAGCTGTCTGGTCGCGCGTGTACGTCACTTATTGTTTACACAGAGATTCACTGTGAAGATCTAAACATATAGATATACAGGAAACTGCAATGGAAGAATCGATTTCGATATATAAACAAATAACGTAGATTTTTTTTTGCAATCCGCGCAAGAGATCACTTCCGGCGCTTTCTGGCGCACTTGCGCAGACCGAAGCGCCCGTGCCTTCAGATCACTTGGACGTGGCTGTGGTTCCAAGAGGTAAAAATGACATAAATACTGTTCGTTTTCTCACAAAAATACCTGTTTCGTGTCTTCAGGCCATCAATGTGTACTTACATTTACGAGTCATTAAATCAGGTTTAATTTTGACTTCTCTGTGCATGCTTTTTGAGGTGGACCCCATATACCTCCATTGACTGACAGACAAGAACGGTTTGACCTAAAAATATCAACAATGAAAATACTGTGGAAACAAAGACACCTACAGCTTGGATGCCATACATCTTGGAAACAAAAATTTGCCAAAAATTAATTTCAAAGTGAACTATTCCTTGATCAAAAGTGACTGTAGAGACTTTTTTGTTTGTTACAAAAGAACTTATAACATTACAGAAAATATTAAAATTAAAAATACCGTGGAAACAAAGATACACCTACATCTTGGATGCTCTTGAGGTAAGCTAAAACATATCAAAAATTAATTTCAAAGTGAACTGATCCCAAACTTTTGAACAGAACTGTATGAAGCAACAACAAATGTTTGGTTTTAAACCAAACTGCCACTGAACAGCCCGTGACAAATAGTGTTATATCTCACACTATAGAATCTCAAAAATAATTAAATTGATATTTAAAGAGATTTTGGGTTGCATAACCAGATCCTAAACATACTGAGCAAACTTATGTTGGACAGTCTTTGTAAACATAAGAAAATGAATCAGCATTATGGAGCATGTGTTGCGCACAGAATGAGGATTTCTCTGTAGACAGGCAGAAATAAACAGGGCTGCCATTCATCTGCCGTCAGGGTCGTCTCATTAAACCACAGTAACAGTAACCCTGCAGTCATATGGGCCTCTCACATTGCATTACTGATTCAACTTCCAGAGTTGTTTTTGTCCCTGATCTCTTGTATGAGCACTGCCACATCTAAAAAAACACCTTCCTTAGGTGACAGCTTGTAATGCTTTCAGTCAAAACAGCTTGGGGCTGGAGATGGCTCTAGAGTAAACCTGTGTTGATTTAAGGTGTCAGAATAGCATATGGTCAACGGCTCTCCCCGGAGGGATGTTATTCACAGGTGGATGGGGGAATGATTGCCCAGGGTTTCAGTTTTCTGACCCACATACGAATGCGTGCTGACAAATACACTCCGTAGAATTCGTCTGCAAGCAAACCAAGCTTGTTATTCTGCAGAACCCCTGAGCTAAGCAACTTCAGTTTTATTTTTACCTCTCTTTAATTAATGGGTGGAAAGAAAAGGGCAATGGAAGGAAATAGAAATAAAGGAGTGATTGAATGAATTAGTGAACAAGAGAAAGAAGAGAAGAAAATCAGGGTGTGGGAGACTCTTATGCTCACCAAGGCAGCATTTATTTGATTTAAAATACAGTAAAAACAGTAATATTGTGAAATATTTATGACATTGATTTTTTTCATGTTCCTTGAGGTTCACTTATGTTAATAATAGGAAGGGAAAAAAAACAGAAACCTTAATTCTTGACCCTCTGTCTGAAATAATCGGTTTTAAGGGCGGCTATCAGTAAACAGCCACTGATATGATTGGCTAAAGTCATTCCATAGGAAACGGTATCAACGCCCACTCGCTCTTGCACACGAGTAAGTGTTTTGAAAGCATTATCCATATAAAACAGTCATTTGCAGACAAAGCATTATGAAATCGTTCACTTTACTTACGATTTGTGATGTAGCTGCTGTCAGATCCAATTTTTGCGAACTCTCCATTACACTCTGCAGTGAATATCTCCATAAGACTTGTTCCTGATGCTGAATCCTTCTGAAGTCTGTACAGAGACACAAATGAGCTGTTTAAATGACGCATCAAAGCTAACATTCCTTTATGCTACTTTTCATTCCTCCATTTGGCGGCAGACTCAAGCGCATGGACTAAAGTGAACGGGCATCTGTACTACTGAATCCAGTGTAGACAGCATCAGTGATTATAATGTATTTGCTGCTTTTGATACGACACTCCATCCAGTGTAAGTGTCCAGTGTTCATACATATTCCCATTGCAATGCGTATGGAGTGCAGAAACTTCACATACACACTTTAGGGACATCAGAGACTTATTTTACATCTTGTGAAAAGCATTATGGCCTACGGTGCGAAGAAAGAGATGCTCGAATAAATAAATGCTTTGTTTGAAATGAAGGGGATGTTTTAAGCTTTGAAACTAGCAGGATGTTTTAAGGGTACAAAGGCCTCTTACATGTCAAATTTGATTTATCATGTCATGACCCCATGTCATGACCCCAGAAAAGTGTTTTCTATTTGAATATTTAAGGCCAGAGCACCGTTGGTGTGAGGAGGACCCTATTGGAATTGCTCCGTTTATTTAAAATGTAATTTATTCCTGCGACAGCAAAGCTGAATTTTTAGCAGCCATTAGCCTACTTCAGCCTTCAGTAAAATCTTTCTAATTTGCTGATTTGATGTTTAAGAAGCTTTTTTTTTAATTATTATTATCAATTTTGAGTTGTACTGTTTTTTGTGGACACCATGACACTTTTTTTCGCAATTCTATGATAAATAGAAAAAAACAGCATTTTTTTTTCCTTTTTCAACGCTTCATTTACAAAACACTATGACTATACTGCAGGCTGAAACAAACCCAATTTTCTATTTTCCTTTTTTGCCCTTATGCGACCTGTCTCTGATCCTTTCATGACAGTCTGAACAACTCCGATCCAATCTTTTCAAACGTGACCCAGGCCACTTGGGTATGTGGTCCAAATCCGATAAGTATCCGATCTTATGAAAATCTGAACGATAAGGTCACATGTATCCAACCTGCCTGTCATTTATATGTGACAAACGTCATAATTCTGTGTTGAAGAGGCGGGAATGAAAAGATTGTATTTGTTCTGGCTGTGTTGGGAAAATAACTTTAATATTGCTAAAAGAGCTCAACTGTTGACATCCATGTTTTGCTACTTCTGCAAACAACAGGTGACGTTAAATGCTCTTCTACGGATGCGGGTCACTTCTGGGTCATTTCACGCTTACATTCCCACAGGAGATCACAAAAGATTGCATTTAATTGGAAATGTGAACAGCCTTGCAAAAAAATCAAATTTTTTCAAAAACTCGGAATTGAGCATTAAGCCCCTGCAGTGTGAACGCAGCCTATGATGTGTGGAGTTACTGTGTAGAATGTTCCAGATAAATTCACTTATTAGGTTCCATTCCATTTTGAGGCTGCCTTAGAACTCAGTTGCCTATGTAGGCTACACAGCTCACTAGGTTCTGGAACAGAGCCTTATTCTGAGTGCATAAGGAGAAGGAATGCTTTGTTTTACTGTTTCAAAAGGTCATGTTATGATAACCCTCTTCATGAAAAATATTTATGCACTCAGAGGAGCACGGAAGAAAAAAAACCCTTTAATATCGGATCATGGCTGTCATTTCACTGGTATGTGTCCTGTTAACATTACATTGCAAGCTCTGCTGAACATAAGCAAGTAGGATTTTTAATTATTGGAAAGACTAAAGAGGAGTAGTTCACTTTTAAAAAAAAAACTTTTGCTGATAATTTACTGTACCCTCATGTCATCCAAAAATCCATGTCATTCTTTATCAGTCGAAAGAAATTAAGGTTTTTTGATGAAAACATTCCATGCAGGATTTTTCTCCATATAATGGACTTCAAGGTTCAAAAGACAGTTTCAGTGCAAACTGCAAACTGTTCAAAGGGGTTTAAACGATTCCAGACGATGAATAAGGATCTTATCAAGTGCTTATAGCAAAACGATTCACTCGTTTAAAAAAAAGTTTAAGTTTTATAAGCACAAATGCTCGCCTTGCTCTGTTCTGTGATGTTCTATTCGAATTGAACGAATCTTTTCCCGAAGTCAAGACATTAATTTCGTTCGTTGAATGAACCAAATGACATGAAAAAAGATTTGTTCATTTTGATAAACTATTTTGAACAGGAGAGTCACAAACACGCATCACAGAACAGAGCAATGCGACAATTTGAGCTTATAAAATGTTGTTGTTTTTTGTTTTTTAATGAGTGACCGTTTTGCTCTGATAAGACCCTTATTCATCGTCTGGAATCTCCTTCCTCAAAGCCCTTTGAACAGGTCTTTTGGACCTCTAACCATTTGGTTCCCATTGAAGTCCATTACATGGAGAAAAATCCTGGAACGTTTTCATCAAAAACCTTAATTTCTTTTTGACTGAAGAAAGAAAGACATGGACATCTTGGATGACATGGGGGTGAGTAAATTATCAGCAAAAGTTGTATGCGTTTGATTTCACCAAAAAGAATCAGCTGGTAAGGGTCATTCGCTAAGGAATCAGTTCTGACACTGATTGCACTATATGGTTTTCAACCACACAAAAATAATCTGCTCATAAAGTAATTTGTTCAGGAATGGGTTTTAGGCCATATTGGTCATGCAATGGTTTTGATTTCACTAAAATAAACCAGCTCATAAGATTTACTGAGGCATAAGGCTAGACTACATTCACGCTTTGTTTGATTCACATAAAAGGAACCTTTTCAGAGTTATTTGTTCAGGAAAATATTGTAATACACTGATCACAGTGTTGGTTGGACAGTGTTAGTCATGGTAAATAAAAAACTAATAAAAAAGAAAACAAATCACCTCGGAGTCAGTTCAGGAACTGTGCTGAACCATTGTCGCACTGTGTACTTTTGATTCAGTAAAAATAATTTTCTCATAAGAGTCATTTTAGAAATCAGAATTATGCCATTCTTTAAACAACTGAAAGTGTTATTTGAATAGAACTCAGACTGAATCTGCATGCGCTGTTTTGTGCTACACTATAATGTCATGTTTAGCCTATTTTGTGTTTCCAACCCTAGAGAATGAAGCCCCTCTCAACACAAACAGGCATTAATGGGAAACTGGTTTCACTGCTTCAAAAATAAGGACTGATCCCAGACTCTGAGTTCCCCCTAATCTACAAACCCCGTCATCTGACCTACTTCTAGGGGTATTTCAAACCCACATCCTCCACTTACCCAATACAAGTCATCATCGACAAACTCAGTCCGAGTTCCTTGCCCAGACAACTGCAAAGCAGAGACCGGATGGAAGCCCATCTCAAAATGACAGGAGAGTCTGAGATAGAGCAGGCCAGATAATGTTTCACCGACAGGAAATCAAATCTGTGGGCCACTTTGACAGGAAATTAAACAGAACAACATGGTTTAAGACAAAAGCTCAAACAAGCACATGCATTCCTTAATGCCCGACCCAAATGATCTGAAACTCATACACTCAAACACTCTCCAGGGGCTTGCCTCATCTGAGATCAACTCCCATGCGCTAAAATATGAGGGTGAGCTTAAAGAACACATGCTTGGAGAAGCATCTATTTCTGTTATGACCCAGCCTGCTTCAATAATGTCTATCTCTGGGGATGCCCTCCTCATTTTTGCTCTGGTGATACTCAATAAGCCAACATATTGAAACTATGAGGCACACATTCAGTCTGTTTTTCATCCAAATGTCTCATTTGATTTGCAAACAGGTTATCAAATCAAGCCCAGACACGTGGTTCTTGGCTCCAACCTGTTATTTCCAGTGCTATTAATAAGTTTCTGCAGTAAAAGAAGCCACATCTGGATCATCTCACAACTAGCCTTTGGTCATGAGAGGTGTGTCTCTTTTGACCAACCTCAATGGAAGATCCAGATTGCACATGAAACAAAACTGGAAGACGGTATGGCAAACACATCAGACCTGGGGAAACCAACCATCAATGACATTATGGTAATTATCCAGATTTTTCATCAAACATCAAACATCAAACAAAACAGACTTTTATGGCCCCTTATATCATATGATTGATAGATAGGCTTGATATATATGCATTTTATGCAAGTAGTCTCCTATGTTAATATGTTCATTGGCACTCCAAAGATATCATCAAAGATTAGTTTTACGATAAAATTTCTGTCAAAAAATGAGAAGATAAATGATCATCAAAAGCCTAATGCATCATATTTCATAACCGTGATTTTTCAAAGTAAAAAAGAAAATCTTTAAATATTACTAACAATATAAAAGTTATGTTTGCACAATTATAATCACGCCTTAATTAGACGACAGGCATAAAGTAGATTGTGTACAATAGGTTTTCAGGCAAAGGTTTGATTCACGCCTAGGAAATTTGTAGATTAAATATGATACACTTGGCTTTACATGGTTAATCTCAATGTTTATTGCTCACTGAGCAGTCTGATGGATGAAGTTGTTCATTTCATCTTGCCTTTTATGCTCTTCAGTCCGTTTGAGCTCGAAAGTTGAGACCAACCTCCAAATCCAATTCCATGTTACACTGTGCCCTGCATTCAAAAATACCTCCTGTCTAAAATCCCACAATAAACCTCAGTCCTCATCAACAATAATAGAGGGATGTGGTTTGGTTTTGGCACTACCCAGTCTGCAAGGAGCAATGGAGGATGTGCATCTCTGGCAGCATCCCTCCACACCCTCTGGTTCCTTTCAACACGGCAACCAAGAAACATGAACCTACAGCACCCGGCCTGCACAAATTACGCCACATCTCCTTATATGGAGGACTGAGTGCAAATTGCAACAAAAAAAATTAGACTCACCACTGGAAAAACTCACAACTATGGATTTTACAGTCTGTTTGTGTGGGGTCTCTATAAAGGATTGTGGGAGTTTGTTTCTGCTTCACTTACACACATGTAATGCACACATTAAAAGACAAATGCTAAAGGGCTCAGGGCGGACGGGTTGCATATACGTCAGTTTCAGGCAGAGCGGAGCGGGCTGCTTTCTCAAGAGTGTTACTTTTCACCAAACTCTCCAAAATCAACATTCCACCACACACCGAAAGAAAGAGAGAGAGCTGTTGGAACTGTGCGAGCATGGGTTTCACAGACCTGCCCTTGTCTCAAGGCTCAAAGATTGAAGTCATTTGTCTATCTGTGTAGACATGGTCAACTACCTGTAATCAGTCAGATGATGGTCCGGTGAATAGAGGTGAAACAGTGATTAATTGGGTCTTTCCAACATCCAGCTTATAGGCACAGAGTGAAAATCCAAGAATGTGTCATAGCTGTAACCTAGAAGGTAGTCTTTGCAGCATTTTCTGACCCGCGTACACTGCTATGTATTGCTATTATTATATCTCTAACTCCCTTATAAATAAAGTAAAAATAATAGCGTCTCTTAGGCTCTAATCATTTGTTAGATCAAAAATACAATAAAAAACATTAATATTGTTAAAAATAAATGTAAATAACTGTTCTCATTTTAAACGCATTCTCATCCCATCTAGATTCTAACTGACACTTTTGACCATGCGTCTAAATCCGACGCACATGGCAACCTTTAGCGTTAGTTAGATGACGCTCATCCTAGGGCGTCATCTAACTGACGCTTTGAACATACCGTCTGAATTCGACGCACATGGCAATCTTTAGCGTCAGTTCAGATGACGCGGGTAGGTTTAGGTCTGGAGTAGGGTTAGGATTAGACCACTAGGAGGCGCATCTCATATTGATGCTAAAGGGTGCCATGTGCGTTGGATGTTTACGGCACAGTCAAAAGCATCAGTTTGATGACTCTTGGGATGAGAATGGGCTGTCAATTTTATTATCTTTTAAAATGTCATTTATTCCTGTGATGGAAAGCTGAATTTTCAGCATCATTACTCATCTAATCACTAATCATTCTAATATGCTGATTAGCTGCTAAAAAAAATATTGTATATAATTATCAGTGTTGAAAAAAGGTACCACTGTATATTAAGTGGCTTTAAGTACTATGTACTTACATTGAAAAATAAGTACAATGTATTGTATTGTAAAACACTTATGCTGCTATTGAGGTGTGATACAGGTACAAGGTTAGGGTCAGGTGTAATGGTAAGGGTAGATTTAAGGGTAGGTTAAGGTAAGGGAAGGGGTAACAGTGTAATTACAAATAAGTTACAGCTGTAACTATATGCAAGTATTTTCAAAATATAAGTACAATGTAAAAACATGTATGTACACAATAAGTCCACTGTAGCAAATGATTCATTTTAATGTAAGTGCATAGTACTTAAAGCCACTTAATATAAAGTTGGACCAAAAAAAGTTTTGCTGCTTTATATTTTTGTGGAAATCTCAATATATTTTTTTTTTATCAGGATTCTTTAATGAATAAAAATAACAGCATTTATTTGAAATAAAAATATTTTGTAACAGTAAGGCTGCGTCCGAAACCGCATACTTCCATACTATATAGTATGCGAAAAACAGTACGCGAGCCGAGTAGTATGTCCGAAATCATAGAATTCGAAAAACAGTAGGCGAGAGGTCCCGGATGGCCTACTACTTCCGGCGAGTTTCTGAAGTGCGCATACGATGGACACTTTACTATCCCATGATGCCACGGGAGAGGAGTTGTCGTTATATTTGAAAATGGCGGAAGGCGGAGACGCGGGAGTTTTAACACTTTTTATTTATTTGTGGTTAAATTGTGTTTGTTTAACATCATATAAGTAAACGAATGACTTGTTAAACGTTTAAATAATATAAATCGCGGGTACAATTTTCTGATTTGGCTGCAAAATGACACTTAAATCATTATTACCGAACTGAATGAGCTAATGCCTATCAGCTAACGTTAGATAACTCATGTTTCTTTGAACAAAGACGTTTGTTGTTTCGCAGTTGAATGAGATGGCTCGCGCTGTTATGACAGGGTATGTCACGTGACAATAACAACATGGCGCATGTAGTACGTCCGAACTCATTCATACTACACGTATTCATATCTATATAGAACGTACTTTTTTAACAGGTTCAGAAGTGCGTTCTTTTTAAATGTAGTACCTACTCACATAGTACGCGATTTCGGACGCAGCCAAATATTACAAATCATTTTGTGTTGGACGGTAATATATATATATATATATATATATATGTATATATAAAAGCCCAAAATTGGAACATTAAAATATATGCAAGTATATGAGTAAATTGTGTCTAGTTTATCACATACTGACACTTACATAATATATATATATATATATATATATATATAGTATGCAGGTTAACACTACATCTTATACAGACATGATGACTAAAACAGTATAGGGAAATAGAATCCACCCCATATAAAAGCTTCGAAATAAGGCAGTAAAAATGCATCTGCTTTTAAAGAGTCTCAGGAGTGCAGCACACACAATACCAATTATATCAGCGTCTGGGCATCTCAAAATTCTCAATATCTGATATATGTATTAAACCGGGTGTTTGTAGCCCCCTGCTATCTCTCAGCTGGCCTATATGAAGTCAGCTCAGATTCAAAACTTCAGACTGCTTTTGTAGGTGATGTCATGGTGGAAATGTCCAGACATCTGTCAGCCTCACAATTTAATGCGGAATCTTCCTGTGCTTAAACTAAAGATAAAACAACACGAGGACATCACAGACTTGGACAACTGCAGGGTGGGAGCTACCACATTCGAAAATACATAAGGTGCCAAGCATTCAAATGTGGGGAAATTTCTGGGTTTTACATCTTTATGTAATCATACCACAAGTTGATGAAAATGCTTGAGCGACAGAGCATTAAGCTGGAATCCTAATTCTCATCATGAGTTCAAAGTGTTTTTATATCCTGCACGTCTCCGGAGGTCTTCAGGTGAACATCATCAAATAATTTCAAGCTTCATTTCTTGTGTGGAAAATAGAAAGCGAAAGAATTCTGTTTTGCCTAAAATGTGCACTCGAAACCACCCAAAGCAGTGTCACAGGTCAGCGCTTAAGGACACCAGCGGAAAAATGCTGCCGGATCTGAGTCTTTACACACATATGTGTCAGTTCCATTAGAAGAGGCCTTCCAACAGCCCATAACGCCAGCGAAAGACCTCAACCGTGCAGTATAACATGACATATAGGTTTAACGGTAAAAATAATTCCCTAAATGGGAAACAACCGGACCTCTCCTATTGCAATGGACCAGCCTGCAATATAAACATTTTCAGATCATCATTTACATGGCCACAGACACACGAGCACGAGAGGATCTCTTACACATTGTTTATCAAAGCTCTTCGATGAGGTGGTCGATTACAGATGAATCCAGTGAAAAGAAGACCACGTTTTTGGTTTTTAACAACACCCTGAGTCTAGGAGATTTTTACTGTGGTGGTAGTATTCACTTCTACTCTGGACTTTTATTACTAATGAGGTTTGGCTGTGCTTTAGATTAGCAGCACTAGACACTTTACATATAATTAGGCTGTAGCACATTTGCAGAAATGGGGAACACGAGAGGCATTTTGGCCTCTAACGACTCTCAAAAGGTCTTTTCCTGAAGGTTAAATAAAGAAACAAATCACCAGGCTTTACAATGATGATGTGTGCTGCACCTCATATTACAGATTTGCCACTTCATTGTGAATAAACATTATGATGTTTTGACAGGTCATTATGTTCTGTTTGCTCATACTTACACACATGGGGAGTTGACTAATTACAACTGATTTTAAACATTTAAACAGCATTTTTCTATTGTGCAGATTTATGACCTAGAATATGTTTCCTTAAATATATACACTATATTAGGGCTGTCAAATGATTAATCGCAATTAATCACATCCAAAATAAAAGTTTGTGTTTACATAATATATGTGGGTGCACTGTGTATAATTATTTTATATAAATACACACACATGCTTGTATATATTTAAGAAATATTTTCATGTATATACTGTACATAGATTTATATTATATATAAATATTTTACATAAAAATAATATTTTTTTTCTTAAATATAAATGCATGTGTGTGTATATATATATATATATATATATATATATATATATATATATATATATATATATATATATATATATATATATATATATATATATATATATATATATATATATATATATATATATATAAAACAAACACAGTGCACCCACACAAACTTTTATTTTGGATGCGATTAATCGTTTGACAGCCCTAATATATATATATATATATATATATATATATATATATATATATATATATATATATATATATATATATATATATATATATATCTTCCTCTATATATATATATATATATATATATATATATATAAATTGTCCATAGGACCATTTAAAGTAAAACTTTTTTTTTTTTTTTCATTTAAAAAAAGACAAAAAAAAATCAATAAGAAAAAGAGGAGGAATATTGATAATAATTATAATAATGAATTCATAACGTGTCCACATTGTTTTTTAATCATACAGTGAATAAATAAATAAATAAATAATACATTTTATAAATAATAAATAAATTCCACTGATGTCTGATAGTTGATTAAAAATGTTATGGACATGTTGTGTGTCAACTACCCACTTATAGATCTGTAAATATTAACAAGGAAAAAAATTACACAACTAATGGAAACATGAAGCTGGAAAACTTATGGAAGTCAAAAGTCAAGCCAAGTCACATGATAACATGAAACTAATACAACAAAATTGTGTCATAGTCCACCTGAAGTCAGTCAGATCAATAATATTGTTGAATATTAAATGTCCCCAACTAAGCAAGCCAAAAGCCAAGGCAAAACAGTGGCAATGAACTGAAACTCCATCAGGGACAGAATGGAGTGGGGAAACCTTGGGAGAACCAAGGCTCAGTCAAAGACCAGGAAAAACAGTAATCAAATGTCTATCATGCCTCAACCCATGTATCTGCTGTATGTTTGACATAGAGTTGACCAAACATGAACTACAAATTTTCTTCTCTCAAACTTCTTTTGAAAGACCAGGAAACACTTTTAATCTATCTCCCTCTAAAGACACTGAGCAATCAACATATAATAGGTTTTGGCCTTGCTGGCTAAGGCAGACGTGCCTATGAAGAAAAATGAATGCGTCTTACATGGAAGCTACAGCTTCCTTTTCTTAATAGAGCCATAGTTTAAGATGATTATCTGTGAAGCATGAAGACAAAACACATCTGGTTACAGTTCCAAAAATGAACATAAAAAAGTCTAGATTTCCATATCCACATCATCTACTGCGACTGCAAGTACATGCCAATATCAACATTGCAGAGAAACACAGAGGTCTGCCAATTACCATTAAAGCTCGCTTTATTTTCAGATCCAGACTCCCTGGCACAATTGCTAGACTGTTAGAACACATTACACTAGGACCGTACTTTGTCATCATTGTAAAATACAATCAGGTGTGCTGTATATGTAACTGTGTGTGTGCATTACAGTTCAGGCAGCCCTGTTTAGGAAGGGCTCAAGAAGTATGAAATTTTGCTGAACACACTGTGGGATATTGTGTAATGTGTTACAGACCGGTAAATGTTTTCCCAGACAGTACAGGCTCACAGTTCTGAACCGTTCCATTAACTAAGTAGCATAAATATATTCTTGGCTTTGCTCATTGAGTGCACATTAAGGCCTCTGAAAGTATTTTCATATTAGCAATGGACCTCTAAACACTGTAAGAAGTCTTTGTATAGACACTTTATATCACAATGTGCAAGTGATTTTTGTTGTTGTTTTTTTAAGCTAAAGCTTTTAATTTGATGATGAATAATAATAACAACTCATAAAACATTGTGTCAGGTAAGATATATACAGATACAGATCATATTATCTGACGGTCATATCTGTTGACTGTTTACTGGGGATAGACTGCCATCTAGTGGACAGCATCACATATTGAATGAATATTACACGAAAATTAAACCATTTTACTGTAGTATGCACTTACCATGTAATTTCAAACCCGAACAATTTTTTTCTTCAGCGGAACAAAACGTGAATGTTTGAAGAATATCCTGGTAACTCTTGTAAATAAAAACAGTGAATTTGGGCTGCGAGTGTCAAGCTTAAGAAAAGACTAAAAAATACCAAAAATATTATAAAAGTAACCCATTAGAGGTGTAGGCTTATTCCAAGTCTTCTGTCGTCATACTTTTGCTTAACTACTAATAACCGATAGCTAACGTTACTTCTGATCGTTCCTTCCAGTGATACAATATGTAAATTTTGTTTCGCCGCTAGGTGTCGCTAAGCTCCAACAATAACAAAGGCGTACAGTAGGTTGACAACGCAAAATTCCAGTTGAATTATGGAACTTGTCGTCAAACTTATGAATCTAATAATGCGCTTTCTGTCCCATAGTCTGCTTGCCATGGTCCATAATGTTTGAACGAAACAACTGCGGCTGTTTTCCACGTCTGTTGTCATGGTTACTGATGCTTGCATACTGCACGTTGGAAACCAGGGATAATGACAGTCACAGCCTGGTGACAACTGAAAAATATTTGTAGGCCAGTGCAAAGTGAGTCACACTGTGCAAGGGATTTTTGGATATTTTATCATAAAATTATTAGGCCCAAATCGTTACATATTGTAACGTTACTTTTAACTGTTTGACAGTGTTTTTGGGTGTCTCTCGTTTCAATAATTGTGCATCGCAATTTCCTTTATTAAGGAGCCTAAATTTATTTATTTATTTTTTTTTTTTGAACGCAAGGAAGAAGTAATGCTGTTCATTAAAACGACAATTCAAGATGGGTTAAAGAGCTCGTCAAATGTTGTTCTTAAAGGGATAAGTTCAGTTCACCCACAAAAATATGGATTCTGCCTTCATTTACTCACCCTCAAGTTTTACCGAACCTGTATGAATTTCTTTCTTCTGCTAAAAATAAAAGATGATCTTTTGAAGAATGGTGGGTAACCAAACAGTTGATGGTCCCTATTTACTTCCAGTATTTTTTTCCCATTGTGTTCAGAACTTCAGATAAAGAAAGACATACTGGTTTGGAACAACTTGAGGGTGAGTTAACGATGAAAGAATTAACATTTTTGGGTTAAGTATCCATTTATTAAAGCAAAGACGCACTGTATAAGTTTGTGAAAATTCACGGCCTAATTAAATTAAAGGTACGACTTGAAGCTGTTACTGAAAAAATATTTCCTCTATTCTAAATTTTAAAAAAAATGTAAAGGTAGTCAACACAAAACGGTCACATGCCAGACTGTTCTCATGAAATGGCGTGTTTGACACGCCAATTCGTATTTTTTTTTTTTTTTTTTTGGCGTGCTATCAACACACATAATCACTTTTCATCGTGTTTATGAACGCCGTTGTCTTAACGTTACATTACTGTATATATAGGGTGACATTTTGATTACCAAAAAACAGGACACTCGGCCCCGGCAAACAAGATGGGCCTACTCAAATGATACTCAAAGTTTACTCAAAGATACCTTATTAATTTCAATACATTTAAAGTAGGTTATGCCTCCTCTGTATGGATAGAAAATGGTTATATTGTTATATGAAAACAGGACATGTCTTGGGAAAACAGGACAGTTGGTCAACCTAGTATATATAAATATATGACCTACCCCTACCCCCGTCCCTAAACCTAGCCGTCACTGGAGTTAATACCATTTAAGTTAGTCTTCCCCCACCATCCTAGGAAAAAAATATCACTCACCAGATGTAGATCTACATTTTGCTTCGATTTCGCTCGGATATTTTACGGCTGGTAACGTTACATGAACGCAGAATCGCTTGGACATTTAACGGCGTAGACATACACGTGGATAGCTCAAAATGCGTAGACAACACTAGCGCCACTTGACTTAAAAGTGGCGTGTATGTTTAGGAAAAAGTCACGATGCCATGCCATGTTGCACATGCATGATTTCTTAATGTATAAAAATAAAAGTAAAACTACTGTTTCTGTACTGTTTAAACCAGCTTATTCCTTTCAGTGTTCAGATAAGCATAATTTAAATAAATATTCATTTAAATAAAAATAAATACATTTGCAATGTATATGAAAAAATAATGATTTTATAATACTAATTTTATTACATTAAAATAAATGAATTTTTAATTTTAAGTTTGTTTTTGTAAATAAGTTTACTTTGCTTATCTTAATAATAGCCCTACTATTAATCCTAATGAAAAAAATTTTTTTTATTATTATTCTTAACATTATGTTGCCATTAATAGTAATGATGATGATGATGATGATAATGATAATACAGCACGCCCAGATCAATCGCTTTTGTCTTTTTTTATTTGATAAGACTGCTCAACCACATTTTAAGGCTGTTATATTAGAAACTAAATCAGGACTTCCGGCTACTATACGAGACAGATAAATAAAGCTGAATGCACTAATGTTCATCCCCTGAATTACCACAAAATTTTGCATGTTTCATAAACAATGTCTGTCTCACTTTCTAACTGTGCCACACAACTGCAAGTAACATTTTGTTTGTTTTACAGCAAATACAAAATATTAAATTAATACAATAACTTGAAGCATTAATCTAAATGTCTTTATTAACACTGAGAATAACGAGTTGAAGCTGAGATATAACAGTAAGGTGACAGCACTGTAATCGCATGCATTTAAATACATCAGCAGGGGGCGCTAGAAAGAGAATCACTGCTCAAAGCATCTGACTCATGTGTAAGAGTAGTGTGTGTACTGCAAAGTAACTGTGTTCCTATAAGTGACGCGTGATAACATTTATACTCACTTCACCAAGAGGGATGAACATCTTTATGAGCAAGAGAGAGACTGTGCAAGTTTGTGAGTGAGTTTAGTGCCACATGATGTTTTACTTCCAGTCTGCTTGCGTGTTAATGTTTCAAGTTGCCAGGGGGCCCAAGCTAAGCTCCACATGGTGTGTGAGCCAGATGGCCTCACTGGTGGCGTCTCCCTCCTCAGCGGGTCTGATCGGAGCAGCGAGGTTCCGGAAGTCATGTTGGAAGCTTGAAAGAAACAGTGACATCACCCTCCTCTATCTGCGGAATCACTTTGATGAAGAAGCCGATCTTGTTTGACTTTCTAAAGGCCACCACACTAAACAAAAGAGCAGACTGTTATTAATGAAGGGTAAAAACACAGAAACCAATGATGTAAGATTATTTGAAGTAGACGTGAATAGCTTAAATGCAAGGCTTCTTGACTTCTACTGCCTACAACTTTAAACTTAAGTCGTTCACTTTTAAAAAACAAGTTCACTTTTAAAAAAAAGTTTTTGCTGATAATTCACTCACCCCATGTCATCCAAGATGTCCATGTCTTCTCTTTCTTCAGTCGAAAAGAAATTAAGGTTTTTGATGGAAACATTCCAGGATTCTTCTCCATATAAAACACTTTACTGGATACCAAACGGTTCAAGGTCCAAAAGACAGTTTCAGTGCAAACTGCAAACTGTTCAAAGGGCTTTAAACGATTCCAGACGATGAATAAGGGTCTTATTAAGGTTTCATTTAAAAATAAAAAAAATAAATAAAAAAAGTTGAATGAACCAAATGACACGGAAAAAGATTTCGTTTGCGCTGAAACTGTCTTTTGGAAGTGCATTATATGGAGAAAAATCTTGGAATGTTTTCATCAAAAACCTTAATATCTTTTCGACTAGAAGAAGAATGAGATGCATATCTTGGATGACATGGGGCGAGTAAATTATCAGCAAAAGTTTTTTTTAAAGTCAACTACTCCTTTAAATGTTCATGTTTAATCCAAGTTCTTTCAACATTAACCCCATTCAATCATAATATTGATTACCACAGAGAATCATTTTGGCGTGTACCTGCTGCTTTTAAGTATAGAGCACTTGCACAGGAATCAATTTCTATCAGTGCATAAAAGAAGTTCATTCACCTAGAAAAGTGTTTCCACTTCCAAAAAGAATAGTCAGAGAACATTAGAGCTCAGATTGTGAACTAAGTTTTGCTGAATAATTCATGTGAAGCTCATATTTGTGTCAAACCAACAGCATTTTCAATCTTGACCCAGTTTACCTTCCATTGTAAGTGCCTTAAGTTTGCTTTAAAAAATGTTTTCTGTGGTAATCAATGGTATGATCCAAATACTGTTAATAGATCTTTAATAGACATTTGCCAGGGTAAAGCCAATTATTTTTTGACAGGAATGGAAACTAGGATGTGATATAAGTACAGTATGTTCAATGGATTCTATTGTTGTTTAACATTCTGATTCAAAAAAACTTATGAAAAGTTATGAAAAATATGTGATCTAGGACCACAGTGTATGCCATTGTAAGAACTATGTCTATCCCTCAGCCTCAATTTTCATCCATGCTAAACTCAATATTGAATCTAACTGCATTTAACTACGATATATATAGGCTCATGTGGAATCTGTGCAACTGTTCTACACTGGAATGCAATTGTAGAATTCAAATGAGCCCACATTTTCATAAAATAAGGAACAGGTTAAATCTGGATGAAGTTTAAATTCAAAGCAAGATTCATGCAGACACACTCAATCAATAAATAACCTATTCTCAGTCTGTCCTTCTGACTCTGTATTACAGCAATCTCATCTTGATAATTTATGAGCTCGATTGTTTATCTGCGCTCAGTATCATCAGCAACAGTGGTTCTTACTCTGGGTCATCCTGAAAACCTTGAGGTTCAGCCAGTTCACCATCTCGGCGGCGGCATCTTTCCCTGCCAGGACCAATTCCTTTGAGGGCACCAGTACCTATTAAACAATCATATTTTATAAAACAAACCATAGGAGGACACAATACAAGGCAATTATGAGGCACTGCCATGAATTCAAGCACTCTGGTGCATTGATGGCGAGGCTATAATGACTGCATCATTTCCTCAGAAGTGGCTCACTCAAGGTAAACAACATCTGTCTGGAGACTGAGTGTTTGTTTTTAGAGTAATGTTTCAGCTCAAGCCAGATAAGGACAATTATCTAATTCAAATAACCAACCACCAGCCGTCATTATTGGACAAATACACTGCTGACTGATCCATTTATACAGTATCACTATAATTCATCTGTACTGTGTCACTATAATTCAGCTGTGGCATTTTACCTTAGCATTGCTGTTAATATCATCTGGGTCTTCCTCCTCACAAGTGTACAGAGACACATGGGTAATGTTCTCGACTGGGTTGGTCAGGGTCAGCAGAACCTGACTCTCCTGTATTTAAACAAAATACAACAATTACTTACAAAAGTAAAAAGGTCTATAACTTTTTCAAAGAAGTGTAAGCAGACATAATTATTTTATATATAGCACATATTCATTCAATTCCAGCATGAACCAAGCTTGCCTTCATATGACGCAGGTTTGGAATGGACATGATTCTCACTTCAGGAATGTAGCTCCTACAAAGGAGAACAACCATTAATTGATTCATTTTAGGGTCATTCCATGTCAACTAATACAGAGGTCCCTATCTCAAATATTTGTTGCACTATATGCCAACATTGACAGCACACTGTGTTTTTTGGCCAGAAATTGCATTCCTGTGACTCAACAAGTATTAAAGAGATATATTACTGTCCTTTAAGATTCTGGTCATTACTAATAAACCTTTTATTTTTTTATCTTTATTTTAAAGGCTTTCGATGGTTCAATCCCAGAGATATGGACATATTAATGTGGCTACATAAGAAAATCAGTCAATTGCACACATTTTTAGTAATTATGTGGGTCACTTTGTATCCAGCTGATACTTTTTTCTTATAAAGATAAATATCTTAACAACAAATTATTCTAATTTCAATGACCCTTTGCTAAAAAACATTTAAAGGACAACAAACAGAAAGAACAAACTAAAATCATTTAGAGCACACACAGGACTTACACTGCCACAAGCTGGATTTTGAACTTTATTGAGGTTGGATTAAACTCTGGTTTGCTCAGATTGTGCTCACATTTCTGAAATTAAATAATGAAAAACAGTCGTTAACAGCACTTTAAACTGTATAATAGATCTGCAGCCTTGCTCACGGCGGTCAAATACAAATATGAAAATGATGAAACTTAAAAAAAATGTATACTTCTATTCATCAAAGACGCATTAAATTTTAAAGGATTTTTACAATATTACAAAAACATATTATTCCAAATAATTATTTACTTGCTAAAAATCCAAAGAATCTAAAGAGAAGCTAATATATATAAAAGAAAACAGGCGGAAAGATTTTAGCGCAGTGATTCAACAGCAGCTTTTTTGTAGTGAAAGAGAAGCTGGATGTGTTCACGTACCCTGCAACGCAGAGAACGCTTCATTAGCAGGTGTTTGTGTCTGGGGTGCAGCTGTGAAGCTCCTGCAGGTTGGAAATCAGGCTGTAACAGCCTCTGGCGAAGACTCGTTACTGCATTGAAACACACAAGCCATGTTTAAAATATGCATCGAATAATCAAGCCAACAAGGATCTAGTCAAAAACCAACATTTATTTGGTGAGGTTAGGTATCTTGCCTGAGAATGACTAATGTGGTTGAATTACATAAATAACAATTTTTTACACATTTTAATCTTAAGTAAAAGTAACCCTGAACATAGTGCTGGGCGTATATGTAGGTTTATACCGAATACCGCTGTTAATTTTTGCTATGTGATATGAATTTTTTATATATCGCAATACTGGTGTTTGACGCTATAATAATGATGGGAACGCGGCGCAACACTGTTTAAGAGGGTCCCTTTTCACTCTTGGACTCTGTGGTGATGCATGAGTGGGATTGGTCACACAAGCTTTTTCTACTACAATCCATTCATTGTGATGGTATGTCACAATATTCACTCATGATAGAGGATAGTAGATAGATATAAAATAGTAGCCTGGCATGCCAGACCTACATAAGAAGTTAGGTCTGGGAACTCATCATTGACAGGGCTCAATCCGAGGGGCGGGATAAACGGTTGTCTAATTGGATAGTGCTACAGCCAATCAGAGCAACGAAGAAGGTGATGTAGTCAGTGGAGCAAGTTGATATATTATTCTTTTACTGTATCCAGTCCATAGCTGTCAACATTGAACATTGAAAATAAGGGAGATTACCTGGAATCCATCCCCAAAATAAGATATTTTTTTGTTTTTTTTTACACGACCCACAAACTTTAAAAATAAAACACTAATCATTGAAAGTCTAAAGAGTTTATAACTAGTCTACATATGTGTGAGAGAGAAAGAGACAGTATGTGAATGTGAGAGAAAGACAGTGTGTCATTAAAAAAGTAATATCACAGAGAATGTTTAAATACTAATATCAACATACGAGGGAAACGGAGGCGGATTAATGGTGCTTCGGAGTGCTGGAGATGATTCGGGAGAGGTCCGTGCACCTTTACCATTCAGAGCGCGCTGACACGGAGTAAAGCCTTTATACTCGACGCGACAGCACGAGCACGGCAAAAATTGCAAGTTGATCGTTTCGCCACAGCTTTTTTGTAACTGCGCGCACGGCGCCGGCCGCATCCGAGGATGAATGACTTCAAACCGAATATGTCCGAGCTTGCTCTGACCATCACAACTCTGTCGTCATTATGTTAAGCCCGCCCGTCGACTCTATACACGATGTGATTGGCCCTCCCAGTGTTGGGGTTTTCCAGCTAAAACGTCTATGGAGAGTTGCTAGACCACACTTTGCTGCAAAATAATTTTTGCTGCCGCTAGGGTGCGTCTAGATTTCTAGGCTAGTAAAATAGGGCATTCTAAGTCAATCTACTACAGTGCTTCCTCTCTCAATCAGTAGTAAATGTGGTTAACCCACTCACGCTAAGGAAATCTGTCATATACCGTGAAAATTGTATAATTTTGAATACCATGATATGGATTTTTGGTCATACCGCCCAGCACTAGTACCTGAATATGCAGACTCCAAAAATGCCCCATGGCACCTGTGAGTATGGATCTACGTGGCTGTAACTGCAATCACTGCACTATTTTGGATTGGATTAAGAAAGTAATTGAGTAGTGAAACAGGGATGAGACAAACCTTCAGGAAGGTTGACAGGGCGGGTGTAATAGTCTTCAGGCAGGGGCTCCACTTCATCCAAAGCCTGTGCTGGCTCTATATTGATCTCCTTCTGGTCCTCTCCTTCTTTTAATCTGAAAATAATACAGCATCATGTTGATTGTCTACAATCATTTAAAGTGTCCCTATTATGCTATTTTTAAAGGTTCCTAATTTTGTTTTGGAGGTCTTATACAATAGGTTTACATGCATCCAAGGTGAAAACACACTTCTCCTAATACACAGTGCATATCACCTAATTTCTTCAAGAGATTTACTCTTTCTAAACCCCACCTTTCAATGAGCCTACTTTGCTCTGATTGGTCAGATAGCCTAGTCTATCTATTGTGATTGGTCTACCGCTTACAGTGCGGGTCGGAAACAAGCTGGCCATTACCATTTCTAAATTTCAGCTCCAGAGGCGATGTTTTTACCGTATAAATTCCAGAACGAGTTCTCATACTTTTTAAGTGCATGCAAAGTGAATTCACAGGCCTGAAAATAGCATCTTCTGGACTTGTTCACAACAAGAAACTCTTCCAGGCCTCAGCATACAACTGTAGACATTGTTCGCATGCAGCCAATAAAGACCATAGGCTGACATTATACACATTTGTTACATAGGTATTTAACAGTAAGTGAGATGGAATAGTTGACGACTCATTTATGCAGTTTAAAATCAATTCTTTCTTTTCGGAGACAATAACTTTTTTTGTTGTGCACTTTGATCTTTAAAACTTTGCAGATCTTTTACATTCACAGACATCTATATTACACACTACATGAAAGGTTATATTTGAAAAAGCATAATTGGGCCACTTGTGACAAAATGTGATGCATCAATTATTAAATACCCCTGCCATAAACTGCACCAAGCAGTGGATTTGTTTTTTAAACATGATACTTACGGAAAGGCCGTACAGGGCACTGATTGGGGCTCCAGATCTCTGTCTCTGTAGTCTGGTTCCCAGTCCATACTTCTCCTTTTAGACATAAACAGACCACATCAGTTCATACTAATCAGACTTTTTCTAAGTTTAGGGTAAAGCTAATTATTAAAGCATCATAGTGATTGCTGTGATGGTACACGTGGTAATAGTAAACAGTTTAAGCACAAAATGTTATCCAAAAGCTTGCTTTCCAAGAAGGTTGATGGATTCTAAATGAAATAAGATTGCCTCTTTAATTTACAGAAATACTATTCTTTTTCTAATCATTATAATCAAATACATCCGCAGCTAAACTTAAAACATCATTAATAATCTCCAAACATAAATACAACCAGAACTCACTTCAATTGTCCCATTAAAAATATCACTTGCCAAATACAAAGGATTCGATTATGCAGAGAATTTCAAGTAGCAATAGTGAAGCTCATGTGATCAGCATAGTCATTTAGTAACAGATTAGACATGCTAAATGCTGATGGAAGGATTGGGAGAAAAGAAAGACCTTCTTAGTGTTTCTGTAAGAATTGTGGGGAAAATAAAAACCACTCACCACCACGTGAATAGTGTGTTGCTGGAGAGGGGTAAAAAATATCACCGTGCACAAGCAAAGAAAAGGAGAGAGACAGAATCAAGTGAAACAAATGCATTCATGCAAACATTAAAGTGGCAGTTTGAAGCACAAGGAAAAAAAGATTAAATTAGTAAACAAGACATGCAGCTCAAAGTACATAATCAAGTATTACAGGGTTAGAAATCTGAAGCAATTATTTCTCAAACTACCATTCAAAAGCTTAAGGTTGGTAAGATTTTTTTTAAAGAAGTCTCTTATGCTTTCCAAGGCTGCATTTATTTGATCAAAAATATAGTAATACTGTGAAATATTATTTAAAAAAGTAACTGTTCTAGTTTAATATAATTTAAAAAAAAAAAATAATTTATTCCTGTTGTGGCAAAGCCAAATATGCTGATTTGGTGCTCAAGTAAAAAATGTTACAATTATCAATGTTAGCAGTGAAACATTTTAGGATTCCTTGAAGAATAGAAAGCTCAAAAGAACAGCACTTATTGAAAATTGAATTGTTGGTTATATTATAAATGTATTTACTTACACTTTTGATCAATTAAAAGTATGCTAGGTGAATAACTGTATTTATCAAAAAAAAAAGAAAAAACATCTTACCCTAAGCTTGTAAATGGTAATGTATATATGCAGCAAACATATTATGTAGTAACATTTCAGACTCTGCTAGGTTTAGTAGGCATAATCCGCATTGATGGATATTTAATGCAAATGTTTTGATAATGTATAATTCATTAGTAATTTTTACAATGAAATAATGCACACAAAATAAAATTGCAGTATGGTTACTGAATATTTTTTTCTTCTGTTTTTCAATTCAGACTTAGCCAAAGTTTAGCCTCTAGACAAGACAGATCACACCAGTTTAGTACTTGCAAACTGGAAAGTAAATGTTAGGTTAGGAGGGTGTTTCTAGACACAGTGGTGTGAATGTGTACCGAGAACGCCTGAGGCATGAAAGGGCGTCTTCGTGCCAGCTTCTTCCTGTCTCTCTCCAGCTTTTCTCTGGGCCAGCTGCTGGTAATACTCAATCAGCTTGTTGATCTATACAGAAATCATAACTGATTTGTCAACTACTTGTGATATTGAAAATGTAATATCAATGTAATAAGAGGAGAGCTGGTTTTGCACATACCCTTTGGGTATGCTGGTTTTCAGGTTCCTGCCATCCTCCACTGGCTACAAAAATGAAAAGAGCAAATTTGTATTACAAACATGGTGCATAGAGCTGAAATGCTCTAACCAGGCACAAAGCAACAAGTGAAAAGTCCTCTCTCTTCAACATTTCAACATTTTCTCTGTTATGTTCCAGCCCAGAGTGAAATATAATTGTCCAAAAAAAAAAAATATTATAAAAAAAAAAATTCTGTGATTAATTACAATTATGACCCTTTGCAAAGGATTTCTACGGTGGTGATATTGCAGTTCACTTGAAAAAAAAAATTTTTTTTGCTCTGTTTTTCTGAATTAACGAGTTAATTTTTCATGAGAAAAAATTTTTTTGCTCTGTTTTTCTGAATTATCGACTTAATTTTTCATAAGAAAAAATTTTCATTCAGAAAAACAGAGCAAAAAAAATTTCCATGAAAAATTACTCATTATTTCAGAAAAACAGAGCAAAAAAAAATTATCATGAAAAATTAACTCGATTAATTCAGAAAAACAGAGCAAAAATGCTTTTTTCTCATGAAAAATTAACTCATTAATTCAGAAAAACAGAGGAAAAAAAAATTTCTCATGAAAAATTAACTCGTTAATTCAGAAAAACAGAGCACAAAAATTTTTCTCATGAAAAATTAACTCGTTAATTCAGAAAAACAGAGTAAATTTTTTTTCTTCAAAGTGAATGCAATACGCCACGTAGATTTCACATGGAGTGTGGGGAATAAAATTACTTGATTCAGGAAATCTGTTGCATCACTTCTTGTCAGAACATTAACAGATGTTTATGCAGGTCTATAATATGTGTGAAATTAACCAACATAAATGCAACATCATAATAATGTGGGTTTACTCATAAACCAATACAGACACTGGTACACATGTCCACATTAGGAAGTGCCAGGACTCACCCACAGATTTGTCAGCCATGCCTACATCTCTTGAGGTCCAGCGACAAAATCCACAGGCCAGGTAGTAGGCCTTCTTCATTGTGGTTTTGGTGGGGTCATCAGGCAGTGGTGCTGGGATGTTGGTGGCCCGTGTGGAGAGGGTGTGCATACAGCATGGACAGTCAAAGCAATTGGCACACCTGAAACCGATGCATCATACAGAACATATTTACATGGAAAGACGATTCATGTGACAATTCAATATCTTTATAGTCAATTTATTCTCAACAGCTCAATTAGGGAGAAGAGAGGCCAGATTCATGCATCAAAATTTATAAATATGGCAAGTATGTTACTAGGCAATGATAAAAGTTAAATCACAGATGATGTTCAGTTCAATCATTGCCGTTATTCACTTACAGGTCCGTCAGAAATTTAGCACAGATGTGGTTTACCTATTCTTCTTGAGCTTCGCCTCAGCTGACGGCATGTTCTCCAGACAACTGGGACAGAAATGGGAATCCACCTATAGAACAGGCAGGCATTACCCCAAAACAATTTTTAAGACAAGTAATTGCATTTGTTTGCTTTTATATTGTAACGTACTGTCAGAAATGCTAAATTGAACATATCTGGTGCCAGTGGAAAAATTCACACATTACTTCAGCTAAAGTATAATAATAATAATAAACTATTTCATCTGTCTTCACGGGGTGTGGTAGTGTTTATGCTCTCAAAATAACACGAATGGGTGCTGCAAACATTGATTGTGGATCCTTTTAGATCTTATAATCTGCATATGCGAATAACGTAAATAAAGGCAAACTGCAGATTTTTTCATTTCATTCAGAATTCTCCTACTAGCTTTTAGCTTGTCAAATATCATAAAGAGTGGGACGTACAAAATTTAACTGACCGGTTCTACAACCAATTAAGATAACGCAATTTATGACAGATGGAAAAACTAGCCAATCACAGGCCCCAAAATCGTTCCACTTGGACCGATGGGTGGCAATACTATCATCAATAGCCTGTTAGCTCGCGTATGGCACGGCTAACATCTGTTGTTGTTCACTACATGTCACACCCCGCGTTACTTACTTCATGTGACACGCATTCCAAGGATCGCAGCTCACTGCAATATCGGCAAAAATACAGCTGAGAGAGCGGAACTCGAATCTTTTTCTCGCCACGGACGAGATAAACCACTTTCTCTGGCTGCAGCAGCGTCGCCATTTCTGACTGAGTTCCTGCTGTCTACGTAACGATGACGTCATCATACGTGATCCTTTCTTTCCTGCGTTTACGTCAACAGCGCCCCTGCTGTTTGGTTCAGTTGGAAAAATCATGGTTCAGCTGGTCACAGTTGGATAAAGGTCAAGTTTGTGTTAACTAACTCAAAAGATCCATTAATCCACCGAGTGAGCAATTTGTTGTGCAAACAGTTTAATCAAACAGGGAGGCAGGCAGTCAGACACCTGTTTCTGTTGACAGGATATAACACAGCAGCTTCTCTGTAATCCTTGGATTCTTCTTACATTAAAGTGCTTCGTATCTGAGTTTATATAAGAATATTTATTCTGTAGAAGTACTTATTTTGCACTGCCCATGTGTATCATTTGCATCATTGCTTCAGCTATAGCTTAGGAAAAATAATGAAATTGTATTTAAATGTAAAAAAAGCAAAGTTTAAAATGCATACATAAAATAAAAGCTATATCGGTCAGCTTCCATAGACACATAATGGCTGAAAGCTGCCACTTCACTATGCTTGAGCTTAACCTTTGATACTTTCAGAAGCTTAACATGAGATGATCTGAGCGCACCTGATGCCATATAGAATATAAAGCAACAGTAACGTTCAAGTTGCAATGCTATGCAGTGCTTTGTAGGCTAGTAGGCAAAATACATTTAAACACACAGGGAGCCGAAGTAAACTCTACAAACCTGGGACTTCATTGTCAGTGGTCTTTCTTTATCATTTTAATACACGATGGGCTGAAGAGGGAGATACAGTAAGCAAGGGTTGAGTCAAGGTAATAACATTTTTAACAATTATTTTTTTGGAACAATGTCATGTGCAAAAAACAACAACATAATATATATAATTACAATTTTTTTCATGCATTTGAAAAGGCCTTTGGCACACTGTAAGGGAAAACGATGTCTTTTTTAGGCTATATATGTTGAATGCAGTGTTATTTTAATATAATTGAGTTTTTATTTTAAAATTATTTAATATTTTAAAAAAAAAATTTTTCATTGATGTTTTTCATTTTAGTTTGCAGTTTTTATTTAAAAAAATTATATTTTTTTAGAACATCAAGTTAAACTAAATGAAAATGAGAAATGTTGCCCTGACAACTATCTGAAATGAAATAAATGTAACTTTTTATATATTTTATTTTGTTCCAACTACTGTTTATTTTCTTTCAAGCAACATGGTTTTATGGCTATGGTTTTAGTTTTAATTTAAGTTGCAGGTTAAGTGTGGCATTCAAAATTGTATTCAAAATGCATGATCAAACTTAATGTTTTTTTAATTCTGATTTCAGTTTCTTTTCTGTCCAATGTCATGCATACAAAAGCTCAATAAGAATGAAATTAAAAGCTTGCATGTCTATTTAATAAATACAAACAACTATTTATTAAAGTAAACTAAAAATAATATTTATTTAGGCAATGCAGAGCTGAAGAAAAAGTAAAAGAACCTTCTGTGATATCAGTGTTGCCGATGAGCTGTTGAAAGACTGTTGCCAAAAATAACTCAACATTTCACCACTATCAAGCAAATAACTATAACCTCAACTCTTTGAAACACAATTCTGTTAATCAAACGACAAATTGAAATTGCATTACAAAATAAATCTTAGGCAGGTTAGAGCTGTGATAAACAGTGCCCGTGCATGTATTCACTATGTAAATATGTGGGATGAGGCTGGTGATATGACGGGCTTGTCTGCGCCACTCTCCTCCAGTGCTTTTCATCTCCAGCACAGCCACGCTTCATTCAGACGACACACAGACACTCTACAGAGGCCATGGGGAACCAGAAGAATATCTGGATCTCTGCTCTGGTCCTGGTGGCTCTTTTACAGAAAGTCAGTGGACTATCTGATACCCAGGTAAGATAGAGAGACACATACTTAACAATACAGTTTTTAGTTTTGGTTGCATTGGATTGCTCAAAGGAATGAAATAGCAACAGAGAGCATTAGTTTAAGGAATATATTTTCATTGAATTCATGCAAAAGGCATTGATTATTAAAGCAATAAACTATAAGTGTGATTTCAGTGTGATTTAGTGCGCTGTTTTCATCAGGAGCAGGTGCACAGGTTGCTACAGTAACTGAGAGAGAAAATAAATAAATAAATGAAACAGGAAAGAGAAATACAAAAATCATGGTTCATTTCTTATCAAATACCAAACTGCAAAAGCCAAGTCATGGTAAATATTTACTTTGTCAGGGCATTGCAACCCCACTTACTACAGCTTCAAGGTGATGTAATCCTAAAACATTTCTATTCTGAAAATAGAACTATTAGATTAGATAATATTATGACCTGATTGTCTGGGATTTCACGATTTTTGTGATAATACAAAGGTCACTGCAAAGTTTAAATAATGATTTCACTTCATGTTTAATATTTTTCAAAAGTTTGACGATTTGTACACGCTTTGAAAGTCATTTATGCTGGCCAATGCTGCATTTATTTGATTAAAAAAATAATGGTAGGCCTACTACTGTCAAATCGTATTAAAATTTAAAATATATATATTTTTTAAAAATTAAATAATTTGCATATCATGCATATATATATATATATATATATATATATATATATATATATATATATATATATATATACATATATATATTCTTGTGATGGCAAAGCTGAATTTTCAGCATCATTACTCCAGTTTCAGTGTCACATGATCCATCAGAAATCATTCTAATCTGCTGAATTGCTGTTCAATAAACATTTCATATTATTATCAATGTTGAAAACAGTTGTGCTGCTTAAATATTTTGTGGAAACTGTAAATCTTTCAGGATTCTTTATGAATAGAAAGTTCAACAGAAAAGCATTTATTTGCATGTATTTAGCATTATAAATGTCTTTACTGACACTTTTAATTTCTTTTGCTGAATGAAAGTATGAATTTATTTTAGAAAAATAGAGGTATATTTTTAATGAATAATTTTATAAACACAACAATAAAATATTATTTTGGAAAATAGGTATAGTTTGAATTCCAGTGTTAATTTCTGTTTGTCTGTCTCAGGTCTGTAACCCAGGTGTAGGTGACACTATACACAAATATGGTGCAACAACCATAAATGGGACCCAGTACATCCCATTCTCTCATTATGCTGGGAAGCATGTCCTCATTGTCAATGTGGCCACCTACTGAGGACTCACCTTCCAGTATGTAGGCAAGTATGCAAATGATTTTACTGAACACAAATATTAGTATATACAAACATAATTTATTATCTTTGCTTATTAACATGTGCAAATATGTATTTGACACATCTCATGACAGGAAAACTTGAAGAGCAAACACTAAACCTGTTATTGATAACTGTGAGTTTTATGTTAATCAGAATTGAATGCACTACACGAGGAGTTTCGATGTTGATTCACTATCCTCGGGTTCCCTTGCAACCAATTTGGGAAACAAGAGCCTGGAGACAATAATGAAATTCTTCCTGCATTAAAGTGAGTGGTTCACTGTAAAAAAAGTAAAAAGTCTATTTCACCTATTTCAATGTAAAATCTTAAGATCAGTTGCTCACTTAAATTTTTAAGTATAATCAAATTGGAATTAACTGAAATGATATTAAATTGAGTTGAATTTACTTATAGATAGGGCTCAGATTAAGCCAGGATTAGGCTTTAGTTCAATTGGGACATTTAAGTAGCCTTTATAAATGTGCCTATAAAACATTACTGATGTGGATCTTGAGACAAAACAATAGGCACTCACATACCTAAAACAGATCAAACATGCATTCTAGTCTGAGACTAGACGTAACCTTGTCTGTGAAACTTAAACCAAAATGAAAACTGAAAAAATAAAATAAAAGCTTACTAAAAATATGATGACATACTACAATACAATAGTATAGGCCTATAAATAATACTAAAATAGCACTGGATAAAACACACATGGCATTGACATGGTGCAGTTTTTTTAAACCTGATTTTGCAAGATATCCAAAATATAAATGACTCTTGGATTTGTAATACAAAGGCATTCTTCTAAGAAAGAAGACTGGGGTTTCTCAAGATTATTTTAACCTTGAAGTTACTGGTCATCTCTCATGAGTCGCAACAATCTGAGCATCAGACAGTGTGCTATTAGCTTGTCCTCGTCCATCATCCCCTTTAAATTACTGCACGTATCATATATCTTAAACCTAAAGGCACTTTTCTGGAGTGATATCCGAAGCCACGTTTCTGGTCTTGGCTCTCTGAAGTCCCTATCTGTTTTCCTTATAGACAGACTCTTGATGAAACAGATTTCTCCTTGTCTTCATAGGTATGTTCGTCCAGGCAATGGATTTGTTCCAAACTTCCCGTTATTTGAGAAGGTGGATGTGAATGGAGACAATGAAAAGGCCCTTTTCACATTTTTAAAGGTTGGTCATTGCTTGATAAAGTATATTTTGAAATCTATCTGAAATTGCTTGCGACAATGCAAGAAAAGCCCATTAGGACCAAAAGTTCAACAAACAAAATCTCAGGTACAACAGAATGATTGATATGTAAACATCAATATATAGTCCACTTAAATTATATTTGACATGTCATTAATAACAATATCAATATGTTAAGCTGTAGATAAGTGTGCTTGTGTAGTCTTTAAAATAAATATTATTTATAAAGGTTCTATTTAAAACTTTTTTATGGATTGAATTAATTTTTATTTTAAATTACACAATCAATTGCACATTTCATTATCATTATTCATTATTCATTATCACTAGAAAAATACCAAATAACCTTTAAACATGAAATTATTATTCAATCATCTGGGACTTTTTAATTTCAATATATTACTTCGCAATGCTATTGTGTTTGCTCATAAAAGTTTCCCATTCTCCGAGAAGTTCACTCACAAAAGCTAAGAGAAGTTGCTTGGGAGGATGCAAAAGTTTTGAGGGGACACAAAAAGCATGACATTTTACTCCCATCTAATTTTTTTTTCCCAACATGTCCCTTTAGTGGCTCCGTATTTTTGGCATAAATGGTTCTTTTAAATTAAGTTTATTCAAAACTCATTTAGACTTTTTTCAAAGAGTGTAAAACAATTAATTTGTATGTTCTTTTGTAATACAATCCAAATACATTCATTTTTAAATGTTCAAATACTTTTAAACCGTTCGATTGGAAATGAGTTGACTTTTTATTTCGATATGTTAATTCAATGCTATTGCGTTCGCTCACAAAAGTTTTCCATTCTGCGAGTTTGCGCCACGAAAGCAAAGTTTCTTGGGAGAATGCAAAAAGCATGACATTTTTTATTCCCATCTTCATTTTTTTTTGAATCAATGGAACAAAAAAGTGGCTTTGTAACTTTTTGCCATAAAAGGTTCTTTAAAATTGAGTCTAGAATACCTGAGTTTATACAAACTATTTTTTTTTTCAAAGAGTATAACATTTAATTTGTGTATGTTATTCTGTAACTAGCAATAGTACAATCTAAAGACATTCATTTTTAAATGTTCAAACACTTTTGGGGACAGGAAGGGACAGAATACTTACCGTGGCAGGAAGGCGGCCAGATTTCATGTAGAACTTTCTCTTTCAGAATGCTTGCCCTCCTGTGGGAGAAAGTTTCGGTAACACCAACAGATTGTTCTGGGATCCTCTCAAGGTCAACGACATAAAAGTGGAACTTTGAGAAGTTTCTGGTGGGGCCAGACGGCAGACCTGTAATGAGGTGGTTCCCAGAGTGAACGTATCTGAAGTTAGGGCAGACATCTTGAAATACTTCCGTCAGCTTGTACAACAGGCTGATTAACTTTGAAAGAGTGGATTCAGCTGTACATTCACCTCTCTCTCTCTCTCTCTCTCTCTCTCTCTCTCTCTCTTTTCAGCATAAACTGTGTTAAACTAGTTAAAGGAGTAGTTCACTTTTAAAAAACCTTTTGCTGATAATTTACTCACACCCATGTCATCCAAGATGTCCATGTCTTCCTTCTTCAGTCGAAAAGAAATTAAGGTTTTTGATCAAAAACATTCCAGGATTTTCTCCATATAATGGACTTCAATGGGAACCAAACAGTTCAAGGTCCAATGAAGTTTCAGTGCAGCTTCAAAGGGCTTTAAACGATCACCAGACGATGAATAAGGGTCTTATCTGAGCGAAACGGTCAGTCATTTAAAAAAAAGCTTACGTTTAGAAGCACAAATGCTCGCCTTGTTCTGTGACTGAGCGTTCGTGACTTCCTGTTCAAACTCGTTCATCAAAATGAACAAACCTTTTTTTTTTAAGTCATGACTTCGAAGGGTCCTAGATAAGACCTTATTCATCGTCTGGGGTCGTTTAAAGCCCTTTGAAGCTGCACTGAAACTCTCATTTGGACCTTAAACCCAATTGGTTCCCAATGAAGTGCATTATATGGAGAAAATCCTGGAATGTTTTCATCAAAAACCTTAATTTCTTTTTGACTGAATAAAGAAGGATGTGGACATCTTGGATGACATGGGGGTGAGTAAATTATCAGCAAAAGTTTTTTTTAAAGTAAGCGAGATAATGTGTTGCAGTTTAAAAATGTAACCCTTTGTGAATTGGATTATTGTTACAAGAATATAAATTTGGAAGTAAAAGGATTCTCAGACTGCTCATGGGATCAGTTTGGAGACTGGCATGTCGATGACGGGAAGGCTTGAAAACAGACTCTGTGGTGCCGGACCTGAGGCCGAGGGCCAGCGGGCAGCTCTTTAGTGCATTCAGGCTGCTCTGCTGTTCCTTTTCAAACATGTCTCGTCTCCTGAAACTATCCTTTGAACTTGCTGCCGCATCTGTGCCATTGCTCCGTGTATGCTCCGTAAATAAAGACTGTAATGCAAAACACAACATGTTTTCCTCTGGTTAATGCATGCAGGGATATGAGAATTCAACTGGCTTGCAAACTTGTAGTTTAACTCTCACACAATAACATTTGGACAGTTAGAATATATTTATTATACTAATCAATTACAAAAGTTTCACATGAGATCTGCTTTCACCCACTGGAGAAAAACAAAACCGCCAACCAGTAAATTATGGAAATGAGCAAATGAAGCAGTGAAATCTAGCTCAAATACATTTCAACTCGAAAACTCGTTCCGTTCATTAAATTCAACCACATATTCAGTAAATAAATAGCTGTCTATTGTGAAATCTTACACGTTTTTGAAGCAAATTAATTGCTCACCTTTGGGAATATTGTGAGCATACAAACCTTTTTGCGTTCGGTTCAAAGCACTGGTCTCTGAAGTTGGAGACACTGCACACACATCCAGAAAAAACAGCCTTCATGATGGCGGAGGACCATAAAAGGATATTACTCTTACCCATATCATTTCAATGCTTTGAGTGCAACATTGGACCCATTATAAATTAGACTGATCAAAAACTAGACCAATGAAAAGTGGGCTGGACTAATGTGATGCATTAACTTATTTATTCTGGCCCACTTTCTGTGAAAACACACAAACTCAAATCCTACAATCTTCCAGTAGCTACAATATGTAAAGGGAGACACAAAACAATACACTAAAGACAACATTACTTAAGACATTAAACCACACTCGGCTGTCAAAACAATAGATATAAATAACTTATCACTTCCATTTGCACATCGGGAATAATGTTTTTGAACACTGAATCATGAACAATATTAAGCAAAACTACTGTTACTTCTGGCGACCATTGACTAGGACCGGATGAAGGCCCTCCTCTGATTAATTGTTTCAATTACAATCATAATTTCTGAATCAACAAGCCATGTGAAGAACATAATCTAATATATGGAAAGGTGTTGTACTGTATATGGCTTCCTTAAACAATGGGACAGATGACCAGTCAGAGAGTAACGCCACCCTGTGGTGACATACGCAGACGTGTGTGACTACCCAAACACGGCCAATGAAAGGAATCATGAATCGGTTCAGTCACATTCAACCGTTAGCCATTTTCAAGACAATTCACCTATAGAGTTACGTTTTTATAGATGCATCAATATCAAAACACATTCTTGTATGTCAGGGAATCACTAAATATACCGTTTTCAGGTGGTTATTATTCAATTAAAGCAGTGGAGAGTTAACTCTATAGGTAGATTGCGATAAAAAATAATGTTCAATCATATTATCCGTTAAATAACTGACTTCAATTCCTGCATAGAATTATATAAAGCAGATAATTTAAACTTCAACAATAATAAAAAGGTAAAATAATAAATGTATATATTCTTAATTTGCCAGAACAGTGTTTCACAAACAGGATTATAAAACTTAAGTATATAAACAACATTTTCATCAGTGGTATATATATATACACAGTAGGAAGAAAACAAAAAAACAAAACAATAGTTCACACCATGCCAACTGAAAATAAACTGCATCATGCTACTAGCCGGGAGCCATTCCAGGAGATAGAATATGCGTTTAGTGCTTTCCGGGATCTATGTTCTGACGCTCCCTTTTCCCAAATCCAGTTGCTCCCATTTCTGCCAGAAAAAAATTATAATAAAGATTTCTCATTTATAAAACATTATTGACCTTTTTTACTGAAAATAACTAGATGGATCAGTGTCAGAAATGTAAATAATGTAATGTATATTAATGAAATGTAAATTGATTTCATTAATGATCAGACAATGACTTGAACATCGCCAGAAGGTCACCAGAATCACAACAACAATTATTGTTGGCTATATTTGCATTCTGTAATCTTTAGTATTCCGTTTAAAAACGGTCCAATTATATTCTTTTTAGCATTTTCAGAATTTTCAAAAGAGCAGCAAATCAGCATATTGAAATGATTTCTGAAGGATCATGTGACACTGAAGACTGGAGTAATAATGATGCTGAAAATTAGCTTTGTATTACAGGAATAAATTATATTTTAAAATGGATTAAAATAGAAAACTGTTTTTTTTGTAATAATATTTCATCATATTGTGTTTTTAACTGTTTTTTAATCAAACAAATGAGCCAAAACAACCCACACTTTTGAGCAGTAGCTTGCATTAAAAGATGAACAATTTAACTAAAATAAATGAATAATATACTATTATGTCTGACAACTAATCAAAAACAAATTTATTTCTGAACCTGCATGGAAATGCATTTTCAGAATATTCACAGGAAAAAAAGTTGGGCTATGAGACAACTAATATGAAAAGAATTGGTACTGCATATCTAAAATATTGCATATGTAGCTATATCAGTTTAGAAGGAAAGATGTTTCAGAGTTAGAGAATGACATTTGTGGTAAACAAACATTTTCATCAATAATTTACACTGATAAATGATGCACAATGGAAAGCAAATTGCGTCAATTTTATATGCCATGCCTGTAGATGATAGAAATATCAGATAAACCCAAACTGAAACTAAACTTCATAGGCCTTGTACAATCATTCTGAAATTTAAAGCTATTGTCATTTCTTGTTTCTTCTGTCATGGTTCTCACTGTCGTCATCATTATTTTGAACTGCCTCCAGTGGAAGCTCACTGATTCAGACAGAATGCTTGAAATATCACTAGGTCAGACTGATATATTGTGTGGCAAAACAAAATGGATCCTGGTGACGCAGAAAGAATGAAAGAGGGCAGAAAGGACACGGAGGATGAAGAATTTATACCTGCAGTTTCTGGAGGGGGTCTCGCTGTGTCTGCTTGTCCTCTGGAACCACGCGGTTGTGGGAAAGATGACTGCCAGGGAAAACCCTGAACACACACACGAAAGAAGAAATCTGTTACCGTTACAAAGACACGTAGAGAACAACGGTTTTGATCTCTGTCCACTTCTGCATACTGAAGACACACTGAACCTCTTGTAAAAACCCTGTTCGTACAAATCAATGTCTTTTTCATACCACATTTAGTTAACCACTTGAAAGTGCTGGAATGACACTATTGAGCTGTTCCAGGATATGAATGAAGAAAAATCAGCAAAAAGTAGAAATTGCATAATTTTTTGTTTTTCACCACTAATCGACTAACCTCCGTTAAAAAAGCACAACAAAAAAAACAAAGTGATGATAATAAATTATGGACAATAGGCATGTGAAGTAAACTTGTACTTCAGTATTAAGTGGATTTAAAGTTTTTAAACAAATACCAAAATGCACTTCTTGGGCAAAAATAAATGTTGCAGTGATGCTTAATTTGTTCTATGATACTGATTGTTTACTTGAATAACTGAACACACTTACAGCAATGCTAAATTAATTAGCAAATATGGATGTTTTCATTTTATTTAATTTCAATAAGACTGTGGTATCAATAGAGTGCAACAGTGCCCGTCCACTTTTTCAGTGGCGTTGGTTCTGGAAGTATTATTTCCATTCATTTCTCCAATGAGGATTTCAAAAAAGTTTTTTTAAAAAGCCATAAACCAAACCAACCAGCTACGAAATAAATCATAGCATTCCATGAATCAAATTTCGATTTGATATATGCATTGATTTGATTCTAGTTAACCGTTTTGTTACTTTTCCTATTTGACTGCGATAGAGGACTTGAATAAAAAAAATCCTACAGAAAATAATTGTGAACCTTGAAATTTATTTAGTTTATTTCCATTTTAGTCAACCCAATATTATTATTAAGCTGACTCCAATCATTACACACATGACTGTCAGTCTTCAGTAATAAAGCAAGGCAAGCAATTTCATTTTATTTTTGATAATAAAATAGGCGCCAAAGAATCGATTTTTCCCCACATGCCTAATATGCATATATATATATAGATATATATAGATAGACAGACAGATAGATATAGATATATATACAGATAGATAAATATACAGATAGATAAATATACAGATAGATAGATTTAGAATAAGATTTTTGTTTTCCTACAGAAAATAATTGTGAACCTTGAAATTTATTTAGTTTATTTCCATTGTAGTCAACCCAATATTATTATTAAGCTGACTCCAATCATTACACACATGACTGTCAATCTTCTGTAATAAAGCAAGGCAGGCAATTTCATTTTATTTTTGATAATAAAATTAGGTATCAAAGAATCGATTCCCCATGCCTTATATATATATATATATACACATATATATCCAGATATATATCCAGATGGATAGATGGATAGATGGATAGATGGATAGATGGATAGATGGATAGATGGATAGATGGATAGATGGATAGATGGATAGATGGATAGATGGATAGATGGATAGATGGATAGATGGATAGATGGATAGATGGATAGATGGATAGATAGATAGATAGATAGATAGATAGATAGATAGATAGATAGATAGATAGATAGATAGATAGATAGATAGATAGATAGATAGATAGATAGATAGATAGATAGATAGATAGATAGATAGATAGATAGATCATGGGTAATGTTTTCACCATCGAATTCCACTGTTAAAAACATTACTTTCAAATTAAGTTGAAATAATGCAGGCTAACAAATTTATTATAAGCAAACACTATCTATTAACAACCTAATAGATGGTAAAGGCTGTCTTTAAAGTTGTATAAATTATTGTTATGTTGAAAATGAATGGAGTTTTTACTTCCGGAATCAAACTGTTGCATTCTTTTTTGACTGCTATTGCTATTGTATACTTACAGGGTTGACAGGCTGGAAATCCCTGCCAGGTGCCGTACTAATGTTGGGCATCCTGGGCGGGAAGTGTATGGGCCACCCCTCCAGGCCTTGATGGCCCACCTGTACAAAGGGGCCACAGTACGGAGGGCTTATCGGGCCATTGGCAGAGCCAGAAGTGGATCGGACGTCCTCCTTTCTTGTTGCCCCTCCAAAACATGGGAAAAAAAATCTAAATGAGTTCCAGTTGTCTTCACTTAAGGGAATGAAACATCTGTAATCTGTATTAACAGCATAATTAGAGTTTCTACCACAAGGTGGTGCTAATGTGGTACATTCGAGATACCTGCTTATGTTGCATCTGTAGTCTTTCCAGTTTACACCTCTCAGCTCGCTCTCTCTGACACTCATTCTGTGCTTGATGAAGCTGTGAAACAGAGACACTGAATTCAGGACTCTCATAAGATTATTTCATGTCTCATTATTAACTAATTGGACATTTTTCTGAAGTCATTTCATTGGTTAGAGCTGACATTCTATGCAGGGTCTGTGTAGCTTCTGACCTGATTTGTCAGATTGGTCATTTGACCCTGCAGCCTTTCCACCTGCCGCCTCAGATCTTCTTTCTCTTCGTTCATCCTCTCTCTATCACTCCTCTCCTTTCGGAAGTCCTCTTCAAAGATTTTCACCTGAGAAAAACGCATGTGATGAGAATGGAGCTCTACAAGGTCTCAGCAGCCATTGGTCCATTCAGCAGACTGTACGACTGTCTTATCAAACCTCAAGCAAACATTATGACTCACCATGGAACCTTGACATTCATTTCTTACAAAGCGTGTTTGATAGATGAGGTAAAAAGACTCGGAATCAATTCACGTAAATTTTCAATGAGTGAAATAACTCCTAGAGAACCTCAAAACATGACGCAATAAGAAAACTCAAGTGTCTCAAGGAGCTCATTCACTATTTGAGCTCATCTGACCCCAGCAAGGCACCGTGTCATATCAGACACAAAATATATGAATTTTAATGCATTTGATTTGATAAATTTAGTCTGGTACCAAATTGAAAACTGGTCCCAGGTCACAAAGTCTCCACTTGTTCAATTAACGTCAGACAAGGAAGTATCCAAATGATGTGTTTGTACCTGCTCCTTCAAAACAGCTATCTGTGTGTGCAGCTCCTGCTGTCTCAGGTTGGCCACACCTTCTCCCAGGTTCATGCCTGGTTGGGTGAAAGCGGGAGAGTGGAGGTTCAAAGCTTCCTCTAATGCCTGTAAAAGAAACATCACAATCAGAACTTATGTTTGCTTTTAAAACAATATCAAGCAAATATATTAAGCAGCACAGCTGTTTTCAACATTGTTAGTAAAAATAAATGCAACTTGAGCATCAAATCAGCCTATTAGAATCCTTTCTGAAGGATCATGTGTCACTGAAGACTGGAATAATGATGCTAAATCTTTTAAACAGAAAACAATTATATAAAATTGTAATGATATGTCTCAATAACTGTAATTTACTGTATAGTTAATGTATAGTAAATTACAGTTTTTACTGTATTTTTGATTAAATAAGTGCAGCCTGGGTGAGCATAAGAGACTTTAACGTAAACAAATCTTATTGATTCCAAACTTTTGGACATCACTGCAGTAATTGTTATATTAAAATGACTCTGTGGTGATAGATGCCCTTTTTTACATTTTGAGCCCCTCTCCCTGAGAAACTCTGTATGTCCCTGTATACACTGGATTGATTTTAATAACTTTAATTATGTACTTGAAGTGAGCACCTAGCACTCTAGGTATAAATACAATTATCCAATCAGGACTCTGTATCAGTAAATACTCAATTTTTAATGACTCGGATCGGAGTCACAAAAAACTCCGATGAGGATATCAAATATCAATATACAAATTATTATTATTTATTTATTTTTTTCCTTAAGAACCATAAGAACAATAAGTTAAATGGCAAATCCCCATTTAGATGGCTAGGAAGCGTAATGCATGTGTGTTTTGTGACTGACCCTGTTGAGCCGTTGGATCTCTTTCTCCTGGTATTCTCTTTGTTTAAGTAAGTGGCAACAACTGGTCCTGCAGGTAACGCACCTTTTGTTTCAACTCACATGTCTCTGAGGTGAGGCACTCCTTCTCACCCTATTACAACATACAGAAATACACTGGTTAGCCATCAGAGCAAAACAGTCACTTGGTTAAACATCTATATACAGTTGTGTGTAGTGTATTGACTGACAGTGAAAAGAGGGATTGTCTTTAGAGGCATCCAGGGTGTGAAGTTACGAATTACAAATACTAACGTTACTGCAAGTCATTTTTATTTTATTAAATTTTTTATTAAATGTACTTGGAGTACATTGTAGAAATTGTTGAATTTTACTTTAACTTGAGTACACTTTAAGTGACATATCGGTACTTTTACTCCGCTATTCTCCTTCCGTTTGTGGTCATTACTCATTACATAGTTTTAAAGTTTAATTGGTTACACTTTACAATAAGGTTCAGTAGTTAACATTAGTTAATGTATTTACTAACATGAACTAACCATGAGCAATACATTTGTTACTGCATTTGTTCATCTTTGTTAATGTTAGTTCGATGAAAATACAGCTGTTCATTGTTTGTTCATGTTAGTTCACGGTACATTAACTAATGTTAACAAGATTTTAATCAAGTTTTAGTAAATGTTGAAAATAACATTAACAAAAATTAACAAATGCTGTATAAGTGCTGTTCATAATTAGTTCATATTACCTAATGTAGTTAACTAATGTTAAATAACGAACCTTATTGTAAAGTGTTACCGTTTAATTTTTATCCATCAACGTGATTGGATTCGAGCAATCGGTATTCATGACTGTCGTCAATCAAATTCTGCGAAGAAAACTTAAAAACACCTTCTGTACTGAAATTGAAGTAACCTTATGACCCATGGCGTTAACTTGAACTGCTTTTCTGTCAGTGCGTGACTACAGCTTGTTAATAAACAAAACGTTTTGATCAATTCATTGCATGCAAGTGCACTTGCGCAAAAACAATTTTTGTAACATTTTTTTTGTTGTAGATGCTGATGATAAAACAGCTTTGAGACAGACTACAAAGAGACGTGCATTTGTTTTTGTGTGTGTGTTTCTTTTGTAAAAGTTTCCCCGGATACACTTCCTTACAAATTATATCATCATCGTGACAATGAGTAAATGTAGCTGAGTAAATGCCACCCTTCTAGAACAATGTGCATTTTTGTTTAATTTGTAACATTTAATGGCATGGAATTACCCTGTAATTAGTGTTAGCTCACTTTCTTAGCCTTTTTCAGTTTATTAGGCGAGGTAAACTGATAATATTAGTGGTGGGTGATTCTGAACTATCTATTCTGAACTAAGGTTTTTGAATTCTTTAGCACAGTTATGAACATAGATATTTTATGTCCAACAATTGTATGCTCAGACTCAGAGGCCTTACATCTAGTTTTAAATTACTTTTTCACAGCTATACTCACTAGTCATAATACTTTTAAATAAGCAACTTTTTACTCTAACAAGTACTTTTTACTCTACTCACACTACATTTTTTGGTACTTTTACTTGAGAATGTTTTTTTCAGTACTCTTTCCACCACTGAAGGCATCTTACTATAAATGTCATAGGTCTGCAACCAGTGACTAATTTAATACCTAAATCAATAAATGTCTGATTACTCAGGTAAAGTTCAAGTCAATTTCCGGTATTGCAAAAACAAAACAAAAAAACACATACTTTGTCAAAAGTATTGCGCTACATTTGAAGTTTAACAGAAACCCACTTTCTGTAAGGATGTTTTGCAAAATGGAAATCATCACATGACTTTGACTACATAACATCTACAGATATATGTATGGTAAGTGCTGGGGAAAAACAACTCTTACTCGTATTTAACAGCACAAGCAATCTGTCAAAGCACCTGACACGACAATGAGCCCACATGAAACTATGACCTTTAACGCGCCCAATATAAAATCCTACATTCTCCACAATTTAAAACAAATGTGACTACTGTCTCAGACACAGTGGTATAGGCCTCACGTATGGAATATCTGTGGTCAGCAGTGTGGGCGATCATGCTAACAAAACATATGTAATGCTGTCCATAACTCATAAATAAACTAAAAACCATGAGAGCATTGAGATGCACAGATAAGAAGGCCGTGGATGTGAAAATGAAACCAGTCATCAAATGACGTGGTCTATGAGACTAAATAAAACTTTAAGGTAGTTTATATGTCGTTTGCTTGACTGTCCCCTGTGGGACTGAAGGGAAACTATCACTGAGTACTAAGAATGTCATATGCCCAGTTAGAGGGAATGACTGGTGCTTCCCAACTGAAAACTGAAAGCGCTGAATGACTACTTGAAGCCTCAAGAGTCTCAGAAAGAAGTACCGATGGGAGAAGCTCCGGTGGAGAACAGTGACTGGATCTAAAACCTTCATAATGACCCAATGCTCTTATCTCCGTTGCTGTAAATTACAGAAATCACACATGAAAACCCGCACCACATGGTAGACAGACACGCGCTTGTGCGTCGCAGAGCGGCTCTCTAACACTGTACTGACGTGTACAGACAACTAGTTGTCCAGTCCGGTTCCTGTCTACACAGCACGGATTTTCCGAGAACGTGATTCTGAGACCTGAAATGTTTGATTACAGAATGCGGTTGTCTCTCCAGTAAATAACAGTACTGTGTGTGAACGTTACAATTTTAAGAACTCAAATACAGGACTGACAACCATATTCTGTTGCTGTGTGAACGTGGCCATAAAGAAGTGTTTATTAACTGCTCTTTTTTTCTTGCTTACAAAAACACCTACTTATACAGGAAGAGACAAACATGTAAAGCTGTTTTGTATTTCATGCCCTTAAGTAGTGGGTTTATCTGAAATGGATGAAACTACAATAATAGGCTGGCATTAAAATGTTATATTCAAATTAGCCAGAAAACTTTTGGACTTTCAAATCACCTCATTCAATCATTTCTCTGCACCTAAAAGTATTAGGTCTGATTGTTTGTGGGTGTGCCGTCTGCGGTTGAGAGTAAGGCGTACCTGCACATTGTCAATCTTAGACTTTGCGAGGAGGAGTTTTTTATCATAATCTCTTTGTCTCTGTTCACGTTCTGCTTCAAGCTCAAGCACGGCCTTCTGGGGAGTCGGCAAGCCGCTGCCGTAAGTCTGTGATCTAGGAAAGAGAGAAAAGTGATGAAGACTCATAGTTTTTTGGCATTGGATACGTCTGTTCACATGGCATACTAACACAAAACCAAGATCCATCAGTTACAGCACTGCATTGAACTGGCCAAAAATATTTGAGTGTATTTTTATCAAAAGTTTAGGGGATTGTCATCTATTTTATAATGAAAAAAACAAAGCAACAAGAACCTAAAAAAGAAGAAACAAAAAGTTCCACTGCTCTGAATTTTAACACGATCCCCCCATGACGACAGAGGATGCGTGTAGAGAAACAGCCTATTTATTCTTTTTTTTCTCTTTCTATCAGGCCGAGCAGATGCGGAGATGCAACAGGCGTCACTATCTCTGAGCTGTGAGATCACGCGGCTTTGCAACCTTGGCCAGCCCCTACGGCGAGCCACAACAGGAAGACAGTGGGTACGGCCGAGGTGAGGGAAATTCTGCCAAAGGTGTGACAGGAGGGGCCTGTGGTCTGGTGTGCAACACTGTGACACACACACACAGAGCAGCTTTCCATTCCTTTGCCCTAGCAGCATTTCCACCAACACCCAAATGTAGTAATATGGCCTGTCAGCAGCCTTCACTTTCAACAGGAATTTCATGTGATGATTCATATGGTACAATCTCCCACCTCCATTGATATGTGCTACACAGGCTGGTTGGATTCATTAAGCAATTGTTGTTTCGAAGTAGAGTGATTCATGTTTCTTTATGTTTTTATGTCATGCTTACCAGCACTAAGGTGAGCCACAAAGGTTATAAGGCCAATTGGAACATATTTATAGAGCGCTTCTAGTGTATATGTTGTCATGTACCTTCTGCTCAAACTGTGCTTTCATAGAATTCCACTGAATGTCCCACTGTTTGTTCACCTCCAGTACCTAAGAAAGGTCAAATGCAAGAGATTACATGTCAAAATTAAATGAAAGGGAAACTGTGACAGTAGTAATGTCAGCATGAAAAAGCAGGGGACCTCCAGTAAGTTCTTACATCTTTCCTCTGTTCTCGAGAAGCTTGATCTTCTTCTCGTAAACCTCTGGATCGCAAGTCTTAGATGGTGTTTTTTCCACAGCTTTACTGGGCTGAAAATTTATTGGGAAAAAATTAACCAGTTAACGGCAATTATGCATTTGCAGCCAAATACTAGTACTTTGATACCAAGTCAACACTAAAATGTTAACATAAAAAAGGGCTTTGAACTTTAATAAAAACTGATAATAGAAAAGACTCTATTTAATATTTTTATTTATATTAATTTAACAGCCATACCTGCGAAAGAAAATCAGAAACTGCTCTTAAATGTTCTTTTTTTTATAATTACTAGAAAAACATACCTCAGTTTAATGAACTGAAAAATACTTAATTGAATTGTTATGTTTTATTTATTTATTTTAAAATTTAATGAAGAAAACATTTTTAATCATTTAACCAATATACATTGATTAATATAATCCCTTTATATATTATTAATAAAATATACATTGATTATATAATCCCTTGCTATGTGTGTGACCAAAAAACGTATTACCAAATCTGATTCCATCCTATATCTTTTCAGCATAACTGAAACTCAGTATGAATTGTCTTCTCATTGAATTGTCATAAAATATCCCCATCAGACTTTAAACTGAAAACTGATAACATAAGGTAATCAATCAGCAATTAACTGAAAACCAACCAAAGTACATCCGAATTTTCCCATCATACTACAGGAGAGTAGTCTTGAGGTTGAGTCAGAACATAACACAATGACCATGTGTATTGTTCTTCAATATTTAGTCAGTGAAAAAAAAACCCACAAATGAGGAACTTAACCAGAAAGACCATTGAGGAAGAGCAGTATTCAGAGACGAAGTGGTATTCCCAAACCTAAACTGACTCAATAAGAAGCCTCTCGATTTAGAATCCAGAGAACAATGTGCATGTTGGGTATTTTTTCTAAGAACTCAGACTGAAAAAGGCACACAAAAAAAACTCAACCAGGCCACGACATCACTGGTCAGAAAGGGAAATTAAAGACAAAAAAACCCGGCACACATTTAAAACAGCACCAGGAATTCAATGGCTGATCTCACCTGAGATAAAAAGGTTCATGGAGAGAACAAAAAAGTGCACACCTGCTGAGTCATGGTCATTTCCACCTTGGTTTTGGCTGCATCCTCTTTCACTGGCTCCTTTTTGGGGCTTGGTTGCTCAATAGGTGCTGCCTGGCCTCCTCCGCTGACCTGCTCCTTTAGTTTCAGGTTCTCCTGCCTGTCCAGAGTACACAGAACCAAAATCAAAACTTACTGAATGAGGAAAAAACTATTCTCTATTTGATACACTCATCAGTTGGAAAGACCCCTCAGTTCCAGCACAGCAGGAAATACTGACCCGTTGTGATATTCTCACAACTTACTCACACCAATCCTTCTCACAGATTCACAATAGGCTTTTTTTGTTCCATGATTAAATGAATGAACAAGTAAATTACCTGAGCTGTTCCAAATCACGGCTTCGGTACTGAAGATCCTCCTCCATTTTTTTCCTAAGCTCATTGTTTTCCTTTCTGAGCTGTTCGCAGAGCGTCTAGAGATAGAAAGCGAATTAAATACTCAGCAAATCAACCTTTGATTAATTCACATTACAACCAAAACAGAGGACAGAAGGTGTCATGAGCCCACCTGTAGGAGAGATGTTCTCTGTTCATTCTTCTGGACCTTGGATGATAAGTGGTGGAACTCCACCCCATGCGGCCCAGGTGAGCCAGCAGCTGGTTGGGATTAGACTCTTCAGCAAATACACTGAAAGAACTCTCCAGTCGTTGGATTTCACTCGCCAGCTCTATGTTTTCCTGTGGCAGATGCGTCACTCTCAGTCTGCTTTAGACAGTGGGGTTAACATTAATCTTCTTTTCAAACACCAATCACAGGGCATCAAGTACCACCCCTTCCTGTCAATATCTACCCTATTTCTTTCTCCAATAAACAAGAAGAGCATTGTGAAACCATAAACAGAAAGTGAAAAAAAAAATCCTCAAATACTTTTATACAAATATTTCCAGTTGTGCAAATTTGCAAATAAAAGTTTTTGTAACTTTAACTAAAGAGATATTCCATAAACTGACACACACGCATGAGTTTTTTTGTCTATCTGCTTACTAACTAAATCCTGGAGTTTCCCCTGAGTCATCCAAGGAACAGCCTCATACAGATACGTTGATTCATTACAGTGAATAAATGTCTGATAAGGAAGGAAGAAACAGCTGAGCAACTACACTGACTGGAATCTGTCACATGACTTATGTCCGCAGCACAGAATGACAGAATACAGAATGTTTGAAACGGAGCAATACTCCTGAAAAATACACACAAGTTCATACACGTGCAGTTGAGTGCCCAGGATTTCCAAACATCCTTAAAACTCACCGTCTGGGTTTCAGAGATCGTCTTCTCTTCCATATTCACCACCTCAAACTCTGATGAACTTTCCTGTAAACACATGAAATTACAATGTTACAACACGTGTTCTGACGGCATCACTTTAAGAATATTTTACCCTTCCCAAAGGAAGAAATATGAGCAATTCACAAACTGCATGTTACATTCCCATTGGCTTTTCACAACATGATGTGAAACAATATGATATATTCACATCTAACACAACTTTGCTTTTGTCATATGGGATACTTTGCTGTTCAAGTTGGGGCAAAACAGCCAGCAAATCACAAAACTGAAAGTGATATTCCCATTTTAGGATTTGCGTATATGTTATAAGTGTATATAATATATTATTTGCATTTTATTTATATACATCTATATCTTATTCATATTTCAATTTTGACTGTTTACTGGAAGCTTCTTCCATCACCAAAACAAATTCCTTGTGCTTCCAAACATAAATATCAAGTGACAATAAAGCTCATTCTGATTGTTTTGCAACATCAAATCTACATTATAACATGTTATAGTAATCATATACAACATTAACTCATTAAAGTTTTTTTTAAAATAGCTAGTAATTTATTCCCATTATAAGATTCTCACAACGTTACGCGTGAATATAGTATAATGTTACTTAACATAGAAGCTATATCGGTAATATAACATTATAGCATGTGACGTGATACGCTTCATACAATACTATCTCAAATGATATTTTACTACTCACATGGAATTCAAATAGACAGCGATTTGCAAATCTGGAAGTTATATTATTATGTTGCATGACATCATTAATTTATAATTAATAACTTGTTAAAGGAATTGATTCAGTAGAATTGCTTACAGTTGCCTCTGGTTGTAAAGTATTTCCAGTTAAACAATCCCGAGATTCTTGTCTTTCTGCTGTAGGATGACTGCGAAGTTTTCCATGACCTAAAGGCAGCCAAAATCACGAAAAATCCAGTTTAAAAAGGACTCTCCGTGTTCGAACCCTTCACCAATCTCAGAATAATGACAGCACTGTACCTTGTTTGTCTGTCTGAACAGGGGCACCCATGCATAGGCTTGAGGCAAAGCTGGTCATAGATGACTTCAGCACTTCATTATCCCTCACCAACTCCTCCACCCTCTTCCGAAGTTTTGCTGCCTCTGTCTGAGACTCTTCTAACAGGTCTCCTATCAGTCACGAGAAAAACAAACAATGAGTTATTTGACATATGCACACAATGAAAGCATGGCTGCTCTGCACATCAAATGACACATTGGTGGCTTCTAAAAGTTGAAAATCTAGAATCACTTGATTTTTCTGTTCTTGAATCAACAAAGTTAAAAGCCCAAAATAGCAACACAAAATACCGGTGAATTAATACATGACTCAGATACCCTGAATGAGCAACGTGTAAGGCATTTAACTATATGTATCCTCAAGTGTTCAGCTTAGTCATTAACAAATGCTGAAATTGAAAATGATATGGTGATTAGTATAAAATCTTCCCAGGTGGCTATTAACAATACCAGCCTGATCAATTAGGTTCTTGATTCCCAAAGGCAATAAAAATGGGCGGCAGTTTCAGATCCCTCACCTAAACTCTTCAGACCTTTCATTCTCTCCCTCAAAACGGTGTTTTCCTCTAGCAGCTGTCTGTAGCTGAGGCTGCTGGCCTCGTCTTCTGACCTGGCAATCGCTCCCACCGGGGTCATAGATGCGATATGGGCCTTTTCCCTCCATCAGTCACCCCGTTACTTACCAAACATGTTTCCCTGTACTAAAACAAAGAAATCAGATGGTCATTCATTTGTGCGTGTACTGTACGGACAGATTAAACAAAACTTTCAGATTACTAATGCAACATGAAATGACGCCATGAGAGTGCGTCAATATTGTTCATTTGCAATTCAAAGAGAGGTATTTGAATAATGGCATATTGGGGATTTCTCATTGGCTATTTCAAGACATAATGATTTGAATGCACATCTTTGATATCATAACTAAAATGTGTCATAGCAGTCAGAAAGATTTTCTAAAACATTATACTACCAAACTACCATTCAAATGGATCCAAACCACCATAAAACCAATACAAATGTCATTTACATAAGTGACGCATCAAACCAGCAGCCAAACAAATTAATAATCATGTGCCACCACAAGACATCATAGAAATCCTAATAATACGTGTCCTCTTGGACACCAAAAACATAGCCACCTACCTTCACAGAAACAGCAGATCCAACAAACTAGACTTAAAGCTAAACCCTTTCACTTTCCTTTCCATGATAAGATCTGTTTAAACAGATCTGGTAGAGTCAACATCATCGCTGAATGATAGGTGCTCTTAGATAAGACGAAACCTCATCTAGAGGATCATGTTTATTTCTAATCCACTCCAATCTCTTAACAATACGACTTGAAATAGATACAGTACGGGAAGCTTTAGCTTTTATTAACCATGAGCTGAAACCCCCTACCCACACAAGGTCAAAACCAACGTATTTCGAAGCCTAAATAAATGATTCACTATAAAAACAAATACATGATGCTAGTATTAGCTTAGCATCCAGCTAACAGCAGGTGATGTGTTTACCACGCTAGCAGACAAAAGCTTTCACGCTAGCTCTCTCTTAAACCACAAAAAGCACCTAAATACGCTCCCTAATGTTCTAGGACAGAATAAAACATAGCGGTCGCACGATACAGATTATAATAAACTGTATTTTACCGTTAGGTTTTTGTTTTCAATGAAAAAAGGAGCTCTTTCTGTACCTTGACGGAGATGCGTCTTTGATCGGCCGGAGGTTTGCGGAAGTGGTTCGCGGCGCGAGCCGGGAAATTCCGCAGATGTAAACAGAGCCGCGTTAGTGATGGGAAGTCCGACTCATTTCCGCGAATCGGTTCTTTCGAACTGTTCATTTGATAATGCACAATTCAGTAACTCTTTCACCATAACTTTCAAATAAGACATATTTTGCCATATTTTTTTTCTAATTTTATTGATAAGGATGTTTATTGTATTTTCATGTGTCCAGTTCAGTTTGTTTTCTCTATAGATTATTGTTTTATAATTATTATTATGATTATTACTATTATATATATAATTTATATAATATATAAATTAAATAATTATATAATACTAAAAATCTTTTTTTCACTCTTGGCTGAAAATGCGTTTGTATATTTTAATTCAATTCTAGCATGTTTAGTAAGACCAACTCTTTTCAGTATGTGTGTTAATAAATCTTAAAAATGTGTTAAAAAATTCAGGCTATCATAATCAGGCCATACTAGCCATCTCCAAAATTAGTCAAATCTTCGGTACACTCCAACTCACTCTGTTCGCGGATCATTACGAATCGATTCTCATTACGAACCGCTGGGATAGATTCAGTACAATTCGTGAAAGAATTGTATGGTTCAGACCCATTGTAATGAACCGATTCAAATGATTCATGGGAAAGATCCGAAACAAAAGAATGATTAATTCACGAATATTGTTGGTTTTATCCCACTGAACAGCCACACACATTTAAAATGTGTTTAATAGGCTATTGATTTGGTGGTTGTACTTGGTTATTTTAATAAATTAGCCCATATAGACTAGGCTACTATAGAAAAAAACGACTAATTTTCACATTGTATGATTGCGTTGGAATTATCCTGCCTAATGTAATGTAGCCTACGTGAAACATTGTTGGTCAACAAACCCCACCCAACCAAAATGTCTAAATATGTTTTATAGGTCTTTTAGTGTGTCTGTGGTTTACAAATATGGATGAATTATAGACAACAAATTTATATTTAGTAAAAAAAAAGAAGCTAACTAGACGCTTTTAGTCAGAGTGCTTTGCAATAGGCCTATTTATCAATCCACCTGTATCAATTGAAGTTAGGAACACGCACAATAACACAAAGTCAATTTTCATTGACAAAACAAACAGTTATATAAAGAATATGCATATCTGTTTTATTTTTTACTTTAATATAGCAGAAGCATATAGGCTATGAGTGTAAATGTGTTCAGGTTAGGTTAAACAATCTAACAGTTTATTAGGTGCCTGCCATATTACTCATACGGATGTGAGTTTTCTTGGAAACTTTAATCAGTACTGCAGGGAACTAACATGTTTTTTTAAGCTAAACAACATTAAACTAGTTAATCTGAAAAATAAAATTAATAAATATATATTTTGTATTATTTAAATGTGAGCGTTCAAAACAAAATGCTATGTTTAAGGCCCACAAGAAATTCACAAGGAAACATAATGAGACGTTGAATTGGGTAACATACGAGTTGTCATTATTGGCCAATTCTGGAAGTTTAAACAATAAGCAAATGACTGTTTTGTTTGTCCGTTATGCATACTTTCAGAATGCTTAACATAAACATTACAATAAGATGGGCATGTCCAAGTTAAAAGGATAGTTCACTCAAAAATGAAAATTCTGTCATCAATTACTCACCCTCAAGTTCTAGTTCCAAACCTGTATGAATTATTTTCTTCTGTTGAACAGAAAAGAAGATATTTTGAAGAATGTCAGTAACCAAACAGCTGATGTTGACCCATTGACTTCCATATATATATATATATATATATATATATATATATATATATATATATAATTTTCTGCATGGCGTGCAAAATATCTTATTTTGTGCTCAGCAGAAGAAATAAAATAATGACAGAATTTCCATTTTTGGGTGAACTACTTTTAAGACTTCAGAATGATGCCAAGTATTTATATATGCATTGGAAAATAGCTTAAAAAATACATTCATGATGAGGGGTGCAATCGGGTGAAAAAAAGCTTTCAGAAATTGTATTGTCAAAAATATTCCACAGTTCTTAAAATGGTATTTTGACAGGAACATAACTGTCACGAGTTGTCATTTATGAGAAAATGTGCATTTGAATCCATTATGAAGAAACAGTGATGTCCAGCTAATTTAAATAATTTCCGGGATTGGTAATTTTCCGCATGTTTTCAATGATACCATTATTGTAATACAAACTGAAACTCAAGGTAAACGTTAATAGATGGACGGACGGACGAATGGATGGATGACCATTGAGGTTAATTCAGAAAAAAAGGGATTTCCAGATTTATGAGATACATTTTTTTGTCCTGTAATCCAAGTATGAATTCAGTTCCCATCCACATCATAGAACAATATATTTCAGAAGAAAATTTAACTAATTTTTTTAGCCATCACCATAAATCAGAAAGATTAACATCCTATTTGTAAATCTCACCCTGCACTGAAAATAAATGGTGACATCTTGTGGAAATTCACCACAAGGTTAAAATCACACACAATGCAATCCTGAATGTTTATAGAGAAGTCTAGAGGTAACATATTAAAAAAAAAATAATAAAAACTTGCAATATGATTTATTTAAAGAATCGGTTGTCAGCAGTTAATCAATTGTAAAACTTTGCAATGTACAGCTGCATGCACAGTAAAATATCAATAAAATTAAATACAACTAAAGACAGCATAACTATGAATTAAAAAAAATACTGTTTAGAAAGTTATACTTGTCTTGTTTGAATAGAAAACACATGCAACTTTTAGTAAATAATACATTTTCCATTGAAATGTACAACATCATTAAAAAATAAATACCCTTTCATCAGAGCTTTTATGGAAATGTACAGATTTACTGGTATAATTTCCTATTATATTATCCAAGTTTAAGCAAACTAAGATACAGCATTTTTTCTATTAATACTAGAAAATGCACAATAAAAACTTGGAACAATTACTCACCTACACATTATGCTTGTGTCCGAGAGGCGTTTTTTAAGGAAACTGGTGGCAATGGGGGAAGCGTTTGCTGTGTTTTTAAACAGAAGGGGGAATTCCCACATAGTGAAAGGGCCTGATATTTGGGGCCTGGTATGCGTCCAACTTGAGACTGCTTAGCTAAGTGTTACCAGACAACACATAAATTTCATAGTAACACAGCTTATTTTGACTGTTTAAACAAGAGTGAAGGATTATTTCATCAAATGATTGTAAAATAGCTTTAATCAGCAGTTTAATGCCTGATATTTACTGCATTCTAATCCATCATTCTATATGCATTTGCTTTGAAAGTGTCCCATAAATAAATCTCAACAAAGAACAAAACAAGTAGAATCGCAATTTTTGTTTTAAACCACAAAAAAAAGTTTGTTTACATGCATAATGGGAAATACACTGATAAAATTACCTTAAATTTCATAACTAAAAAACTTGCATGCAGCTTTTGAAAAGAAATGCACAATGTTATCTCTTCATGTTGTTTAAAATTGCATAACCTTTTGTCACCTCTGACATTAAGCATCTCGAGTTCATTTTGCTTTTGCATGTGCAACTGTTCACATACAGCTGAAAATATCAATATGATCATGCACTTGATGTTTTGCTCTGAATTTAACTATGTTATTGCTATTGCAGACATCATCGATGGTGACTGGGATGTTGGTCTACTTGCAGGGGATTTCCTAGCCCCACAAGCTTTTTTCTTCTTTCCTCTTTTAACTAAAGATGGCCTGACAACAGCTGCGCTCACACAAAGACACGTCCGCACACACACAAACACAAGCGTGCTTGCACACATACACGTAGCCGCAGAGAAGACTATATGAATTGATGGTTTGAATGCTCATTTTTTGACAGAGGAAGGCTGTTGCACAGAAAGATCTATCAATGCTTCTACTCACACCCTGAAATCTGCAGATGACAATACTGTTGCTGTCTGCTAACTGGGAAACATCTCACGAAAACTGGTGCCAAGCCCAAATTTTCAACAATAAAATAAAAACTTTCCAAAATGGCGTTCACAGGATATGTAATTAAGGTGTGCTGTGCATGGATGAATTCAATAAAAGCAATGTGTTCATTGCATCAAGTTTTTAGAATGCCATTATTATGCTTTTTTGTTTGAAGTCATAATGCATGATTGATTCTTTGAAAAGTAAATAATATCTACCGAAAATCAAATATCACATTTGTCATCTGCAATTTATAACCATATATTTCCTATTCAGAACAGAGTTACACAGATTAAAACAGAAGGGAATTTCCTTATCTTGTGCGTCTGCAATGTAAATAAAGTTAATGATTGATCTGGGTGAATCAGCTCTCTAGACCATAAAAATAAGGACATGAGAAACTTCCTCTGCTGAGTGAAATACTGAATGTTTTAGGCCAGTGGTTTCAATAGAAGTTTTGAGCCAAAAACAGGTCCAAGGTTCTTATAAGGGCCGAGAACAGCAGGTAAAAAACAATGCTGAATGCAAATAATAAAATCCTTTAATCCTTAATAAAAACCTTTTTTTAAAGGAAAAATTTAAAATTAAATGAAAAACAACTACACAAAATGAATAAAAATATGATGTGAATTATTAGCTGCTAGAAGATCATGAACACATCTAAATTCTCTGTTTTCCTACACTCTAAAAAATTGCTGGGTTGTTTTAACCCAACTTTGGGTCAAATATGGACAAACCCAGCCATTGGGTTACATTTTTTAATTACATTTTTAACCCAACGTTTGAATTGTCCATATTTGACCCAAAATTGGGTTAAAACAACCCAGCATTTTTTAGAGTGTATTCAATGTATGTCATGTTACTAATTGCGCATATTAACGAGCTTATGCAATTCATTCAAATACTAACCCGCGGTTTCACAGACAAGACTTAAGCCTATTCCCAGTCTAAAATATATGTTTGATCTGTTTTAACGCGATCTGAGGTTTTCCTCGAGAGATGCATGGCTTGCAAACGAGCGAAGCATGGCAGTTGATCAGAGTTCGGATGTACAAATGAACACAAAAGTATTTCAAACATTTCACCGACAACTGTTTCCTCAACTTGGGCCAATGCAGAGCTTTTAGTAGGATGTTATCTGGATCAATGATGATGCACGTTACACTGCACAACGAAGTTACGTTACACTGTTACTGTATACATCATCGTGTTTGCATTGGTGAAAGCATTAGAGAGAGTGCAGAAACTGCGTTGGAATGATAACATCTTCATTCTCGTGATCAACAGACTCCTCTGCTTGCTCAATGCTCATCACAGCAACATTTTATGTGATGCGAATAAATTAGAAATACTTTAAAAACTTCTCACGATTCGTTAGTCTCAATAGATGTAAAAGTAAAAAACGAATAATAGCTGTAGTAAAAGTATTCGAGAGAGTTTCACATATAGCTATTTCATATGCAAGCATGTCAGCCAATCACAGCAGTGGGCGGTTACACTGAGTCCCACAGCAGACACGCCCCTTCAAACAGAGCCTTCAAATCAGAGGCTAAAATCAGGCTAGCAAAAATGCCTTTTATTTCTAAATTATTTTTTCCTGTAGACTATTTTTGATCAAAAAAACTTACAAGAGCAACCCAGGAAACATAAAATAATAAAATATCCCCATGGGACCTTTAAAATATCTCAGTGCCATTGTTTTGTCTCAAGATCCACACTAATGTTTCTTTCTAAGGCAAGTTTATAAAAGCTACTTAAATGTCTTAATTGAACTAAGCCAAATTATGTCTTAATCTAAACCCTTTCTGTGAAACCAAGCCTAAAGGTGTGGTCATATTAGTGAATTTCCAATGGACAAAAAAATAATAATTGTCAATAGTGTAGCAATAATGTATGAAGCACAACTTGCACTGAACATTTAAACTAAGCAACTGTATGTTGGTCGATGTAGCGGCTTTGAGTGACCAACTTGAACCTGTTGCCAAATCTGTGATGCGAATTCTTTCGCTCTCACACAAAATTCACAATCATGTGGATTCATATTGAAATGTTTGGATTTCGTCCACAGAATTCACCAAACATCATTAAAGGAGTAGTTCACTTTAAAAAAACTCCTGTTCGAACTCATTCATCAAAATGAACAAATCTTCATTTTGATGAACAATTTTGAACAGGAGAGTTACGAACATGCATCGCAGTACAGAGCAAGGCGAGCATTTGAGCTTATAAAACTTAAATTTTTTTTTTAAATGAGAATCGTTTAAAGCCCTTTGAAGAGATTGCAGTTTGCACTGAAAGTGTCTTTTAGACCTTGAACCGTTTGGTTCCAATTGAAGTCCATTATATGGAGAAAAATGCTGGAATGTTTTCATCAAAAACTTAATTTCTTTTCGACTGGAGAAAGAAAAGACATGGACATCTTGGATGACATGGGGTGAGTAAATTATCAGCAAAAGTTTTTTCAAAAGTGAACTAATCCTTTAAATCCAGCAAACAAAAATATGTTCTAAAACGTTTGAGCTGACGTTTCTATTAAGTTAACACATTATTTCTGAATGTTCTCTGAAACGCCTCTGGGGTTTTTTATGTTTTAAAACGTTTTCTTTTCTTGGTTATACAAATGTTAAGAGAACATTCCATTTTGTAATTTTGCAAACATTATGGGAACTTTTGAATGTTTTCTAAACTTTCTGAGACATGCACTAACAATCAAAAAATGTAAGACGAACATCCAACGTTTCGAGGAAAGAAAATGTTCCATGAGCAACGTAATGATCTTGTGCTAACGTTTTGAGAAAATTTTTCAATGTTTGAACCTTATTAAAGAGAGAACGTTTTTAAAGACCAGAAAACTTTGAACGAACAATCATTGAACGATCTATTGAACGAACTATTAACATTACTAGAAAAAGGTTTGTTCATAACTTTTAAAAAGAACCTTGTCAGAACGTTCCCTGTTAGCTGGTAATTAATTTTATAGAATATTGTTTTTGATTACTTTTGATAAAATATGTTAAAAATGTTGGTGATGACTTGGGTCACCATTTAACATCCAGTCCTATAAAACAAATCCAGAAACACATCACATTTTGTACAAGATTTAAAGCAACTTGTGGTATTAAAACATAACATCAAAACACGATCACAATTTTTTATTTAAGGGGTGATCAATTTAAACAGGGGTTGGGTAACAAATAAAGCACTAGTAGAGTAACACCACAAAAAGTGCTTTTAACTGTAAAAAAAAGGTTTCGTGCATTATTACAGAAAATGGGACAAGGTGTGGCTTTTTGCATAGGTCACTAGCTTTGGCATGGCAGCTTAGGCATGGCAGCAGCAGAGGGCACAAAGGCAAAACAACAGACTGGAACATAACGCACTGTTTGCTGAGGCGTGAATATCCTGTGACACATCAAGGGTGGTGAACAATGTTCTAGTCCTCACCTCCACAGAGCATCAAAAGGGTTTTACGATAGTCTCCTGATGTGTCGCCCTGAGAAACATAATATGATTTGGTCAGACCAAACATTTGACCAATTTTGGATTAAAGCATCAAAACACACCCTAGTTTGAGAATGTACATGATTAGATCAGTGAAAGTTTAGTGTTGCATAATGCTATTAAGCCATTATGAAATTCATGACATTACATAATTACAAAGAGTTTCGTAATAACTGTTCAAGCAATGAGATCAACAGCACATTTTCTTTCCTTCAAAACCTAAAGTGCATTTCCATGGATGAAAAGTGCAGCGAAACCATGCAATTCAACAAAACAATTAATTTAATCCAGAAATCATTTAACGCACAGCTTAAAAACACACAGACTTGTTCTCTGCATGCATCTAATAATAAATATGTGTTAAATTTTTGAATTTTTAAATATGATTTGAATTAAAATGATGCATTAGCTTTATTGCGCTTAGTTTATTTGCACACTGGCACGAGTAATGCAACATGAAAAAGCCCCAAAAACGATGCATAAAATGTATAAATTAATGTTGTTATTGATCTGTGAAGGGAATTTTGACTACAGAGCCAGTATAGACCTGTTGTTTAACACTTCCTGTCTCGACTCTCTCCGCCAATCAGAATCAGCACACTGAGAGGAAGTCAAGCATGCAGGGGAAATTCCTAAACAGCTGAGTCGAGCAAGTACACCGCAGGAACCTGTCAAACACTCTGTTCCCCTCAACTTAACTAAAAGAGGATGTACAACGCCTACAGTAATACAAAACACAACTCTCTTTAAATTCACTAACTTCCAATCAAAATAGTAATTCATGCACAAAAGTATGCAGTATTTTTGACAAGGAGCGGAGCACACAACTTACAACGAACGTCTCTACCTGGATGAATTCATGCAAAGAGGCTTCATGGGTGTCCTTGAACTCTTTGCGGATGTTGAAGAGGTCGATCTCGGAGCGGGACACCATGATGCGGATGAGAGCCCTGTCGTCTGTTCCCAGGCCCTGCAGGGAAAGTCACAGCGCTTAGAAAACTCTGGCCTGACAGTGCAGACGCTCATCTCAGGTCCTGTGACTCATAATCAAGTCTGAGAACCATTGCTGGCACAGATACACAGTCAACGGATGAGTCCTACATGACTGTTGCCTTACATCAGTGTGTTTAGCCCACAAAAAGACCATTAAAACTTGTTTCAGTACAGCATGTCTCTTATTCATCACCCAGAGTACACTTTTTGCTCACAAGATTTAACCGCATACTCGGTTATGTTTTATTTCAGTATCTGATTGCAGATTTTTGTATCCTTGAATCTCCACAGACATTATTGAGATGTCTTCTGAACTCCTGGGGTGTGATTACTAGTGTCTGAGAAGCAAAAACCTCCATTTGCTCCTATTTAAATCTCATTCCTATTTAAGGTAACCAGATGAGATATTAAAGAGACCTCAGTTGTGATTTCTTTTTCCATTCTATTGGCATTTTGAGATGACTGATGTCATGTGCTTGGCCTAAATGTTTGCGATATGTCCTCCCGCTCACAGAGTGATGTTGAGGGAAGTGTGTTACATTGCAAAGCACTTTTACCTTCATGGCTTTGTACAATCGGTCAGCAAAGTAAGATGGCTGATTCTTCACACTTCGCACTGGAAAATACAAACATGTAAACATGAGTCATATGATCATTTTTGTGTCAAATGTGTAAAACATGTGATCATAAATTTGACTTTTGCTGATGTAATTGTTATTCTAGATTTTGTGCAAAAGTATTGTTTAATTATTTTTAAGACTTTAAAGGTATAGTTCACTTTGAAATTAATTTTTGATATGTTTTAACTTAGATATATATAATATGTTTAACAAGAGGTAAAATCTATATAAATACTGTTCGTTTTCTCACACAAAACGCTCGTTTCGCGTCTTAGGCCATCAGTGTGTACTTACATTCACGAGTCATTAAATCATGTTTCATTTTGACTTCTCTGTGCATGCTCTTTGAGGTGGACCCCATATACCTCCATTATATGACTGATAGACAACAACGGTTTAACAGAAAAATGTCAAAATTGAAAATACTGTGGAAACAAAGACACCTACATCTTGGATGCCCTTGAGGTAAGCTAAAACATATCAAAAATTAATTTCAAAGTGAACTATCACTTTAAGATGGCCTCATCACATTTAAGAAGGATAGCAGAAATCTACTGCATGTAAATGGCAGCAGATTGTCTAGTTGTATTAGTTTCTAGTTGAAATAAAATGAACTATGGCCTGGTTTCAGGACAGACAGGGCTCAGATTAAGCCAGAATTAGGCCTTAGTTCAATTATTTTAAGATATGTCAGTGTAAGTTGCTATCAGTATTTTAGTCTGGGACTAGCCTTAAAACGTGTCTGTGAAACCTGAGGTAAAAAACGTAAAAACTAGAAATGTTGCCTAGACAGCTAAGTAAAATAAAATACTGTAAGCTTAAATTGAGGCACTAAAATGACTAAAACAGAATTAAAAATACATTAAGGCTTAATAGAAATATTTTTAGAACAACTGAAAATTGATAAAAGCACAAAACAAAATTAATAAAACCCAAACAAAAATTGAAATGAAAACTGAAGATATAAAACAAAAGCTAAATCAAATTTTGAATAAATACTATCTAATTTAATTATATAATTTAATATAAAATATAATTTAGCTGCCTCGATTATCCATTATTCGGCTACTTTTTATAGTAGATTGGAATTAAAAAAGCAAACATTTCTGATTTGATGATAACATGACACCTGTAGTATTAAAGAATTAAATAAAAAAACATTTATTAGTGATATATTTTTCTGGTGCTCAGTCATTGTACTTCTTACCCAAAGCAAACATGGCATTTTTAACATCTCCTGACATCTCTTTCTTTATGATCTGTTCGATATCTTTGTTGCTGCACCTCACGAATTCCTGAAACACTGGAGGGGATATAGCAAATGTTGGATGAAAGCGTTCATGAAAACATGTATAAGCATGTGTGTATCAGTAGCAAACATGTGTTGCATTACCTTTCCTCAGATGAGGAAAACTCCTTGTGCACAGGATACTCATGAACTTGTCCTCCATGTCACCAGAGTCTGCGTTGCATGCATCTGCCAATTCCTAACATGGGATGAAAATATTAAATCTTAAAAACTATACTCTGGTATTACCTTTATACTTGGTAAACAAACAACAGTTGACAGTGTTTTATAAGTATTTCACACTTACTTGGGCATCCTCCAAGGCCCTCTCCATGTCTACTGGGCCCTCTTCACGGGCTCCCTGACAAACACACCAGTGAAATATGAGTTTAGAAAGCAAAAAGTATGAATTGTGGGTCAGTGTTTGGATGCGAGAACTGTGTCGATGTACCTGTGCCAAAGCGATCAGGATCCTTTTGAAATGCCCTGATGTATCTGACTCGATGGCATCCTCCAAACTTTTCTTAAAGGCTATGAAGGAAAAAATTTAAATACATGGGTTAGGTAGACATAACACAATGTATATCCTGTCTAAATAAATGACTCTTCACAACATAGTAAATGCCCCATTCTTGTCAGTGTTTGGCCTAGATAAATGGCGCCACCTGCTGGACACATTGCTCAATCCACAGCCAGGATTTATTTCTTTTTTTTACCATTCTTATAGGCAGAACACATCTCCTGAATCTCCTCGTTGCTTCTAGTGACCAGGATCTCAATCAACGCATGTTCATCAGTCCCAGCGCCCTATTAAAAAAATGGAAAATACATACATTTAAGCATAAACAAAGTTATTTCAAAGTTGCATGTTGCCTATTAACGACATTTCTTTATCAATACAGTAAAACTCAACATCTGTAAACAAACAGACTATTACCTCTGCTCTAGTTTGCACAGGTCACTGACCCCCAGTGAACAAATGAACACAGAAGTTAAATAACAAAAGCAAGGTCGAATCTGCTTAAATGATGAAACTATGACTCAAATAAGATTTTGGTTTGGATACAAAGTGCCGTCACAAATTTTCTGTGTACCTCCATGGCTTTCTTCATCATCTTGGCGTCAAACTCTGCTGGGGTCATCATGAGACCAAGAATGAGTCTTTGGAGGTTTTTGGACAGTTCTGATTTTAGATCAGCCATGAGATCCTAATGGAAAACAACTTTATATGTTAGCAAAATGCTATATTTTCACATTTACAGCAACTACAGTAAAATACTCTGTCCGATTGGAAACAGTAGCAAAGCTGGGCAGGGCGGTGTCTTACCCGTCCCAAAAGAGATTTGAAAGTCTGTCTGATCTCCTGTCTCTGTGCATTGCTTCTTTGTGCCACAATGCCAATAATTGTCTCTTCATCAGTGCCTGTAAAATTAAAGGAAATCATTAATTATTTTTGCAAGTCTTAGTATCCTTGGCAATGCATGCTATAGACCTTATCAAACTGTGTTTTTACGCACCAAAACCCTTCATTGCTTTTCTCAGAGCTTGTGCGTCACTCGCAGGGTCAAAATTTTGATATGGTCGCACAGTTCCTCTTAACTATAGATAGAAAAGACAAAATTATAAAATTACATGATTAAAGGGGGGTTGATTGCGATTTCACTTTTTTGATTTTAAATAGTGTGTAATGTTGCTGTTGGTGCATGAACAGTATCTGCAAAGTTGCAGCGCTTAAAGTTCAGAGCAAGAGATATCGTCTTTTAAAAATCAGGAAGTATAATTGCCTACAAAAACGACTCGAATTGGGGACTACAACGGGTTTTAGACGTCACTAACCTACACATTTGCATCAACCCTTCCTCTTCAGAATATGCAAAAAAGGGAATGATCATATTTCTGCGGCTCGTCAGAGTGTGTGTGTTCACGCAGCTGTCAGGTCTTCTGTGTTCGAGCTTCCCACAGACGCTGTACTTCGTCAACAATGTATACAATTTATGTTTAATTATGTTCCTGAAAATGATCGTAATCTAGCTCTCTGTGCTGCGCATTTTATGGAAGACAGCTTCCAGAATCTCCACGAGTTCAACATCGGATTCAACAAGAAACTGTTTCTAAAACATGAAGCAGTTTCAACTTTAAAACCAGAGGCAGCAGTTGTTGGGCCACAATCTGTAAGTAGGCTAATGCCCTGTTCAGATTACACGTTTTTTTTGTCTGCTACGATAGTCACCTGTGTCAGATTACGCGATTTTGAATAATTTAAATCTTGTCGTGTTGTGGACAAGACACAATGTCAGACTACACGTTGCTTCCCTGACCTGTCATCGCATGCAGTCTTTAACGGCACGTGATGTCATCAAGAAAGCGAAACTAGCGCGTGACTTCCGGAAATGAACGTAAGATGTGCTCTCATTGGTCAACCTCATACATGTGATGGAAAGCGTCTGTGAACGACCATTACAAAAATTAAACATGCTAGTCTTTTTGTCGTGATGTCGTGAAAGCATCGCAGATGGCGATGTAGGTTGTCTCCCACTATGACACACTATACGAGATGATACGTATTTCGAATCTTGCGTCCTTCACGCCGTTGTCGCTGTATCGATCCCATGACACCTACGCTAAACGGATTCGTGCTCAAAATCGGGCTAAAACGTGTAATCTGAACTCAGGCATAAGACTTAATCATTTTAAATGTATTTGCATGTATAATTCAAGACATAGCCTTGTGTTTTAGTTTTTCCAAATGCCAGCGCTGGCTTTATAGCCACTAGGCTACTAGTTATGCTATTTTGTGTCTATGACAAACGCATACAAACATTATGGACCTGAATTTTGTATAAGTACTAATATTTTAACATATTTTTCATATATAATGTTTATGATGTTATTTTCGAATTGATCAAGAATTAAACATGCCAACACTGTTTGTGTATAACATTAGTAGCCAGCCAGCTGCTATTGTTGCCAGTCAGATGCTATTGTGTAAAACAAACGTGTATAAAGTTAAAAATTTAGCAAATTATGATTCAGAAATGTTTAGTAAGAGCCGTGTGTGGTGAGGTTCTGCTTGACTCTCTTCATCGCAGCTTTCTCGGTCCAATTCTGCCTCAAACTGATACTGCCATTATTTACAATATTGAACCGGAGTGCATGCACGTTTCGCCTGTAAAGGTAATGGGCGTTGACCTTCCGAACAACGTGAGCAACAGTTTAGCCAATCACAACACACCAGCCCAAACTAACCAATCTGAGCTCACTGCCTGTTTCTGAGGGAGTGGTTTTATAGAATCAGGAAGTCAATCAGTCTTTTATATGACAGAGGAGAACGTGGCTTACAATAAAGGTGAAAATTATGAAAAATAAGACTTTTAAAAAAGAAAAACTCACGAATACATGTTATATTGCACCCCATAAACACAATCATGCAAAGAAAAAGGAGTAAACCCCCTCTTTAAAAGGACAGACATAACACTTTCATTAGTGAAATATTAGCTTCAGTCATTTTCCTTTTGTTTCATCTGTAGTTTAAAATGTGTACGTTTTCACAGCAACATAACACAAGCATAAACATCCTGTAGGATGGTGCGACACAGACTGAAAGGTGTCACAGGAACTGGCAGTGAATCAAGACTCTGATTATCAAATTGAGCAGCATTCGGATGCTATCTGTGCACAGACAAAGGCTCCACTGTATGCTTAGGGTGCATGACAGTTATCAACTCTAGCTTGGCCGGAGCAGAGGGTAATATGATGCATGCCGCTGAGAGAACGTGGGTAACACCAACCTGGATTTTGGTCGAGGCGCTGATTTCCCACATCTTGTAGGCAATCTGTGCAGCCTCTGGGAAGAACTCCCCTGCCATACTGAGAAACAAACAGCTCTTTAAAAATTTGTGCTGACAAAATAATTGTGTGGATTGAACTTCACATTCTTCACATTCAAACTTCACATGAGGGAAAGAGGGCTTGACAAGCTTCAGTTGCTTGCTTTCTGGCACATCTAAATGATATAATATAGTTTGTAATTACTGAGATATTTAAATACCCTACTTCTTTAAAGTTTGGGTCAGTAATAATGTCACAAGAGATTTGTTTAAAAAAATGCTGCTCTTTCTATTCTATGGACTTTCTATTCTTCAAAGAATCCTGATAGAAATGTATCACAATATTCCACCAAAATGTGAAGATGTTTTCAACTGTGGTGATAATAATAAATGATGAAATGTTTCTTGAGTACCAAATCAACACATCATGACACTGAAGACTGGAGTAATGATGCTGACAATTCATCTCTGCCATCATCAGGAATAAATCAATATATTGTAATAATATTTCACAATGTTACTGTTTTTAATGTATTCTTCAACAAATAAATGCAGCAGAAGAGACTTCTTTAAAAAACATCTTTAACCCTAAAACCGTAAATGTGGGCAAAATAGTTTTGATTTATTTTTTAAAAATACTTCCATTTATCTGAGCGGTACAAGACTTGGCTACTTTTCCTAAGTTTTTTTACTCAATTCTAAATTTTTAAGTGGGCAAAAAAAAATAAAAAAAAAATAATCTTGTATTTGGGTCAAAAATGGGCACCCATAGAAATGAATGGGAAAAACTGTAATTTAGAGCATAAGCCAAAATAAGACACCAGGAGACAGCAAAGGCACTTCATCTTTAGGTTTTAGCTTTAAGAACTTATTGGAATGATATTTTAATGTAGTTAAAAAAACAACAACAAAAAAAAACATAAAAATACGCATAATTTACAGAGAAAATATGGTACTTTCTGACGTAAATAAATTCAAAAATACCCCCAAATACAAATAAAACACCATAAATGGATAGACAAAACTTTATCAAAGACAGTGATATAACATTTAGAATAAATCAAAATTAGGATCACACCTGAGTCCTCTGTGCCCACATTTGTCCACAATTACAGGATTAAGGGCTATAAAGTGAATTTGGTTTGAGGGCGACAAAACTTACTGACCTCAAAGTTTTGAATGGTATGTTGTCCTATTTTATAATGGATAAATGTTTCCCTCTACTGACTGTTAATTGTTACTGCATTTAGAGCAGGGTTTTGTAATATAAAGAAAATGACACACTTTAAGACCTGAAAAATGCTTACTCATCATCTCCTCCACACAGTTTCAGCAGGGTGCGTTTGTACTCTCCAGATGTGTCATCCTGTTGGGTTCACAATATATTATTTACCTTTTATTTATGTACACATACAACATGTCCACTGTGTGCAAATGTAACACTTGAATAAACCAAATTTTATATCTAAAACTAAATGACTACACAATGAACGACAATTGTAAATCATATCAACGACACAAGTGGAAATGATTTCCAATGATACTATATAAATGTGTGCTGACAGAATCAAGAAAAGTCTTGATTCTGTTTTGTTGGTCTAAAGGCACCTGAATCATGTTGTACAGAGACTTCTCATAGCGCAGTCTGAAGCACTCTCGGATGTCCAGCATGTCAATCTCAGCACGGGAGACCATAATGCGGATCAGAGTGTTGTCAGCTGTGCCCAGACCCTGCAGACAGATGGGTAAACATTGAGAAATCGTACTTATACTTCATTAGAATTCATTATAACAAGGCTAACACAACCTTCATGGATTTGTAAAGGCGTCTGGCAAAAAACATGGGCTTACTCCAGATGCACTGAACTGTGGAAGATAAATCAAATAGCAGATTTTAGTGAAAATGCAGCTGTGAGTGTTCAGGAATTGATTGCAAGGTGCCAAAACATACCAACAGCCAGCATCAGTCTTTCGAAGTCTCCGAGAGCTCGCTTTTAATACTGTCCTCAATGGATTTCTCAGCAATTTTTTGGTATTGATCAAATACTGAAAAACACAATTTTTTGTTTGCTCTGTTATGTTGATCCATGTTACAGTGGGTAATCCTTAACCATTAATAATTTAAATGTATTAAAAATCATAATCACTCATCCTTTAGGTCATTGCACAGTGGTTTTGTCTGTTGCATTACAAACTCTCTTTTATATTATTAAAAGCAGCAACCTGATGGTCTAAATGTAATCGGTGGTGCAGTGTGGAGTGTTACAGACACACAAGACAGATTGTGCAGTGGAGGAGGGGTGTTAGTCAGCAGAAATCTGTGTCCAGTGTGTGGCTGCGGCTCTCATACCCGACTGCAAATGGGTCACACTAACGGTTTCCCAGCAGCATGATGAATTTGGCCTCGTCTGTGCCCCACTGTGCCTCTCCCGCATCATACAGGTCCTACGATGAGACTACACACAAACATTCTTTCAAGATGCAAGTCAAGAGGTCAAAAACACACTTGGCAGGGCAATTGTTTTCCTGTTGGTCTTATGCAAATGAAGAGTCAAATAAATAAGTACATTTCCATGAAATATCCAGTTGAGATTTAATTATTTTATGTGAGAAGAAAGAAACTGCAAAGTTTTACACTGTGGGTTCATTATAAAAATATATTTGAAGGACAGAAGGCCACAAATGACCAATAAGAATCAATGTAATATTGGTTTTTGAATATTAAACAACATCAGTCACACTCACTTGAGCATCTTGCTCCACGAGGTCTTCACTAACAACATCATCTTCCTCTCTGGTCCCCTGTTAAACAAGAAAATCACCATTATTAAACAGGAAAAAAATTAGGCCATAATAAAGGCAATTTCATTGTGATCCTAGTGGAAAAAACATAGACCAAATGTATTTAAAATACATTTATTTCATACTAAGTATACTACAAATCCATTGACATATTTACTGACATGTTGAGAATTATTGATATAATTACAATGAAACTTTATTTGGAGTACAAATAAATGCAATATATTTAAAGTGTACCTAAAGTATACTTGCAATAGTTCCACTTAAACACAATCAATATATAAGTATAACTTTAATTGAACTTCAGCTCTCTTTCTGGATAACTAAAGTGCATTAAGTACAGTAAGTATACCAATTTAGTATACCTAAAATACAATTGCAGGGTATTTATATTAAGTACACTACCGGCTCTTTTTTAAAAGAAGTCTCTTCTGCTCACTAAGGCTGCAATTTTTTTGATAAAAAATACACAAAAAACACAGTAATATTGTGAAATATTATGACAATTTAAAATGACTTTTTTTATGTTAATATATAATAAAATGTAATTTATTCCTCTGAAAAAAAGCTGAATTTTCAGCATCATTACTCCAGTCTTCAGTGTCACATGATCCTTCACAAATCACTCTAATATGATGATTTTATGAATAGAAAGTTCAAAAGAACAGCATTTTTCTGAAATGGAAAGATTTTGTTACATTAAACACTACCCTTTAAAAAGTTTGGGGTCAGTAAGAATTTGTATTTTATTTTTGGGGAAATAAATAAGAAATCAATACTTCTATTCATCAAGGATGAGTTACATTGATCAAAAGTTACAGTAAAGACATTTATAATGTTAGAAAAGATTCTAATTAAATAAATGCTGTTCTTTAAACTTTCTATTCATCGAAAAATCCTGAAATAAAAATGTAAAAAACTGTTTTCAACATGGATAATAATCATACATGTTTTTGGAGCATAAAATCATCATATTAGAGTGATTTGTGAAGGATCATGTGACACTGAAGTACTGGAGTAATGATGCTGAAAATTCAGCTTTTTTTCAGAGGAATAAATTACATTTTAATATATATTAACATAAAAAAGTCATTTTAAATTGTCATAATATTTCACAATATTACTGTGTTTTTTGTATATTTTTTATAAAAAAATTGCAGCCTTGGTGAGCAGAAGAGACTTCTTTTAAAAACATAAAAAATCTTACCGACCCTAAACCTTTGACCGGTAGTGTACATAAAATATGTAAATTTATTTTTAGTATACTTAGCATAAAATAAATGTATTTCAAATACATTTTAGTATATTTAATGTCTCAGTATGAAAAAAAAATAGTATCATAAAAAAGGAAAAACAATCATAAACTGACTAAACATTGGGTTGCAGGTTTGCTATATTATCATAAATCAACATAAAATATCTCGCTGAACCTGAAGCAAAACAACCAGCATCTTCTTAAAATGTCCAGATGTGTCCGCTATAATGCTCTCTTCAATGTCTCTCCCATATGCTGTGAACACAAACACATGGTCAGGCTTTTCTTCAGTTCAGAAGAATATTGGGTTTTGTTATTGACTTGTGTAAAAGAAAGAAAAATAGCTCACCATCTTTGTATGCTGCCACCAGATCATGAATCTGCTCATTGGTTCTTGAAGCGAGGATTTCAATCAAACATTTCTCATCTGTTCCTGCTCCCTTTATAGCACAACAAGCAAGTTAATTTCTGAACACAAATAACATATTCAGTCTCTTTAAATGAAGGGGTAATGGACATTCAACTAGTATAATTATCCATATGGAAATGAGTGCAGTGACTTGAGTGACATAGTGAAATTACAGTACAAATGAGAAAAAAGCATGCAGTCTCGTATTAGCAAAAAAAGCTATTTAAGTGTAAACTTCCCATTAAGAGTCAAAGCTAAGCAAGTTACAAATGTATTAATAAATCATTTATTTATTTTCCAAAGGGAACTCGTCAAGACATTTATTGTTTGTTTTTCATTATTAAAATCCCAAATGACTGAATTCTTTGTAAATTTTCACAGCCATAAAATCATGAAATAGTTAACACTGCCAAAGTAAAGAGCTAACCATCATCATTAAATTAAGGAAAATGACTTACCGAATCCTATATAGCCATGGCAAAATAGATTCACAGGACAAAACATGCAGTAAATAACACAGAGAAACTACTATTGCTGATATTTTATTAGAGAATGTTTGGGAATCCTTTGTCTATTGTATTCTGTTTAGCATTTTGGCAGATGTCTAAGTCAAGACCATATATCAGCAACCAGCAATATTTTCAGAAAACATAAATGCAATTTAAAAATACAGCATAACATATCTATATGAATACAATTATATGTGCATGCATAAGTCCTGCGTTTGAATAGTATATTTTTGTGCAATTACATCAGTCATGCACAGCACAATATTAATTTAAGGTCTCAAATTCACACAGAATTCTTATATACCTTAATGGCATCCTTGATTTCTTTGGCATCATGATAAGCAGGAGGTCTCATCAAACCCACAATCAGACGTTCAAACTTCCCAGTTAGCTCGTGATTTCAGATCATCAATTAAATCCTGAAATGTAATTTTGATAAAGCACATTTTATCTATAAGCCATTTATCCATTTATTAAATGCTTGCTGGAGATTTTCCAGTACCTTCCCATATTGTGATTTGTAGGCGGTGCGGATCTCCTGCCTCTGAGCATTGCTTCGTGAGGTAATCAGGTCTAAGATGGCATCCTTGTCACTTCCTGTGACACAAGAGAGAATAATTTCATTCATTCATCCATTATAGAAATATCCCAACAGCAACGAGCTGCATATCACACATCTATAGATGAGTCCTGGCACTCACCAAAGCCTTTCATGGCATTATAGAGGGCCTCTGCATCACTGCCAGCATCAAAGTCAGGGTGATCGACAATTGTACCTCTGAATCCCTATGACGAAAAATATAGATGTTTAGTTGTTGTTTTTAATGAACGAAGATGAATCTATGAATCACAAAACCTGAAAAGAGTCAATTCCAGTCATTCAAAGATATATTTTAATTATTAGCATTTTTATCATTTTTAATACATAATATCAGTTTTAAACATAAATGGAGATTTATGCATAAACAAAAAAAACTAAATATAAAGATTAATATATATAAAAAAAGTATTATTTTACAACTTTGCTTCTAAAGTTAAAAAAAAAATCTTGTTTTTAAAGAATGTTTGGACATTTTTACTGCAATTATTTTTTTTTTAGAGAGCATTTACAGTCACATGCATTACACTCAACTAACAAAATAATTGGGTGGGACAGCCTACATATGTTTATATAATCCCAAAATAAAATATTACACCAACAATCAGACTCTCCTATGGCCTTTGATCCAAACTCAGTGGCCCAGGCGGGATTTTAACATGGACAGCTGACACCTGTCAGTGCAGCAGTTGTGTGTTATGGTCAGCAGCAAAGGGCAGTTTGTGTGACAGAGAGAGAGAGAGACAAAAAGCTTGCATGCAACTTAAAAAGTCAGTCACCTTAAACTTTAAACCCTATTGAATCTACAGGATGTCGTTCCCCTTCAGAAAGCTGCAAGACCTCACATCTGACAAAGCTCCTCTGTACTCACTGTCTACCTACATTTGATTGCCATAACACTGGTCTTGCTGGCGTGTCTTAGTATAAAAGGGCACAGATCCAGTGTCCTCCCCCTCATGCTTCTCTGCACATGCTCACGGCCTGTCCTGCAGATATCTCTCAGCACAGCAGCTGTGGGCTTCCACGTCTACAGCAACAGTGCCCTGGCAACACTGACCTCAGCAGACAAACATCCGGCCAGGCACACTTATTATAAGTATAATAGTAATGTTATATAATATTATATAGTCCTCCTGTGTTGTGGCGAGCCAGTTTCTTTCTTTCAGGAAATTTTTTGTAAAACGTAAAAAAAATAACTGTGAAACAACAAGATAAAATAGATTTTTCTGAAGAAAATGTGATTGCATGTTATTAGTGCTTACTAGGCTATTACTATGCAGTTTTTACGGTGATTGGTGATTAGGTCATAACACAACAATTTCTTTAATATTCTGCTGCCTAGATTTAAAAATTCTGATTCTGAACACTTAAAAGATAGCTCAAGTAATAGCTCACCTTTCCTCGACAAGATCATTTGAGGTATTCATGTGCACAGCACAAACAAGGTTTAGAGGTTTATTCAAATCCCTGAAATGAAAAAGACTAGCGATACACTAATGTTTTATAAATAATTAGTGTGCTTTAATAATAGATTGGCTACTATACATCAAGGTATCTAAAATGATATCTAAACAAGATTTTGTTTCAAAAAAATTAAAAAATGCAGTATAGTGATGTTCATTAAGATTTCATTAAGAAAACTCTGACATTCTACACTTCTTCGATGACAATAGATGGAAACTGAGAATGACTACAATAAGAAAGGAGGCAGAGGTCATGTCTTTGTGGCTATTCTTTCTTGCTACATGACAAACTGTAAATTGCACATACATATCAAATTGTAAGCATTGCATAAAGCAAGAAGACACAATGATGTAGAAATGTAAACGTACTTTGCCCATGTTTGATCAGCTAGTTGTCAATGGAATGATAATCTTGAACCTGGAAAAAGAATTAAGAAGAAACATGTTAGCCTTTCCTTATCGCTTCAGTATAATTAAAGACAAAAAAGTAATGTCTTTTTTTTTTAAAATGGATGTTTATTTTTGTCAGAATCCCCTGTTTCTGACTCTGAGTTATGTATATTATAAGCCACAATGGAAACTTTAGATGAATCTAAAGTCTGTAAATGACATTTCAAATGAAAAGGCATTGCTGCAGAAGCCGTCTATATGGATGTTTCCATAGGTTTACTTTGAGTTAAATAACCTCCAAACTTGTTTAAACTTAATAACCTGTTTAGTCACTTAAAAACGCTCTAAAAAATAATTTCCCCCTAATTCAGACCATTTCTACTTTCTATAGGATAAAATGCTAACGGCAAAGCCACATTTTCCACAGGATACTCATGGCTCCACCTCATTTACACCATGTACTCTTTCACTACATAATTTGGCAAGAAAACAGGGAACTTTCAGTGATGGAAAAACGTTCAGTCTGCAGCTTAACTGCAGCTGCAGTTACTGTACTATGACAAATCATCAAATATCAAGCTTCTTCTCATGTGTCATTATTGATTTTGCACTCTGACTCTGCAAACTTTCATAAAACAAAATACAAAAAAGGACAGTAGACCTTTTAGTAGAATTGTTTAAAATTGGAAATGTGTCAGTGAAGTCCAAAAATAGGCATGTCTCTCTGTTTGGTCTGAGTCAGGAATACATCCAAGTTCTGAGAAAGAAATTCACACAGCCCCACCCAACCAATACCACAAATAATACTTAAATCAATCAAAAATTAATGAAAACCTGATATGTTCAGGAAAAAATGAATATATGTTATATAAAGAACATTACTACAACCATAACCCTAAAACCTTTTGCATATAATCAACTTTTTGCATTTTGAATCATTAAACATATGACTATTTTAGAATTGAATGTCTGTGGTAGTTGGAAAGCATGTAAACGCCTCGATGAGAACGCTAGAGTTCTAAAAGTGGTTCCATTTGCCTATGAAACGCGCATATAAATATGCGCCCCAAAATGCCGACATTAGTTAATAAATTACGTACGAATTGTTAAAAATAATAACGACTAAACAACATTATACCTTAATCCCAGGGAGTCGAGCTCCAGTTAATCGTGGTCAGTGGTCTTGCTGTGAAACGCTCGCGCGAGTATCAGCTGTTCTTCTTTGACGCAACGCATGCGGCGCAAATGGCACATGAGAAATTAACTCAGGATAACCATGATGTAATGTCCAAGGCTGACGTGTCGTGGTAGCAAGTTCTCATAAATGACGTTGAGCATAGGATAACTATGGTGAAGACATGAGCGTTATTTTTTCAGTCAGTTTCATCTGCCGTGCACATCCTGAGCTGTTCGATCTGCATATGCAGCACATTTAGGGATTCCTGTAAAGTCCTGAGTCGAGAAGATGAACATTCGAGAAACAAATACACAGAATTTGTGAGGTGAAAGATGTAGCCTACTCCGCAACCTTTTGCATAATAATGTAATTTACACAAATAATGTATAATGTAATTTACACAAATAAAAAAGAAAAAACATCAAAAATAAATATACTACAAGCCGAAATAGCGAAACTATTGTGCAAAGGGGCCAAAGAGCCTTACTGAGTGCACATTTACATTGATATCTGAAACCACATTATTAATTATCAGACTTCTATTTCATATGATGTGAATGTCATATGATCTCCAAATGTCCAACCCTTTAAAACATTACATTTAAAATAGAAGTAGATTTAAAACATTAAAATTATGAAAATAATCATTAGCTAGTAAATAAAAAGCTAGCAAATATAAGCTTCTGCTAAAGCAGGGATGTCCAAACCAGCTTCTGGGCCACGATAGAGATAGAAATGTTGCTTGCATGGTCCATATTTAAGCAGTGACATGTTTTTAAAACTGTTTATATGAACAGATTCATTCTGAATTGCAGCCAAGTACAAAGTCAAACTATAGTAACTTATGAATCAACTTAAAGAGAGTTGCCGATATGCTCTTAGGATTCAATGGCTAAACATGTCTGCCTTGGCGTGAGATTGTGACAGGGCTATTTCTGTCCTATCCTTTTGGTCATTCCGGTAAGAGGGTGAGGAATTCAAGATCAGGACAGCATAGTAGAACAGAACAGAGGGAGAGGGGGTCGGTATGGTCACTCATTTACAGTAAACTTTACTCTCTAACTATATGGGCTCCATTTGTGCCAAAACTGAGTCGACTGCTTTGTGCTTTGTACATTTGTCCTTGTCAACTGTCATTGCTTATAGTTAAAATTCAGGAAACTCCAAGGCACTCTCTTTAGAAAGATTAAAAAGTTTTTATTGTTATGGCTTGGTCAACTTAAACCTTTAAAACTCCAACGTTTTTTAGCATACAAGCCTTTGTTGTGAAGTTAACAGTTTTCAAACAGGAAGAGACTTTCTTATAAGCTTTTAAACCACCAATCAGAAACCTCCCTTTGGCAGAAGAGTTGTAGTATTAAACAAAGACAACTAGATATCCTGCTGTTCTTAATAGAACAGAATTTTCGTGACTACACACCAAGGTTACATACAATGCATGCATCACTACAATACAAATAAATGTCATTGCCTAGTTTTTCAGATAAATTATTATATGTTCATGTGTATGTTCTTTGTTTATGTCGATTTGTTCTTCATTTTGGTTTGTTGTCCTTACTGTCGTCCTAACTGTTATCTTGTCATCATTACAGTCGTCCTGTTACTGTGCGTTCACACCAGGCGCGAATAGCACGTCAAATTCGCGCCTGACGCATCTAGTTTGACGCTTGACCACTTTGTGTTAATTCGCATGTCAAGAGTGAAACTAGCGCACGTAAAAACAAAAGTTTGAAGCGAAATTTACAGCACGTGAACGCACGTCAGAATCGAAATCCGTTTTGTTTTTTGTTTTGTAGGCCATTGTTTTTATGTCGACTGAGCATTCATCAGAGAGTCACCGCTCTGTATTTACTCTGGAGAGCAGAACAGTGGCGTGGGGATCATCGTCGCCGTATTTGAGTCCTCCGAGTCCGGACCCTTTGTAGGCGAACCGTTTGGCTAGTTTCACCATTTGCTCGCTCCAGGAGCTGCGCTGGATGATGGCCGCTGTCAGCGGTACTTCCGCCTGTCCCGCGTCCAGTTTGATGACCTGTTGTCCCGCATCGGAGCGAGGATCACCCTCGTCCTCATCCACCTAATCTAGCTGTCATTTATTTTTGTTTTGATGATAACAAAAGAGCCAGCTTCCAAAAGTTAACCTGTCCTGTGATTTTTTCTCTCTTTCACGTCCAGACACGAACTTATGCACATATGTTGGTTGTCTTTACATCATAATACTATTTCATATTATATAGCTATGGAATGAATAACATTCAAAACAAAATGAACATGTCTTGTATATATAATGTTTTAAGTGATAAAACATTTGCTTTGTTGTGCATAATCCCACCAATGCATTTAGTCATATTACAAAATAATTTATTGAAGCATCCAGACACTTCACCACGTGATCAAGCAGCTAGGCTCCTGATTGGTTAACGCGGCGCGAATTCAAGACAAAGTTTAGATTTTTCAGACTCGGGCGGCAGGCGCGAATTCGCGTCAAACGCGTGAATGCACAAATGGCACTAACTAAATCATTTGCGCTTAACGCGCCAGACATTGAATTAATTCAATTTGAACTTGACGCACGCGAATGAGGCGTATTTGCATCTTCCGTGCTGCGCTCCACGCCTCATTCGCGACATTGAAATTCGTGTCCGGTGTTGAACGCACCATTATAAGCGCTAAAGGTATCCCCCTGCTTCTCATAACCTTCTCACATGAATGGAATTATTTTATAAAGATACTTTTTTGTAAACCTACTTTGCTTTTATTTTGAGAGCTTTGCGTGAGGTCTGCGTCTGTACACATTTGTAACAGTTAACATAAACGATAGTAAGGATAACAGAGCAAGATAAAAACTCCAGTAAGGATGACAGAACAAAACAAAAGACAGTTAAGACGTCATTAATGACGACAAGATCACAGGACGACAGAACAAGATGACAGTAATGACGACATTATAACAGGTAGGACGACAGAACAGGACAACAAAGCAAGACATGAACATGTACTAATTTATCTAAAAATTAGGAACAGTAAAGTAAGGACAAAAGAACAATACGATATAAAACCTGGAGAAACCTGGTTCATGACACAATGACAGTTGACAAGGACAAATGTATGATACAAAGCAGTCGATTAATTTTTGGCATAAATGGAACCCCATATTATAGTTATTGGTAAAACATGATTTAATTGCTGGAGTCACAAAATGCGTTATCTGTCTGCACTATAAATCATGAAGGTCACCATCTAAGCACTGATTTCTTTGTAGTCAGTAAAGAGCAAGATATGGCAAAGCTGTGCTGCCATCTAGTGTGCAGACTTCTCAAAATGTTTGCAAACTATATAATAAATAAGAATGTCCTATTTCTTTCTTGCATGAAACAATGTCCTGTTTTGTTGTGTAAGTATTTGCTGAAATAGAAAGCCGTCATAACCGCAAAGAAATGTTTCAAAAGTATGGTTTTCAACATGGAATTTTATACTCACTCTGAGCCTTGGCTGCAATTATGAGCACATTATGGGGCCAGTGAGAAATGCAGAAAGAAAGGCTACTTTGTTGCTAATGCCACAGAGTGGGTGGGTCGAACAGTCCACTCTTGTATATATTGTTGTTAAAAATCATTTGCCTTCATTGGTGTGAAATGGATTGCTATATTTAGACAGTCATTACAAAGATACAGACTGCACACTTAACTGGACACAATTGAGGTAAAGAAACAAATATTAATTTACTAATTAGATGCATTAAGGAATGTTTTTGCAAGCTCTTTAGTCATTATTTTGCTGATAAAACTCATAATTTTATGTTTGGCAAATATTTTTGGAATTACACATACGCTTTTTCAGTGCAATGAGTAACTAAATGCTAAATTAATAAATTAATAATGAAAAATCTAAAAATACAGCTTCATGTGCGTTTATAAAACATAAAATAATGCACATATTTCTGAGTTTTTTATAACAGTAAGTTTTTGACATACTGCTCTGGCTGGCGTGCATGAATGCACGTGATCAGTGCTTTAGAATAATGGTATGCAGCAGTAGATTCCTTGCAGGATTAGTATGGATCATGAATCTCTTGTTGGCAGATAATTGAAAGACACTGCACAATAGAGAACGTGTGCCAGTCAACCACTTGGGAAGTCATGAAGGCAGCTTTGTCTATCTTTCTTCATAACTATCTCATGGAGCCGAATAGGCTTCTAGACTGAATGAGTTCAGAAGAGGATAAGTTATGAAGTAGAAAGTGAAGGACACCTGGCATCATATCAGTTGCACCAATACTTCAGAGAAAAGATCCAGTCAGATTGACTTTAATAAATAGCCTATATTTTTGATGAAGTTAAAGTGGCCTTACAATTACATGAATAATTAAATAATTCAAAGTGAGTCCACTTTGCAATGTTTTTATTCCTAATGTAATTATCATTTGAGGCTGACAAGATAATTAATGATAGATAATAATGATCTGTTCAATCTTAAATTAGAAATGTTTTTTTTTTTCTCAGGGTTTCAAAGGAAAGAAAAAAATCAGCACTTATGAAAACATGAAGACATTGTGATAAGGTAAATTGGAGGGACAATAAGTGTATATATTATTATTATTACAAATGAATGACCAACATGCAAAAGTTTAAAAACTGCTTATTTTAGGCTGATTACTGAGCATAATCCAGATTAGTTGTTAAATTACACAAAAGCATGTAATTTGATATTAAAATATGACATTCAATATGATAACACAATGAAAAAACAAAAAATATTTTAGTTTGACAAATTAAAGATGCAGAAAAATGTCATTAGATATTTTTTTTCAGTTGCTTTGGCACATTTCTCAGATAACAACTGAAAAAAATACTTGTTCATCCTCCACATCATTGAAATGCATAAATGCCATTCAGATAAAGTGCAGTCTTATGTATTTTCAATCGTTGTCTTCAAAATCAGAGTTTGCATCTGAAAATACTGACAGAGTATTCTGTTATATAACACGACTAGCATTTTGACTGTCTCGTATGCGAACAGTGACACATTGACTTCTGCTGGCATTGACATGTTCATTGACATAAATACTTTTGAGAGTTGAACTAAGGATTTTGAGCAAGTTACATCTATGAACTGTTTTGAGAAATGCACTTTACTGGTTTGCAAATCTTACGGATAATTCAAGAAATGTACCAAAGCGACTAAGAAAAACTAAAAAAAAAAATATAGCATTAACCTTTGCTATCATTTGAAATTTTTCCTCTATAACAGCTAATAATGCAATCGATGCGGTCTTTCCTGAGGGGGCTGTGCCGCAGGAAACCCCTGGAACCCGGAGGGAGAGGTCTCCACATTTCGTCGCTGTCTTACGACTTTGGACCTGGTGGCTTTGGGAGTGGGCAGCACCTTGGGGGCCGGAGTCTATGTGCTCTCTGGGGAGGTGGCTCGGACCCTGGCTGGGCCAAAGTATTATCATCTCTTCCTCATTGCTGCTTTAGCTTCTATCTTTGCTGGGCTCTGCTATGCTGAGTTTGGTGCAAGGGTTCCTAAGACCGGATCTGCCTATCTGTACAGCTATGTGACTGTAGGAGAGGTGTGGGCCTTCACCACAGGATGGAATTTGCTATTGTCCTACGTCATAGGTAAGTAGAAATTAAAGGCCAGTGAATATGCAAGATCAGGGTCAATTGGATGGATGGGTGGGTAGATTGGTGGCTGGGTGGGTATATGGATGCATAAATAAATGGTTGGGTGGAGTCGGTGTATGGTTGAATGAATGAATGGATGGGATAGGATGGAATGGATGGATAGGTGGATGGGTGGATGGATGGATGGATAAGTGGGTGGGTGGGTGGATGGGTGGGTGTGTGGATGTATGGATGGATGGATGGGTGGGTGTATGGATGCATGAATGGATGGATGGGTGTGTGGGTGGATGCATGAATGGATGGGTGGGTGAAATGGATGGATGGGTGGATGAATGGAGGGGTGGATGGATGGATGGGTGGTGGATGGGTGTGTGGATGGATGGATGGATGGATGGATGGAGTGGGTGGGAGTATGGATGCATGAATGGATGGATGGATGGATGGGTGTGTGGGTGGATGCATGAATGGATGGATGGATGGGTGGATGAATGGAGGGGTGGATGGATGGATGGATGGATGGATGGATGGATGGATGGATGGATGGGTGGGTGTGGATGGATGGATGGATGGATGGATGGATGGGTGGATGGGTGGTGGATGGTGTGTGGATGGATGGATGGATGGATGGATGGGTGGGAGTATGGATGCATGAATGGATGGATGGATGGATGGGTGTGTGGGTGGATGCATGAATGGATGGATGGATGGATGGGTGGATGAATGGAGGGGTGGATGGATGGATGGATGGATGGATGGATGGATGGATGGATATGGATGGATGGGTGGATGGGTGGGTGTGTGGATGGATGGATGGGTGGGTGTATGGATGCATGAATGGAGATGGATGGATGGATGGATGGGTGTGTGGGTGGATGCATGAATGGATGGGTGGGTGGAAATGGATGGATGGATGGATGGATGGATAGATGGATGGATGGGTGTGTGGATGGATGGATGGATGGATGGGTGGGATTTACAGATGCATGAATGGATGGATGGGTGTGTGGGTGGATGCATGAATGGATGGGTGGGTGAAATAGATGGATGGATGGGTGGATGAATGGAGGGGTGGGTATATAGATGCAAGAATGGATGGATGGGTGGGGGGGTGGAATGGATGGATGGGTTGATGGATGGATTTGGATGGATGGATGGATGGTTGGATGGATGGGTGGGTGGTTGTATGGATGCATGGATGGATGGATAGATAGACAGGCAAACAGAACAATAGATACGTAGATTGATAGATTAAAGGGTCTAATGTCAAATACTAACAGAGCTTTGTCTTGGTTTAGGCACATCAAGTGTGGCCAGGGCATGGAGCGGTACATTTGATGATCTCATTGGAAATGTGATGGCTAATTATTTCAGCAAATATGCAGCCATGGGCCTTCCTGGCCTGGCAGCCTGACCCAGACTTCTTTGCAGCTGCTCTCATAATGATTCTCTCTGGTATCTGACTATACAATACTAATCATACACCATATAATTAATTTTTATATATTTACAATCTATAGCAAAGGTTTTGCATTATCATTATCTATGCTATTTTTCTTACAGCTCTTCTTGCATATGGTGTGAAAGAATCAACCACGGTCAACAAGATATTCACAAGTGTTAATATACTGGTGTTGATATTTGTCATCACTGCTGGCTTCATTAGGGAAACCTGAAGAACTGGTTTATCACAAAAGACATCATCCTGAATGCAACAGCAATGCATGAGTAAGAACATCTGTATTTATAGTTTATAAGGATTTTCAATATATTCATATTTTATGCAATTTATAATCCTTTCAGTCTATAAACCTATTTAACAAATCTGTCTGAATGTTATATCAATGGAGTTTTGACTGTTCGAAATAGCATATAGCATTCTTCTTTATACTACTGCTGCAGTAGGCTACATAGTACTGTATATATATATATATATATATATATATATATATATATATATACTGTGCATATGGTATACAGTATGCAAATTTTCTCTATACGTAAAATAGCAATTAAATACTGCTTTGCTTTGTTGTTGTTGTTTTTAAGAAACCTGACATCCACCATCAATGTCACCACTGAGTATGGAGTAGGTGGCTTTTTTCCATTTGGATTTGAAGGAACACTGGCAGGGGCAGCAACATGTTTCTATGCATTTGTTGGCTTTGACTGCATTGCAACTACAGGTAAATCTGGAGAAAAAAAGTTTTGAAAATATATTGTGGGCAACAAACACTCAAACTGCCAATCAAAACTTTTTAAATGTTTTTGAAAGAAGATCTTATGCTGACCAAAGCTGCATTTATTTGAAATATTTAAAAATCGGTAAAAACAGCAATATTGTGAAATATTTTTACAATTTAAAATAACTGTTTTTCATTTAATTTTTAATTTTTTGTCCTAGCTGAATAAAAATATGAATTAAAAAAAAATCATATTGACTATATATTATCATCACCAGTCATGAATATAAAATTTCTAATGTATGAATATGGATTTTCTAGGCGAAGAGGTGAAGAACCCTCAGAAGTCTATACCTGTGGGTATTGTGGCCTCTCTGCTTATCTGTTTCCTGGCATACTTTGGTGTTTCGGCTGCTCTCACATTGATGGTGCCGTACTACCAACTCAACATTCAAAGTCCTCTTCCTGTGGCCTTTGCTGACATCGGCTGGGGTGCCGCAAAGTATGTAGTGGCGGTCGGATCCTTGTGCGCTCTGTCAACAAGGTAAAAAAAAGTCAGAGTGAGAGTTGGCTCTCTATTATGTTTCAGATCAGTTACAGACATTTCATTTAATCTGCAGTCTCTTGGGGTCCATGTTCCCAATGCCCCGTGTCCTGTTCGCCATGGCCAGAGATGGACTCATGTTCAAATCGCTATATAAAGTCAGCTTACGGCAGAGTCCAGTGGTGGCCACACTATCCTCTGGAACTGTGGCGGGTAAGTGGACTGAAAGATTGTTTAAAAATTATCTACGAATGGGATATCTTAATTCTGCCCTCTTTTTCATCTCTCACATATGACAGACTAAGCCAAATCATAAGACTAGGGTCTCTCTGTGAGATGAATAAATAGGCTGCAGCTTTTGTTTAAAATACAAAAGCCCTGAGAATCATGTGCTCTGCTTTATTCCAGCAATAATGGCTCTTTTATTTGACCTGAAGGCATTGGTTGATATGATGTCGATTGGAACCCTCTTCTCCTACACACTTGTGGCTATTTGTATTCTCATACTAAGGTTGTATTCCCAGCTCCACACTTCCCTTCTGTTCTACCATCATAATGCAAATCTTTGAAGCTAAAATGAGTTTCTTTCAAAGGTATCAAGAGACGGCTTCTGAGGAAAATGATTTGCGCACACCCACAACCTCCACGTTTGGGTTTTTGAAACCCCCTTCGTACCCTACCAAAGAAACTTCAAACACTGTTACAACCTGCACAGTTTTTCTTGGTGTGTATAAAACCTTACCAAACTGAAATTCGACAGAAATCGCACGGAAATTTGACCTCAGGCAGCAATATAACCAAACCTATTTCATATATTTGCTTTTACAGTTGTGTTGGTGCTTATCCTGTCACTGCTGTTGAGCAAAGATATCAGATCTTTGTTGTTGCTGGAGATCTGGAGTGTTGTGAGTGTATCTGTGATCCTGGTCATAATCTTCTTCATAGTCTTCATTATCTGGAGGCAACCCCAGAACCCAACCAAAGCCTCCTTTATGGTGAGCACATGACTTATAAAACATATAATATAATATAATATAAGCACCTAATTTTATAAAAAATATAATATATAAAAAAATGTGTATAAATTATAAAATAAAAATCTCATATTTTCTGTGACCACAGGTACCGTTCCTGCCTTTACTCCCTGTGGTGAGTGTGTTTGTCAACATTTACTTGATGATGCAACTAGGAGGAGACACCTGGGTCCGCTATGCTGTCTGGATGGCTGGGGTAAGTGATGCAAAATATGAAATATGCAGAAAATCAACCCCAAATTTTATTTTAAATTTATGTCTTTTTTTATGCTCAGGATTCCTCATATACTTTGGATATGGAGTGAGGAACAGCGTCCAGAGGCAAAGATTACTCAGCAGTCAGGTCACCATTGAAACCATTGAATCCAAATCTGATAAAGATAAACCAAAATAAATGTATAAACCAAAAGTCTTTTGCACCCGTTATATCCGTCAAGTAGATGCCTTTCTATGTTTCTTTCTTTTTTCCTCTTTTTAATAGATCTTGCATCATATTTGAAGTGAAATCTTTTTATACTTTTTATAATAAATTAATAAATAATAATTCTGAATCATCAAGTTGACTATGACATATTTTATTAAATTATACACCACTGTGTATAATTGAGTTTTTACTGCTTTTAAAAGAAGTATCTTATGCTCACCAAGGCTGCATTTATATTGATTTATACAAAAATACAGTAAAGAGAAAACATTGTGAAATATTGTCATTATATTATAATATTATATTTTATATATTTTAAAATGTAATTTGTTCCTGTGATGGAAAGCTGAATTTTCAGCAGCGATTTCTGTCCCAGATTGGTGAAAATGAAGCGGATCTATAATGCATTGTAACTTAATTAAATAAAACAAAGGAGTATCATTTAGCACAAAGATAACCCAAACAAGCGAAGGCAACACACAGTGTGCATGAAACACAAAACAACACCAGACAATGAACTATTGCACAGAGAAGTAATGATCAAATTAGAAACACATGTGATTAAATCAATGAAACAATGATTAACCTTTAGTAGTTGAAAAACATCTAATGGTGCCACATTAGGGCTGTGTTCGAAAAGGGCCTGAAAATGCAAAACTTTTGAAAACAGGATTCAAAGAGCAAGATTTTTAAAACTATACCGTGAATTTGTGAAACTGGTGATGCTCATGTTCAGTCTATGGGCAGGTAGTGTTCTTTACAAAGTGACGTCGCCAACTACTGGCCAGGCCGCACATAATACAGCGTTTTTAGTCGTTTAAAAATACAGCGTTTTAAAAATGTCTTGATACATTACTCTTTCTTTGTGAAATACAAAGTAGATGCATTACATTTTTTAAAAAATCAAATTTTAATGCATTAAAAAAATCATATCTAAGACAAAACATTTGATTAGTAATGTATGTTTTGGGAGAAATGCTTCATTTTTTTAGCATGATTTGAGTAAAATAAAAAACATTTATGGCATTAACATTGTCAGATTTTGATGCATGTAACAGTATGTAAGCTTGGCAAACAGTTTTGGAGATTTCAGCCTCTCCTTGTTTAACTTGCACTTGCATAACTAGAAAATCTCTGCTTAGAGGAATTGCTGAGTGAACTGATGTAAGGGACTTTGATCTTACTTTCAAATCTGAGGGCACAAAAGAACAATCGTACCATTCACAAAATCCTACCTGTGGCACACTAATCAGATTATTAAATCAAACAGAAAAGCTTAGAAAACTGTTAAATTCTGCAGCAAAGTCCGGGGCAATGAGTTTGTAGGGCGATACTTTGCTGTGTCATTTGTAGTGCCATTCGATTCACAATGTGTGTGGATCAATTCTATATTTACAATAGTCATTTGCAGCAACATATCTTTTCTTGTATATTTGGAGAGCTAGCAAACCTGATGGCTGATCATCATGGCTCTGAGTTTTTACAGCTAAATAAACATTGTCTGCTTTTTCAGTTGGATGGCCAGTTCTCCTCAGGCCCTGATTGGTAGAATGAACACAGAAAGGATCCATTGAGTGTAACCAGAGGAATTTAGGTGTTCATGCGACTCTCATAAACATCTGACCCCTCACTCAGTCGGTTCCTCCTCTACCGCTACCTTTCTAATTTTCCCTTCTCTGCATGTATGCTCAAGATCTGGGAACATATAAAGTGAACTAAAGTTTGTTTGTGGTCGCTGTGAATATTCTCCGCCATGAAGTGGAGGGTGGTGCTATTTGCTTTTCTTGTTTCTCTTTTGATCATTCAGTTTGGCTGAGTATCTTACCTCTTAAGAGGCCACATTGTACATTAAATATGAATTTAAGTTACAAAAAGAGATGGAGGAAAACATTTAAGTGTACATTAAAGCAAATGCATGTAAAACACTTAAAGTTGCATATAAAATACCTCAATGTGATTAACTCTTTGGTGCACTCAGCAAGTTTTACCCTGTTTAAAATGTTGTACACATGTATATGGGAAAATGTTTAAAATCATGTACATATACACACACAGAGAGAAAATAATTTTGGTTGCATAGTGAGAGTAACTGAAAACTTTTGCAGTGCATGATGCTGGATCCACACCACTAGGTGTCAGCATAAGTAGTTTTTGCTGTTTTTTAGTAACACTATTTCATAGACCACTTTAGACATTGTACTTTAGGTAACTTTGCAACTACATGTGAACTACCAGTCATTAGAGTGTTACTAGACTGTCTGCTTAAAAGGAATAGTTCACTTTAAAAAACTTTTGCTGATGATTTAGTCACCCCCATGTTCATCCAAGATATCCATGTGCTCTCTTTCTTCAGTCATTCTTTCTTCTTTCTTCAAAAGAAATTAAGGTTTTTGATGAAAACATTCCAGGATTCTTTCTCCATTTAATGCACTTCAATGGGAACCAAACAGTTCAAGGTCCAAAGACAGATTTCAGTGCAAACGACAAACTGTTCAAAGGGCTTTAAAACAATTTATATATATGAATAAGGGTCTAATCAAGAGAAGATCGCTCATTTAAAGAATAACAAGTTTAAGTTTTATAAGCTTAAATGGTCGCCGCTGCTCTGTTCTGTGTCTCTGTTCTCATGATTCTTCCTGTTCAAACTACTTTATCAAAATGAACAAATCTTTTTTCGTGTCATTTAGATTCATTCAACAAACGAAATGAACAGTTGAGCTCTAGAAAGTTTCAGATCATTTAAAAAAAAAATGAGTTCAATAGGAGAGTCACGACGCGCATCACAAAACAGAGCAAAGCGACCATTTGAGCTTATAAAACGTAAACTTTGTTATTTATTTTTTTTAATGAGCGATCGTTTTTCTTGATAAGACCCTTATTCATCGTCTGAAATCGTTTAAAGTCCTTTGAACAGTTTGTAGTTTGCACTGAAACTGTCTTTTGGACCTTGAACCGTTTGGTTCCCATTGAAGTCCATTATATGGAGAAAAATCCTGGAATGTTTTCATCAAAAACCTTAATTTCTTTTCGACTAAAGAGAGAATGACATGGATATCTTGGATGACATGGGGATGAGTAAATTATCAGCAAAAGTTTTTTTAAAAAGGGAACTCCTTTAATATCCTTGCTGAACCTGCTATTTTGATGCTCCACAACAGACGTTATATAAGTAACTCAATTTATTCTGCTAAACAACCTAAATGCAATCTAACAGTCAACTAATACTCTAAGCCTGGTTTCACAGACATGACATTTAGCTTTTGTAAATGTGCCTTAGAAAAAAAACAAAGAAAAAAAACATTACTGGTTAAAGTTACATTTCAACAATGTTTCAGAATGGTTTGTCACATAAAAAACAGGCATGTGCCAAAAGGTCGAACCCTGACCCAAGACCAAGGCTGAGAAGAGACCAAATGTAAAGTCCAAGACTGTGAAGGGGACAGGAAAATCAACCTCTTCCAAACCTAAAGTGAAAACCACCCGCTGACCCCTGGAGAAGCCCAGACATACCTCACTCAGGTGGTAAACAAGGGAAGGTTTCAGAAAGTGGGCGACACGTTGACTGTCCAGGCAGGTGATGCGTTAGAACTGAGGTGTAAAGGAAATCCTGTCCAATGGGCTGTTCCTGCATATCTGGAAGAGGATGATGAAGGACGACTCAGGTATGAGCTAACAGTGACAATTAATTTGTGATCACATTAGATTGTATTAGTTTAGTTAAATCAATCAATTGCTGTTTTGCTTTTATTCTCTGTCTGTATTTTTAGGACAGTTCAACATGAACGTTATGGCACACTGAATTTGGCAAATTCAACAGCAGCAGATACAGGGGAGTACACCTGCTATCCCATGTACTGTGAGGAGAAAGACTGCAGAAAACAATATGACAAAGCCGTCAAAGTCTTCATCTTTTTCTCTGGTAATATGAATGTAATGTGATGAACTATGGAAATTTTAGTAGGCCTATTTTATAGGGAATCTATTGTGGTTTGCACCCCACAAACTCAAACTGAGTCAGATTTTAAAAGTTGTGTAGTATATTACAGCATTTAGTAGCCTACATCCATATTAAACATGCATATATTAAATATTTTATTTTGCCTGTGGTATTTTCACATTTTTCCTCAACTGGTGCCATGTTTTATCACAGTTATCGACAATTTGATCATCACAGAGATGACAATTGTCCTTTGGTTTCTCTCTTAGACCCTCAGGAGTTGTTTGTACCTACCTCTGATTATTACGAGGTCATTCAGCTTCGCACTAACTGGCCCATCCGTCCTGCCCTGTCAGGTGACTTCTCCGCTAGCAAAGGTGAATTTACACCGGGAATTTCCTCCAATGGAGGTGAATGTGATGGACGAGAGATCTCCTTTGACATTAAGAAGGGCTTCACCATTCACAGGCCGAAACAGTATCATGCTGGTTCTCTCTACTGTGTGGCAAGCCTGGGGAACCTTCGCCAGAGCTCAGACCAAGTACATGCTCATCTATGTCAACTGTGAGAGTTTTTTTAATGCAGTACATACCATGTGACTATATAAATCAGATTGCAGAAATGATTTCAAAATGCCTGTACTGTATATACCCTGGCAGATCCAGCCGCCCCTCCGTCTCCTGCCGATCCAGACCTCCTCTGACACTGTGGCAGTGGGACAGAATCTCCAGGTGACATGCACTGTGGTGGGAGAGCAGGACGTGGTGGTGGATTTAACCTGGGAATATCCTGGACAAAAGGTTAGATAATAATTATACCCAAAGTACATGCAGCCTCACAAATTTAATTATGTTTTTAATATTTTTTGTATTTACAAAAACAGAGATTTTTAAATAAACCATATAAAGCCTGATATTTTCAGAAAAAAAATATAATTTATTGAAGTTTATAGAACTTTTAGACAAAATATATGATAGATAGGGAAAAACACCTCAAATTTATTAAGAAGCCCAAACTGAGCAAAAATATGCAATTATAGTTACAACTTCTGCTGATATTTGGCCAAAAAGTCAAATTAAATTATTATAGCTTCTAATGTATATTAGTAAGATCTTCAACACTATATGGTATCGCAATATGATATCAGTGAGGAAAAAATTATTTGTTGTTTTTCCTGCTTAAAATTTTCAATTAACATTATCATTATTTTTGAATTTATTTATTAATTAAAAGTTTGTTGCCTCAGCTTAAGGCAACATTGACCCACAATGGACAAATTGAAACATTTGACATTTTCATGAATAAAATTATGTATTTAATGTAAACATCAATTTCTTTAACTAAACACTTCAAAAAACAGATTTATCAAGTTTTTAATGAATTACAGATTTCATATTTAATAAAAAGTAACATTTATTATCCAGTTGTTGCCCTCAGTCAACATTGTACCATCGTGAAACGCAAGTACTACAAACCATCATATCATCAAGTTATCACATCAAAACATTACAATCGATGTTGTTTTAGGGTAAAACATTAACAATCACCATAACCTTATACTACTATGAATCTTTGTCCGCTATAGAGGCCAAATGACCCGTCAACCCCTGCTGATCAGTCCCAAGCCACGCCCCGTCCCACAAACCCTCTATTTGTCCAATTACCCTCTATAGTGGGCAAATGTCCCGTCAACCTCCGACCAGTCCCAAGCCATGAACCCACAATTTGTTCGATTGCCCACTATAGAGGCCATATGATCCATTGACCCCTGCTGACCGGTCCCAAGCCACGTCTTCTTCCCACGAACCCACTATTTGTCAGATTACCCACTATAGTGGCGGAATGACCCATCGACCCCCGCTGACCACTCCAAGCCACGCCACATCCCACAAACCCCCTATTTGTTCAATTACCCTCTACAGTGGCCAAATGACCCATCAACCCCCGCTGACCGGTCTCAAGCCACAAACCCACTATTTGTTCGATTGCTCACTATAGAGGCCGAATGACCCATTGACCCCCGCTGACCACTCCCAAGTCACGCCCCATCCCACGAATCCCCTATTTGTCCGATTACCCTCTATAGTGGGCAAATGTTCCTGTAACCCCCCGACCGGCCCCAAGCCACGAACCCACTATTTGTTCGATTGCCCACTATAGTGGCCAAATGACCTGTTGACCCCTGCTGGCCACTCCCAGCCACGCCCTCTTCCCACGAACCCACTATTTGTCCGATTACACACTATAGTGGCCAAATGACCCATCGACCCCCTGACCGGTCCCCAAGCCATGAAACCCACTATTTGTTCGATTACCCACTATAGTGGCCAAATGACCCATCAACCCTTGCTGACCACTCCCAAGCCACGCCCTCTTCCCACGAACCCACTATTTGTCCGATTATCCCAGTACAGTGGCCAAAAGACCAGTCAACCCCTGCTGATCAGTCCCAAGCCACGCCCTCTTGAACCCACCATTTTGTCTGATTACCCACTATAGTGGCCAAATGTCCGTCGACCCCTTGACGGGTCCCAAGCCACGAACCCACTATTTGTTCGATTGCCCACTATAGAGGCCAAATGACCCACCGACCCCGCTGACCAGTCCCAAGCCACGCCCTCTTTCCACTAACCTACTATTTGTCTGACTTACCCACCATAGTGGCCAAATGTCCTATTGAACCATGCTGAGATTTAAGTGCACAAAAATGTAAATACATTTAAATAATTCAAACTCTTTTCTTCACAATTAAACTATACTTGTATTTAAACCTCAGTATGCCTGGTATGGCCTTATGTGATTCTGTTATACAATGTTGCCTCGAGTCAACATGCAGTTTAATGTAATTTCCAATGAATCATTTAATGATATATAATCTAAAGTTTTTGAAAATACTTCTTTACTTACCAATGAACGTGACTCTGATTTTTTGTAACTGATTATCTGGACAGAAATCAGTGAAAAATACCCTTTTCAGGGAGAATTTATGGAGCCATGTGACGTGCACATGTGCTGAAAGAGGGAACAAAATGGACCCCAGTGGGTCATGTGGCCACTCTTTTGCATTTTCATTTGTTAGTATTTGAATTCCCCTCCCCTTAGAGAGCATTGACCAATTAAATTGTATTAAGTTTTTATAAAAAATAAAATAAAATAAAAAGCTAAAATAGACTATGTTGCCTAGGGGCAACACCATAGGGAATATACAGTACAGACTTTACTTTCATGAAATGCATTAATACATTAAGTTCAGTTATCACTCTAATAAGTCTTAGTAAGATGATATTTAAATGCTTATAGTTTAAAAGCTATGTAGTTCTATATAATGCAATGCAATACAATGATTATTGAGATGTACAAACTTTCCTCAAAAGCCTGATTCATCATATTTTGATACATTTCAACATGATAAAGCTAACTTCAGGTGCTTTCAATCCAGGAAGTCTTCACCCTGAAATATTACTAACCATGTAAAAGTTATTCTTATGTTTAATCTATTAGATTTCACAGCAAGAAGTACTGTTGCATGAATTGGGATTTCTTTACTATACTGAAAATATAAAGAAGTTTACTGCTCAAAATAAAAGTATAGTCTACTGGTCAAATGACAGAAGGCAAGTAGTAGATTGTGTACAACGTGTTTTACATTATGACCCTTCATCATACTTTTTATGTGCAATCAAATTTGATACAGCAAACTTTTTAAATTAAATAAAAAATAATTTAAATTTTAAACCCATTATTTAAAATATTTATTAAATGATTATTTTTATTTTTCATTATCAGATTGGTCGCCCGAATGTACACCCAGGACAGTGTGCAGACAACGGCAGGTGGACAGGGCAGAACTGAACAGCGAACTCAGTCGGTACTGCTGGTGGATGAAGTCAGAGAGGTTGACCAGGGAACATACACCTGCACAGCTCAAAACCTACAGGGTTCACGATTCTACATCTACCTCTGTCAAAGTGCAGTCAGCACGAGCCAACACCAAGCCTAAAAGAAACCACGAAGCCCGTCAGAGAAGTCCCACAGAAACCTGAAAACCTGGATATTCTTTCTTATTCATAACATGCACTACTAAACGGCTCTAAACAAGAATGATCCTCAAGGAAGACTGTATTCTTATTTCTGTGTAGACGCAAGCCAGATGCAACAGTTTGTTTGGCAAACAACAAGGTCAATTTCACAATCCATAAAATGTAAATTATTATAAAACATTTTAACTGGACATAAGATAGAACATCTAAGATACATTGGGTGGTGCATTCTGAAGTATTCCATTTAAACATGTTTCTGAATAAAAGCGTTTTCTAGCAGTAGGCAATCATAAAAATTACAGTCCGCAGATGCAACAGGGCAAAGCGGTAATAGTGCTTAAATTACACAGTATGTGCACGGTTTCACTGACCCTGCTGCAAGAAAGCAAATGGGGTTGGTAAATGTAAGAATAGATATTATCTGAGCACAAAATTACAATATGACAATCAAACATGCAACTATAGAAATGCTGGCATAAATGGAAAAATAAAAGAGAGGGTCTAAAGTGTTTTTAGAGTCTATTTAACAACATAGGCTACTAGGCAATTTACACATTTCTAATAAAGTGCAGTTTTGAATTCTGTACCTGTTTTTATACTATGAAAATAAAACTGTATGTTAATGCCAGCTTCTGTTTTCTGTGTTCTTTATAAACGATTCCTTGTATAAACAGACTTTATAAAGCCATTGTTTGTGACATTGTCACTGAATCAAACTAAATCCAGAAATATCACAGCTTTAACATTACCATCAGAGGGCGACTTGTGATGTTGAAAACACAGGACAGATGCTGAATCCGCAAAAGCAATGTATTTGTATTACAACAACTACTGGTATTACAGCCCTGACTGTGTTTTAACCCCCAAATATTGATGTTCATAATTGGTTAAAAAAATATTTTCTTGCATAGGTGCACAGTACTTTAATAATACATTTCAGGAACTTCAGTAAGTCAAAAAGCTAAATCTCAGCATATTATAATGATTTCTGAAGGATCATGCGACACTGAAGTCTGAAATAATGATGCTGAAAATACAGCTTTGCCCTCACTTAATAAATTACATTTCAAGATAGGCCTATAGAGAACAGCTCTTTTAAATGGTTTTACTGTATGTTTGATCCAATAAATGCAGCCTTGGTGAACATAAAATACTTCTTTCAAAAACATTAAAAAAATCATAACTATTTCAAACTTTTGACTGGAGGTGTTTTAATCATAACAAACCAGATTCCCCAGTAGTCCTTTCACTCATTTACTGTTCCTTAAATGAAAGCACTCAGGACATGTCTTCTATCTTTAAAGGGCAGGAAGTATAGTGTGCACTCAGGTGTGTGCCCGGAGGCTATAGAGTCATCAGAGAGCAGTAATGACAGGCCTCTGTCAGTCGTACTCAGTATAACAAGGTCTGGGGGCCAAATATGAGTTTGTGTCTAGATGCATCTGATTTTGTAAGAGTTCTGTGAATAATTATAACAAGATGCGTCAGGGCTTAGGATACACCTCTTTGATCATGTCTATTCTGTTTGTTCTCCATTGGAAGTGCATTATCCAAATTTTATAAAGCTGATGCAGCTCTTACACAGCATAGCCATAGCTCTCATTTGTGCTCCAAATTACATATCCAGATAAACAGCAAAAATGGAGGACACACCATACTGGGTCTACCTTTTTATATTAGGCTATATTACTACATTTTTTGGTTTGGGGGCAGTATTTAATTCATACTTTTATTCAGCAAGGATGCATAAAACTTTTACATTGTTGTTAAACAACATTACTATTTCACATAAACTTCATCAAATGACCATGTACCATGTTTTCCTCAAAAGATATTAAGCAGCACAACTGTTTTCAACACAGATAAAAAAATACAAAATGTTTTATGAGCACCAAAGCAAATCCTTAGAATGATTTCTGAAGGATCGTGTAACACTGAAGACCGCAGTATGTCATGATGCTGAAAGATTCAGCTTCGCATCACACACTGTAAAAAAATATAGTTGGTTTAACTGAAAAAAATGAAGTAACCTGGTTGTCTTAAAGTTAAAACAATGAAGGAGATTAATTTAATAATCAGAAACTAAAAATATTATGTTATCTGAACCACATAAATTATCGGTAACAGCTTTCTTTTACAGTACAGTACTTACAGTGTACTTACCTAGAGAAGTACTGCTAATGTAAGGTAAGTACATGGAACTGGGGTAGGTTTAGGGGTAGGTTCAGGGTTAGTACTAGTTACTACCCAGTAATTGTAGTTACTAAAATAAGTACATAGTATTTACATGGGTAACTGGACTGTAAAAGGAAGCATTACCAAATTATCTAAGTCTGATTCGACAGAAGAAAAAACGTTATAACAAATCATGATTTTTTTTAAATATATTTTAAAATATATTCAAATGGTTATTAATTAGTTATAAATTATACCCAATAATATTTCACAATCTTACTGTTTTACAATAGCCTATGTTTTGATCAAATAAATGTAGCAGTCTTCTTTCAAAAACATTAAAAAAGCTTATTGACACCAAACTTTTGACCAGGAGCTATATGCTGAAAGAAAGAGAAAGAAACAAGACAGACAGACAGAACAGACAGACAGACAGACAGACAGACAGACAGAACAGACAAGACAGACAGACAGACAGACAGACAGACAACAGACAGAGACAGACAGACAGACAGACAGACAACAACAACAGACAGACAGACAGACAGACAGACAGACAGACAGACAGACAGAAAGAAAGAAAGAAAGAAAGAAGGAAAGAAAGAAAGAAAGAAAGAAAGAAAGAAAGAAAGAAAGAAAGAAAGAAAGAAAGAAAGAAAGAAAGAAAGAAAGAAAGAAAGAAAGAAAGAAAGAGAAGAAAGAAAGAAAGAAAGAAAGAAAGAAAGAAAGAAAGAAAGAAAGAAAGAAAGAAAGAAAGAAAGAAAGAAAGAAAGAAAGAAAGAAAGAAAGAAAGAAAGAAAGAAAGACAGACACATCCAGCAGCTCCTTTATGTATTCTCCAGGTGTCGCTGTAGAGTCGCTGTGATAAATAACTCGAGCCTCTCCAGTGTAGATTAGTTTAAATCTCAGAGAGGAAACCGAAGCGCAACATTACGCTGTGAAGGACTCCGATATCAGATCATCTCCGCCGCGTCTCTACAGATCACCATCAGCACCGAGGAATATCTCTCTATTTGTTTCCTCCTAAAGCAATCAAAAAATCTCTTGCGATCCAGACATCAAGTCTCATTTGTGTTGTGACTGCGCGCGATCAATTATGGTGAGTTCGGCTGTGATTTAAGAGTGTCTTTGCACTTGCTGCAGTGACTATCTACATAGTCCGCCTCATAGTCTGTGTATGCACAGCTTGATAGATGCACATCGATGATCTTTATATTATATAGAGAGAGAGTAGGCCTGTGTGTGTGTTATATATATATATATATATATATATATATATATATATATATATATATATATATATATATATATATATACAAGCTGTCAGTGTAGTAACCTGAAAACACCTGTAATTTTCGAATATATATATATATATATGTGTGTGTGTATGTATATATATATATAACGGAGTCTACAGGTGTTTCAGGTTACTACACTGAAGCCTGCAAAAGAATTTCAGCTTAGCTACTATTCATCAGTAGAACATCTTAATATAGGCTAATAGTAGGCTACAGCATAATTGGACAATAACAGAAAATGTAAAAGAAATATAAATACACACACAATTCATGTCATATATCTGCTTAAAATAAACATCATTCTTATATTAACATTGTTTTAAAAGTCATGGTCAGCAAGTCGTTATCTTCTCAGAGATTGTATATGCTTACGGATATGGTGCGCTCTTGTTGGAAAAACAATTGCAATGCATTCCTAGCAGGTCAGTTCCATTAGAGTAAGGTCACTAAGAAGTTTTCTCGAGCACTTAATAGGTTGCCACAAACCATAAGAAGGGCAATTTGCATAGCTGGACTGCAGGCTGCCCGTTCCTGTCATCAGCCTTGGTGGTCCGTGTAGCACTTGGACCCAATCTTACTCCCTCTGTAGTGTGCGATGCATTTGCGGGTGACTGTTTTGAAATGTTTGATAGGAGCCTTACTCTAAACTCCAGCTCTGCTTTTGATGCCACGAATTCAGGGACAAAAGGGAACTGAGTAGTGTTCTTCTCTGCTAGGCAGTAACCTTGGAAACCAGGGGCCAGTAATAGGACCCCTGACCTATGGAGTCAGCTGCCCATTGTGGGAGTGGCTCTCAAAGTGAAGCTGGTCAGAGGGCATGAAGCTCCTCCGCAGGTCTCACATCTCCTTTCAGTTGCAGAATGTACAAACGGGTGTGTAACAACATAAAACTGCACTTGAGGTGGCTTTTCAGACAAGGTGGTTGGACGGCTGTCAATGGATTGCTTCTTGTGCAATTCACTGGATGTTCTCAGTGCATTCAAACAGAGCAACCTAAAGAAGCCACTGAGTTAGGCATTTATTTTCAGGGGTTTCAGCTGTTTTGATTTTGCAGCAAACATACATGACAGCTGTTAAATGAGATGCCATGTCCACAAACTGTCACACCATCCTTGACCTGCACTGCTGAATATATCATGGATAAGTAACTGCTCTGCTATTCTGGGGAAGACATAATAACATTAGCTCAACCAATGGAGTGAATTTGGGGTGGAACTATTTATCTGACATAATCTAAGCCAAGAGGAGTGTTGAAACATCCTGTCTTTCTTGTTTGTTTTTCGTTTTTGCAATTCTTCTGAATGACACTAGTGGTGCAGAAATAACATTTGCTTAATGATTCTAGCTCTATAATGAGTTCAATGCCTGTCAACATGTATTTCCATACCTCCACACCCTGCTCACGCAGACATCACACGTTATCAGCACGTTCCATAAGGCTATGCAAAGTTGTACAGTCAGTCACAGAGTGCCACAAACAAACAACAGCTGCCTTTTACAGTTCCTCCTGTACTAAAGATATGAGCTTATGCTGCATTTATGGCATGTCCTAACCCAGGGGTGTCCAAACTCTGTCCTGCAAAGTTTAGCTTCAGCTTGCCTCAACCATAGACTGAAAAAAAATATGGACGACGCCCCCTCGCTCTTATCCATCGAGAGAACTGAAGCCGCCAGTGTCTCGATATGGCGCTGACATCTTGAACTTGAGTCTGCGCACTTGCGTGTTTCCGGCAGTCATCCAGTCGTGAGCAGGAAGTAAAGCCGCGAAATCAAGGCCCCGCCCTCATTCTCGCTGAATCAAACGCAAGCACACGCCCCGCACTTTCATTAAGTGGCCTCTGTCTTCTTCGTTCTTCTCCAATGATGTCTGCTGATTGCAGAACCTCGTTAAAATAATGTAAATACAACTACTAACCACATAGTCAACATTATGAAAAAAGTCCGCTGGTGCTTCAGTGACTACCTCGCACAGAGAACCTGTCAATCACAGCTGTCAATCATGACGTCAGAGCACCGTTTTCATCATCACATAACTAACTAAAAACAAACTTATTTTAAAAACGAACACTTGAAATTACATCAACGTGATAGAAACTACAGTAAATGACAGAAATATCTTTGGAAAAGGATATGTGAAGTGTAATTTAATTGTTTAGTTGGTCTCGCGTCCCATTGAATAACATGGGGAGGCCGGGGTTATGAGCTATACTAGGACCGGTCACAGGGGGGCAATCAGAGACGTTTTGGCTTCAGCTTTCTGAGGGCTTGTGCTGGCACGCTTGGCCTCAACACGCCTGCCTAGACAACATAACATCATGACTTTTGTGTAAACATACACGCCACTTTCGAGTCAAGTGGCGTGTTATCTCTACGCATTTTGAGCTATCCGCGTATATCCGCGTGTATGCGTGTGTATGCGAGTGATTCCGCGTGTATGTACACGCTGTCAAATGTCCAAGCAAAACGAAGCAAAATGTAGATACTACATCTGGGAACGATATTTTTTTTCCTAGGATGGTGAGGGAGATTCATAATTGCTATTAACCCCAGTGACGGGTACGTTTGGGGACGGGGTTGAGGTAGGTCATATATTTGTATACAGTAATAACGTTAATTCAACGGCGTTCATAAACACGCTGAAAAGCGATTATGCGTGTTGATAGCATGCCAAAAATGGAAATACAAATTGGCGTGTCATATACACGATATTTCATGAGATCAAGTCTTCGCCTGAGAAGTTTCTAGAATGCCTAGTGAGACCTTGAGTAGCTGGACCAGGTATGGTTAATTGGGGTTGGAGCTAATTTTTGCTGGACAGTGGCCCTCTAGGAGCAGGATTGGACTGTCATAACCATCATTCCCTGTCATAACCGTAATTACGAAATGGCAACCTGTGTCCTACCCGAAGCTGTTCGTGTCCCCAGACTTCGTTTTTGCATTTCTAAGTCAACACTATCAACGGCGAAATAAATCTGCAGCAGTCAGGTGGAACAACTAGAGCTCTTGTTGTAATGTGGGTTATGTGGGTTATTTAACGCAGTCTCTTTGCAGGGGTTATTTAACGCAGTCTCTTTGCAGACTCTGTTGTGTGAGCATTCATGTGTATTGAAGGTGTGGTTTTGAACACCAAACTTTTGTATCATACTAATTTGGAGTAAGCATTAGGAGAGCAGGTGTGCAGCAAGGAAGGCATCATTCAACAGTATCAGAAACTACACCTTGCTGGTCCTGCAAGGCTTTTGGCTCAACATCTAAACCGTTCATTAGCATGCCATCACTTCATCTGTTTATGCTTGTTGTTTTTTAATACTTGCTTTGCGTCACTGAAACCTGTAAACCTCAGTAGCATTTTGGGAAATAACTAACTAAAAAGTATCAACAGCTGACATTAGTTTATCTATTTTCAAAATAATGTAGCTTATCCAGTTACCAGTAACGGTACAGCAAAACAGCACATCAGTGTTCTGAAATATTGCATATTTCACATAAATATCTTCCTATAAAATAGATTTTGAATCTGGCTCAAATGAATGTTTAAAAAATATTACAATCTGTGGATCTCTTCTTACTGTAAAATATTTAGTTAATTCAAAACCCCTCCTTGTTTTTGTGCCAAAAAAGTAGTTTGAATGTAGCTTAGCTAGTAGGTTTAGTCTTTAGTCTTTACTCTTTAGTAAGACTTAATGAGTAGATACCATTTCAAAGTTGCTTTCCCCTACAGGGTATTTCAGATTGCTCATAACTACATTTTGTCAGATACCTCCAGCCACAGGACCTTAGTGAGGACAGTGGGCTTGTAGCATAGCTGAACCCATGGAAAATGAGCTAATAATGATTGTAATCATCCTGATGCTTTTTTCCTACTCTTCACCTCTGCCCCAGTTGCTCATCTGACACTGCGTAAAAAGTCGGATTAGTCAGCTTCTTTCTCAGGACAACATCACACACGCTCACACTTACCACTGAGATTTTACCTTTAGATCCTTTTATCCTTTGAGAGAAGTGTCTGTCGGTGTAATTAAAGATTTGTGGCTTCGGACAACAAATAGAAGCTTCTGATCCTGCAACATATTACCTTTGACCAAAATGATGAGGATGTCATTAAAATGTACTTTATTTCATACAGCATCCTGCTTGGAAAATCTGGACTATGTTCACCTTCAAGCACACACTGTAGCTTTGTGCTGATTCTTTTGATATCATACTAAACAAACCAAGTGCTGATTGTGCTCTTGCAAAGTGGTTTCACTACAATCTTTTGGTTTCACTGAGAGTGAACAAACATTTTATTGGCACTATGCAACGTTTATGTGACGGTCAGGTTTTCACCTTCAGGTTATCGTGCGAACCTTTTTTTGCTTTAGAGGTTTGGTTAAAGTTTGAATGTTAAGAGAATACAGCTTATCGACAGCTGATGTTTATATCAGGTTTTACGTTAAGAACATTTGTAGGTGAGATCTATTGTGTATTGAGAAGAAGAATGCAGTGGTTGTTTTTTTGTGGCTGTTGGATTGACATAATTAGGTTGGCTAATAGTGCTAGGTTGCTAACACAAAGCGATCAATTTTATTTGTAATAAGAATTTGATTTGGCTTAATTTTATCTATTCATATAACAATTAATAAAAAAATTCAACAAGGCATGTCACAATTATTGATTAATTATTGATTATTGAGTCTGATAGTGGTTGTTAGCTATTAGTCTACCTAATTATGTAAATCTTAAACACAATTATTTTAGATAACTGCAATAATTTAGCAGTTTCAATTTCAATCACATTTTTCCATCCGAATAAGGGACATTTAAATGCCATTGAATGCATGATATTGTGTCTTGTAAGGAGAGTATATATGAATAAATAAAATATATTAAATACATTATTTTTTAATTCCATTTTATTTGTGTGCAAAACATTTGGGTTACGCCAGGTGGACTTAAATCTGCAGTTAGCATACTACATGTTGTTTTGGATGATATTTCTGTAATGCGGAAGTATAATATTAATAATTTGTGTGACCCTTAGTTGATTTGGTTTCATTTTCCTCCTTATCAAATTTCATGCAAATCATAAACAACAGAAACCATGTCAGGGTAATATCAATTACAGCACTTTGTTTCCATTACTCAAATATTTTTAGCTTTGAACCAGTTGTAATTCAAAACTACCAGGAAATCAGTTTGCCGTTTTTCTCTGAAGGTATGTTGGGTTGAAGAAGTCAAACTCCTGTACTTATTGTTTCTTTTTATAGCTGTCTAATGGCTGCTCTCTAAAAATGTTGTGTAGGTCGTCTGAGCATGCTTCTACCAGAGAAAAAAGTACAGTGTTTGTATGGGTTTGGAGTCTGTTTTTCCACTTGGTTTGTAGATCTTATCGGATTTAAAATGACTCGTATCTGATTGTATGAAAAGAGGTGCTATGACTTTTGAGCAATTAAGCTTTTCACAAGCTATTCAAGGTTATATTTCTTCTTAGGAGCACAATTTCAGTTTGATGATAGGCTGAGGTTGAGGAGACAGGTCTGGCTCGAGTTGTCTCCATCAGGAGTCAAGATACAGAGCTCAGCAGGCTTAGACCTGTCGCACCTTACTACACTGCACATCCTCATCCTCCCTCTTGCTCCTTCTTTTTCATCGGTACTCCTCCTCTTCTGTCACTCTGAGGAAGGCCTTCTCCTGCCAGCCCTGGCAGTGGTCCGAATTTATGGAATCTTCTAGATGCATTGTCGAGCCTGTAGGGCAAGAGCACATGCAACACTGTATTTTAAGAGACATGACTGGGGCACAGTAGCGTTTACACTCATGAGACAGCCCAGCTTCGTCCTTTCAGTAGCTATTTATTTTTCTGCTCGACTCTCTCTGCCAGCCTGCCAGTGAAATAACCCTCATGTAAACATGCCCTTTGCAAAAATCTCCCTCGCCAGAAAGAACATGTTTGTCTAGTCTGAATCCCTTGGCCAATAGTGACGTACTGGTACTCCGGTTAAAGTGTATCATAAAATGTGCCAGCTGAGGCATTATAGGTGAGATTTGCCCTTTCAGACACCTGTAACAAATTTCCCCATGAGACTCGACTGAAATGTATTAACCAATGTCACAAGAGTTTTTCATTTGAAAAATAAAAAACATAAATAAGAATGTACACCTCACCTAAAGGATTATGAAGGAAGACCTGTTCAGTTTCTCATTAATGCAATTATCCTAACTCGACCAATCACATGGCAGTTGATTCGATGCATTTAGGGGTGTGGTCCTGGTTAAGTACATCTCCGTAAGTCCAAACTGAATGTCGAGAATAGGAAAGAAAGGGGATTTAAGCAATTTTGAGCGTGGGCATTTGTGGTTGGTCCCAGTATTTCACAAATCTGCTCAGTTACTGGGATTTTCACGCTGCTGACCACTTTGCTAGGGTTTACAAAGAATGGTGTAAAAGGGAAAAACATTTAGTATGCAGCAGTCCTTGTTATGTTGGCCTTGTTGATGTTAGAAGGTCAGAGGAGAAATGGCCGATTGATCAAGCTGATAGAAGAGCAACTTTGACGTGAAATAACCACTCGCTGACAACCGAAGGAATGCAGCAAAGCATTTGGTGAAGCCACAAGATCACAACCTTGAGGCGGATGGGCTACAACAGCATGAGCTCCCCACCGGGTACCACTCATTTCCACTACAAAGAGGAAAAAAGAGGCTACAATTTGCAAAGAGCTCATACATGAATACGGACAGTCTTAAGACAGGAAAAATGTTGCCTGGTCTAACGAGTTCGATTTCTGTTGAGTCATTGAGATGGATTGCTGCAAAATTTGGCTGTAAACAGAATGAGAACATGGATCCATCATGCCTTGTTGCCATTGTGCAGGCTGTTGGTGGTGATGTAATGGTGTCGGGATGTTTCTTGGTGCACTTTAGGCCCCTTAGTGCCAATTGGGCATCTGTTTAAATGCCACAGACTACCTGAGCATTGTTTCTGACCATGTCCATCCCTTTATGGCCACCATGTGTCCTTCCTCTGATGGCTACTTCCAGCAGGATAATGCACCATGTCACAAGCTCGAATCATTTCAAATTGGTTTCTTGAACATGACAATGAGTTCACTGTACTAAAGATGGCCCTCAGAGCCACCAGACTCAAACCACAGAAGCATCTTTGGGATGTGGCAAATCGGGAGCTTCTGTGTCCTGGATGTGCATCCCACAGATCTCCATCAGCTGCAAGATGCTATTCTATCAGTATGGGCGAACATTTCTAAAGACTGCTTTCAGCAGCTTGTCGAATCAATGCCACGTAGAATTAAGGCAGATCTGAAGGTGAAAAGAGGGAACAAACACAGTTTTAGTATGGTGTTCCTAGTAACAGTTCAGGGTGTAGTGTATTACATACACACACACACACTCACTCGATTCCAATTTCGATACTCACAACTGAAACTGACTGAGCCCTAACTCAGTATAAAATTGATAATCAAATTACATAAACAAGTACAACAGACAGAAGATACTATGATTAAACAGGTATTTTTAGGTAGGTCTAACAGTAGTTTTCAGTTTCAATTATAAACTAAGCAAATGTAAAATTGGTCTTGAGTCAGTCACCTGGATACCACGAGAAGCTGATTCATTTGTTACAACGTTCTCCTGTAGAACAAGCCCCCCATTTTATTCAAGTGTCTCCCATCAGCATGATGTAATTTGATGCTGTGGAGAGCTTTCCAAGGATGCCTGCATGGTGTAGTGTAGTGCGCGAAGTCTATTGTTTAGACACATTGCAAGATGACAACACAATGTGTTTCCGACTGTCTCTACCAGGTTTTGCAGTAGATGGAGCTCAAGCTCAACACCA